>JAJJMB010008429.1:1717429-1892902 GCA_023531105.1 Papaver atlanticum | reverse complement strand
TGTGTAATAGTGGAATCTAGTGTCTTGGTTATTTTCACTCTAAAAAACAAACAAATTTGGATTAAAATTTTCTCTACTTTTAGTTTAAATAAATCTAAATTCAATCGATTTCACAAGTCTTACGAACTCATTCTTACCACTATCTAAAATTTCATCACCTGGGTCCCTAAACTTAGGTGGAGTCTTATTTTGAATGATGGAACTCACCTTCTCAGCTAGAAAAGCACGTTTGTGCACATTAAGCTTCCGCTTTTGTGTACACAAATCCTTAAGGAATTTAACATATGCAGGGATTTGCTTAATTGCCTCAAGAAATGGGATGTTGATGTTGACTCGTTTGAACATCTCTAACATCTTATTGTAATGGGTTCCTTTCTTCTGTTACATCAACCTTTGAGAAAATTGAGAAACAGGCACATTAGATGGCAAAGAAACATTAACATCAGTAGAACTTTTAGATTTACAAATATGCTCAAATTCATTTTCTACTATGGATGTTTTATGTGACTATGCAGTGATGAGTCTATCTCAGACTCACTTGTCTGTGGTATGCCTACGTTGTTATCAACAACTTTACTACTACGAAGAGTAGTGACAGAATTAACTTGATCATGCAAAGACTCATTGCAAGTTGATGTACCTGCCTAAAATGCACTCTTAGGATTTTGTTAAGGCTGACTTGTGAGTTTACCCTTTTCCCTCTCATTAAGTGCATCACAAATTTGACCCAATTTAAGTTCTAGACTCGCAAGCCTTTGGTCATTTAACTTCTGATATTTCAAAATAGTTTGATTCATTTGATTTACACCATCATCAAAGCTAGGACGTTTCTCTACAAGATGTTGTATGTGGGATTGTACTTAGGGATTTCTAGGATATGGATATCCTTGGTTATTTCCTGACGTACCCCCTTGTATAGGTCCTTTAGACCAAGAAAAGTTAGGGTGATTTCTCCACCCTGGGTTATAAGTCTGAAAATATGGGTTATTCTCTTGCTTATGATACAAAGCATTGGCCTGTTCAAGTCTAGATTCATGAAATGCTTGTATCTCTGGAAAAATTTCCACTAAATGGTCTGAACTGTGACATGCAGCATACATATTCATTTCAACATGGTCACGGAGATTAGTGGCAGAAGGTTTCACATTCTTCTGCAGCTCTAGCGCTTCTACTCTCCTAGCCAACGATGTGATTTTTGCATTCCCCTCAAATTCAGACTCAATTCTATGAACATTAGCTACAGGGGCAGTCCTCCTAGGTTCACAAATGGACTCCCACTGCTGAGTCTTTTCAGCAACTTCAATTAGGAAAGTCCAAGACTCGTCAGCACTTTGATGAATGGTCGCAGTCTTATGATTAAGGAAAAACTTTTTGAAAAATTCTTTTGTAAGGTCATCCCATGTACCAATTGACTGTGGCCGCAGGGCATACATCCAAGACTTGGACTTTTCCTTCAAATAGAAAGGAAATAGTCTCAATTTCAGGGACTCTTCCGGCATTTGAGTGAAACGCAGAGTTCCACAAATCTCTTCAAACTCTCTCACATGGTGGTAAGGGTTTTCAGCATCAACCTCTCGAAACACAGGGAGCATATATATCATGCTCGATTTCAATTCAAACTGACCAGCAGCATCTGGTAAAAAAATGCAAGAGGGATGGCTTTCCCTTGTCGGGTACATGTAATCCTTGAGACTATGGGGCTGGTTCAATTCTTCGCCCATCGTCTTAGGTTGGTCAGGTCTATCTACCACATAAATGGGTATGTCGACTACGTCCTCTTGGTTAATTCTAACAAGTCGATTGGTTTGATCTCGGAAAGATACAATCATAGCCTAGTAGACATACCAATCACATGTAAACATATACAGCAGGCGAACAAACTAGGGAAGCAAAGCTTAACAAAATAAAATAGATACACAGAAGTATGCACACAGACATAACAAGTTGTATTGATCTGACAAGCAACAATACTCAAATCAGGGGAACAGGGGTTTATGTGAATGGGTGTCTAAACTATGCAAGCATACATGCAGTTATCAACATTTCATAGATTACAGATGCATACATAGATATAGCAATTTCAGCAGGTACAAATGTTACCCAGATATCACATAATTATGCTCAAATAGATACACTATGTTGCAGGAGTTCGATAATGGTTAGTAAGAACTAGTTCAGTGAGCAAACATGGTATATCATTTACAATTAAATGAAACAGAGTTCGAGAATGATACCGCCGGTACAAAACTGGGTTTAGGCACAACAAACAGATCGTCCTGCTCCTTTTCCTCCTCTTCTTTGGCTTGTACAGCAGTACTGCAGTCACCTGATTTCTCAAGAGAAGATTTCAGTACCCCGAATTGTGCAGGTAAAGCAAAAAAACACGAAAAGTGGTTGTTCACCACTGATAGTTAACAGCAAGAATAGCCAGGCAAAAATTGTGAACCAATAACTGAAAAACTATGAGCTCACAAATTGAATGACCTGAACATGACAGAATGGAGTTTAAGCATATGACACAAATATAAACAGGCTACAATTTGGAAAAGGGACCAGAGGGAATGCAAGAATGAGTGGGATGATATTTTACAGGGTGACGGTGAACAAGGTACTTTGTAACAATACAGGATTGTGCAGATGCTTATATGAAACTGTTAGAGCACTGCTCGGTCGAACTCGCAAGCGTTGCTATCTCAAGCTTGTTGTCAAGTTTAGTTGCAAAAACTATAAGTCTTGATTTATAGTCTACTTATAGCTAAGTCTCGGACTTGGATAGAAAGTGTAGTTTAGCTCTAGACTCTACAACGTTCATCATACAAAGACGAAGAACTACTCAAGGAACTGGTGGAACTTCATCGACTAAAAGGTATGTGGAGACTTGAACTTATCTATCACTCAAAAAGTCTATCTACTCTATCTCCTATCTTGAGACAAAAGTCGTATTACTATATAGACTTCGTTTATACACATTTGCAATTTCGAGCCGAGTTTATCTCGCTTATCTTGTTCTCGAAATATGTGTTGGTAAGCTTTCGCTTTGTCCAAGTTCATCTTTACAAGTGACGAAAGTCATGTTGATTATTTCAATATCTTGAAAATTGCTTTGATGAAAAATAGTGTGTGAATAACCTCTATTTAACATCCTCTAAGAATGTTTCAATGATTGAAATAAAGAGTTTAGAACATGTTACCATCTTTGGATATAAGCATATAATGTGTTCGCACATTAGTGTATAAGTCCAAAACCGGGAACCAAATGTATGCATACTTGTGTGTGTACTTAATGGTTGATGGAGACTGGGTAAGTATGCGTACCCGTACGCATACTGGCGGAAGTTCACGTCCGTGAATTTCTTCTGAGTTTGGAAATCAAAACCAACTCAATCCGGTTACCTAAGTATGCGTACCCGTACGCCTACTGGCGGAAAGTTCACGTCCGTGAATTTCTGCTGAGTTTGGAAACCAAAACAAACTCAAATCCGGTTACTTAAGTACGCATACTTTAGTGTGTTACTTTCTAAAATTGGTTTATTCGTGAACTTAAATTTGTATAAACTAAGGAATGCATATTTGCAAACCGTGGCTATAAAGTTCATGAATCGATTTGAGTGAATCAAAATCGATTTTGCTTCGATTGTGTCTTGTATACTTCTATAAGATCTAAGCAATTGAACAACTCTTGAACTAGTTCATTTGAGTCATTTGGACTAGTTATGGTGAAGATGAATAAGGTTGATATGAAAGTGCTCATATGGCTAACCATTTGGTTAACCACTGTTGAACCAACGACTTGTACACGTTTAGGTACGGTTACTCAAACCTAAATGACGTATATTTTATTTGTGTATAACAAGCTAAGTTCAATCTAACGGTTGAAAGATATTAGCTTGGATCTAATCAGGTTTTCATCTAACGGTGAATATTGAATGCTTTGTTACCAAGGTAACTTAGATTGCAAACCATGATTTGGAGACTATATAAAGGAAAACTCTAGCAACTGGGAAAGGTAATCCCCACACCTCCTTTGTGATACTAGTTGTATAAGCTAGAGTCGATTTTCCTTTAACCTTAGGTTTCTACCAAGACCCTGTAGGTTAACGACTTGAAGACTTCATTGGGATTGTGAAGCCAGACCCAACTATTTTCTCTGTAGTTGCGTAATCTGATCTTGTTGTTTCTATCGTATTGAGTACAATTATAAAATTGGCTCGAGATTAATTTCTATGATAGACAAGATAGAAAAGTAATCACAAACATCTTCGTCTCATCGTTTGTGATTCCACAATATCTTGTTTCGCTAGTCGATTAAGATTATTGTAAGGTGATTGATAATTCTAGGCTGTTCTTCGGGAATATAAGTCCGGGTTATCGATTGGTTCCTGTTCACCTTGATTTATCAAAAGACAGAACAAAACTTGTAGGTATTTCTGTGGGAGACAGATTTATCTATTCTTGTAGACTTTTCTTTGTGAGACAGATTTGTTTATTAAAGTCTTCGACTTTGGGTCGTAGCAACTCTTAGTTGTGGGTGAGATCATCTAAGGGAATCAAATACGTAGTATCCTGCTGGGATCAGAGACGTAAGAAGCGCAAGTGCACAACTGTACCTTGGATCAGTATGAGATTGATTGGGGTTCAACTACAGTCCAGACCGAAGTTAGTTTGTAGTAGGCTAGTGTCTGTAGCGGCTTAATACAGTGTGTGTTCAATCTGGACTAGGTCCCGGGGTTTTCCTGCATTTGCGGTTTCCTCGTTAACAAAACTTCTGGTGTCTGTATTATTTCTTTTCCGCATTATATTTTGTTATATAATTGAAATATCACAGGTTGTGCATTGAATCAATCAATTGGGAAATCCGACCTTTGGTTGTTGATTGAAATTGATTGATACTTGAACATTGGTCTTTGGTACCATTCAAGTTAATTTCTCTTGTATTCAATTAGACTCGCAGATTTCTATTTACTAGAGTAAGGATTGAATCGAGAAATTGAGATATAACTCTTTGATATACTTTTTATTAAGATTAAGTCTGACTGTATAGTTGATTCTCTTAAAAGTATATTGGAGTTAGTCCATACAGATATCTAAGCGAATTATTGGGTGAGGTTGTTGTACCCCCACTTTTTCAATTAGTATCAGAGCAGGCAAACAAGTTTAAGACCTTATAAGTCTGTGTTTGTAGTGATCTGACTCTATGGACAGAAGTGCTATCTCTATAAACGTACCACCAGTCTTCGATGGATTATTTAATTGTGGTGGAAAATTGCTATGCGTGCCTTTCTTCAAGCGCGTTATTTTCAATCATGGGTTTATGTAGTTAATGGCTATGATGCTCCCGTTGTGGCAGTAGGCGATGCAACCATACCGAAAGATATTGGTGAATATGACGCTGCTGAGATATGCCGCAAAGCAAAATTATGACGGTTCGAATGTTATCATACATGCCATTACCCCAGATCTTCAGCACCATGTGACTAAGTGCATTCGGTCTAAAGATGCTTGGGATATCTTAGAAACCGTATTTGAAGGGAATACCAGTGAAAAGGAAGCCAGGCTTCAAAACCTAAATTCCGATTGGGAAAACCTTCGTATGGCAGATGAAGATTCATTTGATGAGTTTAATCACAAAGTGTCTGAAATTGTTAATGCATCCTTTGCATTGGGTAAGACTATTCCTGAAAAGGACATTGTGATGAAAATTCTCAGATCGCTGCCATCTAGATACGATTCTAAGAAGCATGCCATCGTTGAAAGAAATAACCTTAATGAGCTTTCCAGATATACTCTAATTGGAAAGTTAAAGATTCTTGATCTTAATCAAAACACAATCATGACATCTGCGTTTAATGCTATGACCAACGCAAGTGAATCTTCTAACTTGTCTTGGGCTGATGAATGTTGTTCCAATCACGTTGATTTTGATAAATCACTGATAACAGAAAAGATCAAGGATTCTGTAAGAAGAAGTAAATGATGTGATAAACATCTTTCACCAGTTAATACGTCAGATGATTCAATAAAACAAAAATCTTTCCTGAGTGTAAACTTCTTGGATGCGTCTGATATGTGCAATGAACCTTCAGCTCTTGCAGCAGAAACTTCTACCTACTCAATTTCTGATTCAGAGCTTGAGTCCGACACAGAGATTTGTGAATTCTTGAATAAAAGTAGAGAAATTCACCAAGAAAATCTTCAGCTAAAGGCTTCGTTGAAGAAACTTTAATCATCGCTCTAGGTGAAAAATATTGAGATAGACTGTCTCAATGATGAGTTCACCAGAACCGTGTTACTAAAGGAAAAAGAGATTAATACTCTTAAGAATGACCTGCAAAGATTATCCGGAAGTTCTGACAAAATTTCAGCAATGTTGTTTGGTTAGAAGTCCTTTGGAAACACAAATGGTTTAGGGTTTAAAAGAAAAACTGTAAACACAAACAACTTTCTTACTGGAAGAGTGAACGCTGAAGGTTGTGATAAACAGAAGACATTTCAACAAAACAAAGAATCTTTATTGGTTTGTTCGTTTTGTGGAAATGCAAATCATGTTCAAAGTATGTGTTGGAGATTCAAGAGGAACAACAAAAGAATTGCCAAACTTCAGAGAACATGCATAGGATGAATCTGGCGTTGGATGATCAACAAGATTTTCACAAAAAATCCAGAAATTCTAGATTCAGACGAGGTAAGAAGTCTGTTCATACAACAAACCTTAATAATCCACGAGGTGGTAAAAAATGTGAGCATTCGGCTCACTCCGTCACTGTCTAATATCAGTGACGTCCGCACCCTCATCTTTAACTTGAGAAAATGAGGTGTGCATCAAGGTGGCTCAAGTCTTTGTATTTGTGTACTGTTTTCTTATTTTTGTTAAGAAAATATTCTCCTAGTTTTTTAGATAATGGATAATAAACCATGAAAGACCTTTTCAAAGTTCTTCTAGGGTTTTTGTGTCCATAAGTCTATTTATAATCATTTGTGATCATGTCCTTCATCTCTTTTCTCCTTGAAAGATACAGTTTCATGGCTCCTGTAACTAAAAGTACCACAAAAAGGGATGCAGTCGAAGCAGTTAATGTGTATCTGTGTGAAGGAATCACTTCCTCAAGGAAGAAGAAAGAGAGATCTGCAAATGATGGAGAAGGTTCTTCCTCTAACTGCCTCTTGTCAATTTGTCATTTTGATAATAACTTTAGAGGTATGGTGAAAGATTTCATCAACAAACGAAATGATTTAAAATCTCAAATTGTTTCTTCTTTAGAAAAGATAACTCACTATGAACAAATGTTGTCTCTATCAAAGAACACCTTGCGTGAGCTAAAAAGAGAACTTAGTGAGTTTACTGATATTTCTGAAGATTTAGAGGAATTGAACGATCCCATAATCAATGGGTTTTTCAATAATGAGAAGGAATTCTCAGTAGATGCTCTGAGAAAGCTCTATAATGTCTAGGAAGCTTCTTATGAGAATTTTATTCTTGTGTTTTTAAGAAGAATAACTAGAGTTTGGAATAGTCATTATTGTGATTACACATAGCTATGTCCAATGATTTTCATCTTCAATGTTTTTAGATTTATTTGTTTAAATCCTAAAGTTTGCTTGGAAGATGATTTTTGCAGTATTAATCTTTATGGTGTTATATATTGCAATTTTTTATGGGATATGTGTGTTTGCGTTCGTGAACTATGATTGTCCCATACGTTGTCAAAAGTTAAGTCCTTCATATGTTGATATGCAAGTATTGATAAAAGAATGAATAAACTTTTGACAAAAAAAAAAGTTAAGCCTTTTATGTCATTATGCAAATATTGATGGAAGAAAGGATGAGCTTTTGTTTACAAAGATTAAGTCTATTGTATGTCATTGTGCAAATAGTGATGGAAGATAGAATGAATCTTTGTTTATTCCGCAGTATTGATCTTCCCTGATCCATATCTTTTATGTATATACTGTGTGGCTCCGTAAGTTCTCTTATGTTGAGCATTTCCAATTGGATTAATCATGGGTTCTCTTGTGGTTAATTTAGTTGAGTATTCCGGTTGAATTAATCATGGGTTCACTTGTGGTTAATTCAATTGAGTATTTTGGATACAAATTCATATTCTTATATGATTTGTTGTTGTCCAAAGAAATCCTTTTTTTCTCGTGAAAGTAAGGTCGCTCTTGTTGTTCTTTCGGGAATGACATTATATGGGGGAGAGTTCTTATTTGAACTTGTGCTTTATTGCCAAATCTTTGTGGGGAGTGCGGCTGTGGAATATTGTAGGGGTTATCTTGTATCTTTATAAACTCCTTGATGAATGCATTTAGTTTCGGCTATATGATTGCATCTAAAAAGTTGATATGTGCTTTCTTTTAGTCATGAAATGTCTCTATGGAAATTTCATTAGGATCCAACTAGTTTTCGTACCTTTGCCAATTTTATTGACAAAAAGGGGGAGAATTAATGTGTAGTTCACACTACAAATACATATGGTTTTCGGATCATTATGTAAGGGGGAGTGGTTTTCATGTGAGATGGAGTATATGGAGACTTGAACTTATCTATCACTCAAAAAGTCTATCTACTCTATCTCCTATCTTGAGACAAAAGTCGTATTACTATATAGACTTCGTTTATACACATTTGCAATTTCGAGCCGAGTTTATCTCGCTTATCTTGTTCTCGAAATATGTGTTGGTAAGCTTTCGCTTTGGCTAAGTTCATCTTTACAAGTGACAAAAGTCATGTTGATTATTTCAATATTTTGAAAATTGCTTTGATGAAAAATAGTGTGTAAATAACCTCTATTTAACATCCTCTAAGAATGTTTCAATGATTGAAATAAAAAGTTTAGAACATGTTACCATCTTTGGATATAAGCATATAATGTGTTCGCGCATTAGTGTATAAGTCCAAAACCAGGAACCAAATGTATGCATACTTGTGTGTGTACTAAATGGTTGATGGAGACTGGGTAAGTATGCGTACCCGTACGCATACTGGCGGAAGTTCACGTCCGTGAATTTCTGCTGAGTTTGGAAATCAAAACCAACTCAATCCGGTTACCTAAGTATGCGTACCCGTATGCCTACTAGCGGAAAGTTCACGTCCGTGAATTTCTGCTGAGTTTAGAAAACAAAACAAACTCAAATCCGGTTACTTAAGTACGCATACTTAAGTGTGTTACTTTCTAAAATTGGTTTATTCGTGAACTTAAATTTATATAAACTAAGGAATGCATATTTGCAAACCGTGGCTATAAAGTTCATAAATCAATTCGAGTGAATCAAAACCTATTTTGCTTCGATTGTGTCTTGTATACTTCTATAAGATCTAAGCAATTGAACAACTCTTGAACTAGTTCATTTGAGTCATTTGGACTAGTTATGGTGAAGATGAATAAGGTTGATATGAAAGTGAAAAAAGTTTCAACTTACAGCAAACTAAAGAGCTACAAAATGCAAAAAGGTTTTAAGAGAGATGCAAGGAATGTAAATAGATGGACTAACTAAGCTACAATAGAATATCAGTCTACAGAAAGTACGAAAGAGATGAGATGAAAATTATATACATATATGGTTGAAATTATCAAGTTATAATAATGACAGACAGGATGTAATCTAGAACTTAAAAAAATATGTACAGAACTTTGAACTAAAATCAGTAAAGTAAAGATAGAAACTTAAGCTACACCGCTACCGAGTCCCCGGTAGCGGCGCCAAAAACTTGGTAGGTCTAGAAGATGCCAACAATATTAAACTGCAAGTGCACAGCGTCTACTATGTAAAACAGGGCAAATACAGGTCGAACCCACAGAGACTAGGTCGGAGTAAGGTCAAATTCAGAGATTTGCTATACCAAATTAGATCAAACATGGAGTTGTCGATACGATGAGATGATTGCTAAACAGAACTATGAAAGAAGTAGACAAATATGAATGCAAAGAGGGTTGAAAACAATCAAATGGAGGAAACTAGGGCAGTCGAATCCACCTCCTAACCTCTGCTAGGTCAATTCAGTTCAACTACTATTCTTGTCCCTTCGTAATGGACACCGGTGAAGATGCAAGTCTGCCGTTTATCCACGGTAATCTTAAATAAATGGTCTAATGTCAACTAAGGTAATCAATCCCTAGCATTAGCTGTCTTTTTACATCACAACTAATCACTGATCAAATTGAGCATTGAAGTATGAGTTGAAGCACAATACAGAGTTATTCTAACTACCTATGTTGCATATCAAATAAGGTGAAAGCAATATACTGTGACACAAAGATTAAACCATTTCTATGTATGTTCGGGCACAAGAAGAATAATAATTAAAGATGAATAACCTAGCATCAAATTCAAGGCTTCATCTAAACCCTGGCTAATGAAGTTAGCACATGATTAAATCAGATAACATATGAAATTTTAATGGAGATAAAATCATGGATGCAAGCTTCTTTATTGACTGATTTCTACCCAAAAGATGGTAAACAAGATGAAAGTAAACTAAACACTACAATGATCCTTTTTCACTTGGATGCCTCAATACACAAAGACAACCCCTATTTATGCATCAACTTCACCCTAAATTGGGTTTTAACATCTCAACAGTACAACTGAAATTAGGGATTGGAATTAGGGATTTGAGATGTCACTCACTCACCAAATACAACTGATATGTACTCCACAGCCTTCAACCACTCCATTGACGTCACATACATGCTGCAATTGAGGGTCTTCAAACTGATTTCATACGGAAATCTTCACTTCACTTTGAAAATTTCAGATTTCTTGTCTTCCTTGTAACTCAATAAATGGTATCGTGAATTGAGTGTATGGACAGAGAGATACATGGAGAGGTGAACTGAGTGATTTGACTATAAAGAGAGTAGGTAATTTAAGAGTAATATAGTCATGTCTCTACAGTTGAAACAAGGAAGAAAATAGGTGCAGTTGAGAGGGTATGGGTGTGAAAGAGAGAAACGAAGATGGTGATGTTTGAAAATGGGTTTCCGATTAGGGTTGGTGAGAGAGAGAGAGTTGGAGATGTGCTGTAGTTGAGTGGAAATGGCTTAGTTTTGGTGTGACTCACTAACACCCAGCCCAGGTGTTTAGGAGCAAGAGTTTTCTTGGATATCAAACTTGATGCGCTCTTAGTAACAAATTACTCCCGTTAGTTCCATGAACTTTGCAACCAACCATTTTCTCACACTTCTTTTACACCACTGCCACAACTATCTTGTTTACTTTTATTTAATCACCTATAAAACGCCACAAAATGAGATTAATATGACAAAATTACTCGCTAACGGATGAATACATGAAGTACAAGATTTGGAATAAAATAAGACATTAAGGCTCTTGAGATGCAATAATTGTCAACAAAATAATATAGAAATATGCATTATTAAGCACCTATCAAGTACCCATGAATTTTTTGTTCCGTCTTTTGATAAATTAAGGTGAACTTGAACCAATTGATAATCCGGTCTTATATCCCTGAAGAACAGCCTAGAAATATCAATGACCTCACAATAACTTAACTATATGGTAGTAGAAGAAGTTATTGTGGAATCACAAAGAATGAGACGAAGAGCTTTGTGATTACATTTTATATCTTACCTACCGGAGATAAATCTCGAGCAAATCTTAGAGAAGATAGTACTCAATACGATAGAACAAGTAAGATGAGAACACACAACTACAAAGAAAATAGTTGGGTCTGGCTTCAGAATCCCAATGAAGTCTTTAAGTCATTAACCTATAATGGTTTTAGGAAAAACCTAGGTTAAAGGAGAATCGACTCTAATCGCAACTAGAATTACACAGAAGTGTGGGGATTAGGTTTTCCAGTTGCTAGAGTTCTCCCTTATATAGTCTTTCAAATCAGGGTTTGATAGTTTAGAAACAAAGCAATCAATATTCACCGTTAGATGAAAACCTTATTTAAGATTCAAGCTAAGTTTGCTTAAAACCAAAGCAATATCTCTCCATCGTTAGATGGTCTTAGCTTGTTACACACAAATGAAATATACCTTCATTTAGATATAGGTAGCTGTACCTAAACTTGTATATTTAGTTGGCTCAACAATAGTTAACCGAAGTTAGCCGTATGAACACTTTTGTGTTAACCACATTCATCAAACACTTCTAGATCAAATATGATGATAAATCAAACATGAAGGATAATCAAATGAATCCAATTGTGTTACTCATAGAGTTGTTCAATTATATATATCTCATAGAAGTATATAAGAAACAATTGAAGCAAAATCAGATTGATTCATGAAAATCAATTCATGAACATTTAGCCACGGTTTGCAAAGATTGCATTCCTTAATTTATAAATGTATTTGTTTATGAGTATGGAATCATACTTAACCGATTATAGAACTTAACCAACTAAGTTAGCAAACGGGTACGTAAACTAAAGTTCTGGACTTTTGGTCTTCTCCAGCAGTTCACAAACCGGTATGCATACTTCCGTCCCGGACCGTAACTCAGGTAGAACCGTTCGCATACTGGTGTGCATACTTGGTTCCCGGACTTTAATAGTTAAAACCATTCGAATACTGGTATGCAAACTAGGTTTCCGGACCTGAATTATACCACAACAGTTTGCATACTGGTATGCATACTGTGCTATATCCAGACAATGGTTAATTGTTCTAAACTCCCATTTCAATCATTGAAACATCCTTAGAAGACGACAATGGCTGTCTCACACATACCATTAGCTTATAAGAAATTTTCAAGTGATCGAATGATCAATACGAAACATTCTGTGTCGACATTAAAAAAACTGTTTCCAACATATATTTCAAGGCATATATTTCGAGGCAATTTTCACATGACCATCTTTTGACTTATTATTTAGTTTCCAACAAATAAATTGTTTCCAACTAAACTCGTCAAGAATAATGATGAACGTAGCTAAAGCAAAAAGCTTCCAACATATATTTCGAGAAATATATAAGAGAGTTAAACTCAGCTCGAAATACCAAATGTGTATAACATAAAAGTCTATATAGCTATACGACTTAGTCTCATTAGGAGATAGAATAGAATAGACTTCTGAGTGATAGATAAGTTTTAGTCTCCACTTACCTTTTGTTGATGAAATTCCTCCAAGCTCCCCTCAGTAGATCTTCGTCTTTAATCGATAAACGCCATGAAGTCTAAAGCTCAACTACGCATTCTATCCTAATCCGAGACACATCTATAAGTAGACTAGAAATCAAGACTTATAGTTTTGATTACCTAAACTTGACAAACAAGCTTGAGATAGCAACGCTTGCGAGTTCGACCGATCAGTGCTCTAACAACTCAAACTAGATCAAGGATTGATAGTAGTTCAAATCTGACGATAGACTTATGATCATCCATTGTTAACATATTCAGTTCTGTGCGTGATCGATCATAAGGGGAATCAAGTTTATATGTGCAGGTACATTGAAGACATTGAAGATTTTGAAGACAAGATCTTATTGGATTCTGATCTTTGTGATTTACTCTGTTCACATACTTGATCTGCTGGAATCCGACTAAGCTTTGTTTATCTTTTGATAGTCATCTTATTTCTATTCATATAAATCGGCAAGCTATCATTTGATGGTCTTATTCAGGACCCGAATTTGATAGTTTGTAAAAATAAGTATGATTATCTTGATAATCTGGATATTGGTTGATCTAACCAAACAAAGGAGTTTATTAGATTAAATGGAAGAACCTTTGTTTGACTCAACTAAATCTACGATTTACATCTTGAGATTGAGATAATGGTTACCGAAAACAGATTAGTTCTTTACTGTTCCAGAATACGATCCAAAGGAATTGAGTGCAAGAAGATTTCACGACCGGTGAAGCAACTTAAGATAGTGGACTCTATCTTTGGAATCACGTGTGTTTGCCAGACTGGTTGAAGGTACATGGATACTGAGAAAACTAGGTAATTATAGGTAGTTTACTTGGTCTCAACTATACGAAGTTGGTAGTGTATTTGTATAGCGGCTTAGTTACGAGAGTATTCAAAACTGGATTAGGTCCCGAGGTTTTTCATGCATTTGTGATTTCTTCATTAACAAAATATTTTTGTGTGCTTTTGTTTTACTTTCCGCATTATAATTATTGTTTTAGTTATAACAAAGTAGTTGCACTTGTAGGTTAATCAAAACACTTGGGTTGATCCCTATAGTTAGGTTCGGTTTCGATGCCTATTCTATATACCAAGTGTATACCTTGTGGTTGTTATCTTCTTGACAGTCTCTATTTATCTTAGATCACGCAAGGTATCTATCATATATGTTGATATTGAAAAGATTGTGGTGTACTTTGTACCCTCGTCATTTCAAAGAAAAAAAATACAAAAACGCGATCCACACATCAGAGTGTTCTACAACATCATGCGTCTTATCACAAAGGATGTTTTCATTGTTGAATCAAAGGTTATATTCTAAAATAATGTAACTAAGAATTTTGTTAGTTGTTCAAATACTAAGAAAACAATATCTGGTCAATGTTGTTGTAATAGACCTTTAGTTAATAAATCACTCATACCTCTGATTCAGATAGATCTGATATTTCAAACTGGAGAAAATCCATTCCAGTAAGAAATCAGAGGGTTGTTTCTCATAATAGACAGGAAATCGTCAAGAATCAAAGTCCAAAAAACGTCTGGAAGTGGGTACCGAAAAAATCAGTAGAACCGAAAAAGAATGAGTTTTATCAAAACCTTAATTCCTCTCTACACAAGTAACTACCCATTATGTCTTGATGACAGTCTTTTCTACGATGAGTTTGGTATTTCATACAAAAGAAATGGGTTCCTAAGAGTATGAACAAGAACAAACGTGCTACAACTGTCAGTGAGATAACAAATTTGTCTCGTCAAAATATAACTTAGTTGCTAAGAATACGCTATCACACTTTGTGCTTAAAAATATTTTTGGTGGGATTAGTGTATACAACACAATAGGTAAAACTTGCGAGGTAAAAGGAAGATATATATTCTTAAGAATGTTTAAATATCCACTTATTTGGATTCGGTCTTGTAAGGGTTTAGAACTTGATTATTTTGACCAAGGAATATATTCTCCTTCAAAATCAGTGACCAACTTTTTGGAAACTGTGCTTTCTTGTTCGAAAGTTCTTTTCAAGAGTTTCTCATGTCTCCTAGGAATCTTGTTTCCTTCTGAGAAAATATGAATAATTCAGATTATCATGCGAGACATTCTGCTAGAATTTGTGAAAGATATACAAAAAAGATGTCATTCAACTCCTCGTTATACTCTGATTCTATTAACCTCAATGGAAACAGAGTTGCTTACTGCAATAATTTCGGTCATCCCTACTATATGATCGATTATGAAAAGGAGTTTAAAAAGATGGCTCGCACTTGTGCAGAAATAAAATTGGGAGTCATGGTGTTGAAACTTTCTCTCGAGAAATATCTGCAAGTCCAAAAGACCTTGTCAAACAACAAGAAATTCTTCTGAAAAGATTAAGTGAAGGAGTACTAAACGTGTTCAAAGTTGAGGAATTACACTTTGATCAAGGATAATTGTTCCTATTAAAAGAAGAAGATCACAACACTGTGAAGATATTTGATTAAGAAATCCTAGGCATATGAATAAACTAATTAATTGTACATTCACATCAATGTTTGTGTAAAGTTTATTCAAACTATCAATAAAATAAAGAATGATAAGTTTTGTTTTAAATGTTTGTATTATTCTTTTGATAGTTATGATTGCATTGCTTGTTCCTAATTAAGATCCCCTTGATTTGCTTTCATGTTATGAGATTAAATTTCAGTTTTTATTAACTTTAAAGTTTCGGTCTCATATTGCTTGTCTCTTATGATTCTGTGACTTTTTAGTTTAGCAGATTTTATATCTGACTTATAGGGCTGCTTTATCAAATAATCTCAAGTAGGGCTGCTTTATCAAATAATCTCAAGTAGATGATATTGATTAACTCATGTGTGAAGTCATGATTATACTATTACAGATTTATGTTTCATAAATTGTGTATTTAGTATCGACAAATAATAGGAGTCCTAGACTACCAAGTGACTATAAGCTAGCTGCTTAAAGTGTGGTGTCTAGTACTCTATCTTCTTTTTTTTGACCGGCCAATAAGAAAAGATTAATCGAAAAAGAAGTATTTAAGGGGGTACCTCAACCCAACAAATACAACCAAAAAAAAAAGAGACCGTGTTTGGAATCGATCACCCAAATAAGAGAACAAAGAACAAAGAGGCAAGAGAGATTAATAAAAAGATATACACAAACGTCTCATATCAAAATCAAAGCAACCGATAGGAATACGAGTCCCAAAAAGCTATCATTATGTTATCCGTTTTTTTTTTGTGATTAAAAATTCTGGAATTCCTTTCTTTCCAAATACATCACCATATTGCAACCGGTAAGTACATACGGTCAACTAATCTATCTAGTTCATGATTACCCGACAGGTGGTAGTCCAGCAATACCGTTATAATGATTGGTCACCAGGGGACTTTGTATGGTACAATTGCAGCAAATGCACTTTCATAACTACCAAGTCAGTTTGTTCCCAACTTCATCTCTTTTTCTTTGCTTTATTGCTTTATATACACCAAATATTACCGAAGCATTCGCGAAAATACAAACAACACCCACACTTCTTGCAAATAAGGCGATTACAAAATCATGATGGTGAAAATAAAGTCTTACACTTCGAAACTATATCCGGACTGTAGAATCCTAGTACACTCTTTAGATAACTCCAACTTCGTCCACTTTGGCCTCTTCTCATCAATTTCAAACTCTAATGCATAACAATTTTGTATCCCACCCTTAATATCAGACCCAATCGCCAACATCTTCTTTTGCCATGCCACAATATGAGTATTAGTACAAACATCCACAGGAAGCTCGATAAATTGTCGCCATTTAGGACCATCTAAACGCATCAGATAAGGGGAGCAACATTTGTACAGTGTCCCTTTTAAATCAAATACGCATGTTTTTGGGGGCATGCTACTCTCAAGTGTGTCCTCTTCAACAAAATCCCACTTCTCCGTATCAACATTAAAAGTTTCCGATGATTTTTGAAATTTCCCTTGCATCTCGGTTTGGTATCCGCCAATAACATGGAACTTGCCACCGTGGAACAAACCTTTACACTCATCCCTCTGTCTTGCCATATCAGGAAGCGGGTTCCATGAATCATCTAACACATCATAAGCTAGAACCGATGTCAAGGCGTTTTTATCATTGTCATGTCCACCGGCAACATAAACCTTGCGATTCATATCTGATGCACAAGCAAAGAAAGATCTCTTGCCACCGGGGATATCAGCACCACGTCGCCATGTACCAGCGACAAGATCGTAAATGTAGACAGAACTCATCACTTGCCATGTTTTGGTATCCCAGCCTCCAATGACCACTAATTTCCGACCAACTCCGGCAAACTCGCAAAACAGAGGTAATCCATCGGAGGAGGTACCGGGTATAGGCGGTAACTTAACCCATTCATTCTTCCCCGGTTCGTAAAAGCTAAGCCGGGGAACTGGTGTACAAGGATTCAATGGGTTTTGCATTAAATCATCAATGATTGGATCACTTTCAATTAAAGCAATTAGATTCTGACTGAACCCCTTAAGCTTTCTCTGTTGATGAAATTTATTTGATTGGATTTCTTGCTTCCATTTTTTGGAAACGGATAAAAGTGTCGAGAATTGAGTGTGTGGAACTCGAATTAGACATTCTCTTCCAATCTCATTTGGTAAACCTGGAATTATCTCCATCCAATTAGAAGTACTTAACAGTAAAAATCAAAAACCAGTTGTTGTTTTTTTCGTTTTTGATTTGCAAATGAAATGAAGCAAACTTAAATAAGTTTTCTGAAATAAAAGAAAAACAAAAGAGAGGCTTGTGTCTGCGCTCTACAGTTTGTTGATTTTTGAGAAAACTAGAGACTGAAGAAAATGGAATTGTAAAAACTGGAACTGAGAAGAAGATTTGAACTTCGAAGTTTTTAGAATAAGAGAATGACTAGTTTTGTTTATGTGGGTGGGAGAGGAATAGGATGCTTGAGCCTTGAGCCGTAGATATATTTATAGATGGAAGATTCTATAGAAACAACTATAAACAAATTGGTGCCCCAAAGTGCACGATTTCTGCACATTCTCGTCAGTATAAATCGTTGAGAAACTGATTCCTCGTTATGGAGATAAAATTAAGATATTTAAGTTTGCTCTGGGTAGGATTATTTCCTTTTTAAATAGTAAAAAGAAAAAGAAAATGCTGTACAATTGTTTTGTCATGCCTTGTTTCTGAATCTTTGTGACGAGCACTCGGCACTCCCCACCACGAGGTTTTTCCTGTAAAACTAACGTCGTCGTCATCTAGACAGTTGAGAAATGAGTATATGACGCTTTCTTGAACGAAATTTATGTTTTACACATGACGCATAAGATATGAGAAAGTGGACTTTGAGTTTGAGAACATCATAAAGATAAAGACGAAGACATACGTACAAGTTGCCAAGTTCTTTTCTGTGCAAATTCGGGATGTTCCAATGGCTAGATTCAAGTTACCCGGGGAATCTTTTACTTGCGTATTAGCTAGTTGTAAACCGTCTTTACCGTAACGTGACGTGACATGATCTAATTGTTAATTGCATTTATTTAACCATCTGACCCTCGTCCTTTGGACTTTGAACTAATAGATGGTTGAAAATTGAATCCACCTTATTAACTAATAAGGCAGCTGTATTTAGTCCAATAGTTGGATTAATAGTTGTTTCTTACAGTTGTTGTTAGAGAATGAGTTTAAGTGTGCGAATTCAGAGTGTGTGTGATGTAACCGGCAGGTGTTAGTTGTTCAGGTAGGTGACCGGTTAACAACTGTCTTGAGCGTGTTGGTCAATGTGCTAGCCAATCACTGTCTTTATATACATCTCCTCTCTCTTTCTGTGTCTGTAATGAAAACATCAAAATTATCTGTAATTAAAAATCTCTGAGAGAATTGTCAAATGACATTCATCTCTTCACATGGTATCAGATACCTTTTTCAAACCCTAAATCATCATCATCTTCAACCTACAATTCAACAATGACTGAAAAGAACAAACACATATCTCTTACATTCAAACCACCATCAAAACTAACATCAACAAATTACACACTGTGGAAATCTCATATTGTACCTATTCTCCGTAGTTACGATCTTTTCAAATTTGTCGATGGATCTTTTCAATGTCCTGTCAAATATTTTCGTAAAACATCTCCTGCTGGTGAAGCGATAATTACAGCTCATTCGTTTGTAGATCTTGAACCTGATAATGATTTTGTTCGTAATACTGACTATAATTACTGGGTAAATCAAGATCAAGCCATTCTGTCTTGGTTATTTAGTGCTTGCACAGAAGAATCACACTCTCAGGTAATTGATTGCACCCTTTCTCATGAAATTTGGACTCGTTTAGAACACAATTTCAATTCATCAACCAAATCTAGATTGCAACTAAAAACTGATTTAGTTCACCCGAAGAAAAGTAGTGATTCTGTGCTTGTTTATTTCAAAAAAGTACATTCTATTTCTCATCAATTAGCACAAATTGGCAGAGAAATATCTGATGAGGATCTAGTTTTTCATATTCTACAAGGTTTACCACCTGAATTTAACTCTTTCAAAACCTCTATTACTACTCAACAATTAAAAGCTGATAATCTCATTACTTCCTCTGAGTTACTTGGATTGTTACTTTCTGAAGAAGCGCGTGTGAATTCAGAGTCCAAAGTAGATCTCACAACAGCATCTGCTAATGTATCTACTCATCCATACCCTTATTAGTCTTCTTATTCACCATTTGATCCTTACAACTCCAATTTTACACATCCACCTACTGTTTATTATCAAGACTACTCAAATTCTTCACATTATCCACCATCTAACTCAACTCCACGGAATACTTCTTATAGAGGCTCTTTCAATCGATCCAATGGATATCGTGGTAATAGATCTGGTGGAAATTTTAGAGGTGGATTTCGTGGTGGTAGATTTGACAATGGAGGTAGAAATCAAAGATTTGAGTCTGGTGGAAGACATAACAACTTTTTCCCACCTACTTCACCTGGAAGATACAACAACAACTCTCCTCCTCCATTTCAACTCTGTAAAAAGATTGGTCACTTGGCACCAGTATGAAAATACAGATATCATGATAATCCAATGGTTCAAGCTTATAACACCAGTTATGAGTATTATGGAGATGATTTAGAGGAATTCTGGTGTCCAGAGCCTGAGGCTTATGCAGTTTACAATGATCACAGTGCATCTACCAGCTCTACATGGGTACCTGACTCAGGGGCTACCCATCATATTACAGCTGATCTTTCCAATATGAACCTTCACTCTGAATATCAAGGGCATGATCAAGTCAAAGTTGGCAATGGTTCAGGTTTGCACATTACTCATGTTGGTTCTTCTACTTTTCAGAATGATAATGTCACCTTTACACTCT
This sequence comes from Papaver atlanticum, assembly GCA_023531105.1. NCBI lineage: Eukaryota > Viridiplantae > Streptophyta > Magnoliopsida > Ranunculales > Papaveraceae > Papaver > Papaver atlanticum. The sequence goes on along the minus strand of JAJJMB010008429.1, from coordinate 1,872,421 downwards.
CCAATGTTCTACATGTGCCATCCATTACTAGAAATCTTATTTATGTGCATCAATTTACCAAGGAAAATAACTGCTTCTTTGAATTTCATCATGATATCTTCTATGTGAAGGATGTGGTTACTCACAAGGTGCTTCTTAGTGGTCCTGTTAAAGATGGCTTATATCATTTGGAGTTCACAGATGGTCAATTAAAACAAGCATTACTTTCTACTTCAACAAGTTAGGTCATCCTGCTTACAAGACCTTGAAGCATGTTCTTTCTTCAGTAGATACAATCATAGACAAGCATCTATCTTCTAAAGAATGTTCTGCATGTCAAACAGTTATGAGTCATACTTTACCTTATACTTCTAGTACTAATAACGTGTATGGTCCATTAGACTTAATTCACACAGATGTATGGGTTTCTCCTATTTGTTCAATCAATGGATATAAGTACTATGTTTCCTTTATTGACTCTTATAACAGATTTACATGGATTTATCCTTTAGCTTACAAATCATAGGTTCTTAATACCTTCATTAAGTTCAAATCACATGTTGAAAACTTGTTGAGTAGAAAGATTAAATTCATTCAATCTGACTGGGGAGGTGAATATAGAAATGTATCTACATTCTTGGACAACCGTGGCATAGGACATAGAGTTTATTGTCCTCATGCACATGCTCAAAATGGCACTGCAGAGAGGAAACATAGACACATTGTAGAAACTGGGTTAGCTCTTCTTTCACATGCTTCTCTACCAATCTCATATTGGAGTTATGCATTTGAAACTGCAAATTTTTTGATCAACAGGCTACCAACACCCATATTGCAGAAACTTTCACCTCTTGAGTGTCTATTTAATCACAAACCTGACTACAATTTTCTCCATACCTTTGGTTGTGCCTGTTATCCTTGTCTAAGACCTTTCAATGCTCATAAACTAGAAGCTAGATCAGTCAAATGTATATTCTTGGGGTACATCCATATGCACAAAGGGTACAGATGTCTTAACCCTCTTACAAACAAGATTATTATCTCCAGGGATGTTACTTTTTCAGAGACTGAATTTCCTTATGCACAACTGTTTATGAATTCTACTGGTACTTTATCTTCTTCTTCAATGGATATTTTACCATCCTCAGTTACTTCAGCTGCAATCTCCAATGAAGTTGATATATCTGTGAATGACATAACTGATTCTGCACCATCTGCTCCTGCTTCTCCAATTGTGAATGCACATCCCATGGCAACAAGAGGCAAGAAAGGCATTGATTTATCTGTGAATAAAATAACTGATTCTGTACCATCTGTTCCTGCCTCCAATTGTGAATGCACATCCCATGGCAACAAGAGGCAAGAAAGGAATTTTTAAACCAAAAGTATTTAGTTCTGAGGTGCAAACAGTGTGTGAAGACATTACAGTTCCCACATGTTATTTTGAAGCTTCTAAAGATCCAAAGTGGAGAGCTGCAATGGATGAAGAAATTACTGCCTTACTGCAAAATGGTACTTGGAGACTAGTTCTTGCCAATTCAGGAGAAAATGTGATTGGTTGTAAATGGATCTTCAGAATCAAAAGTTATGTTGATGGCACCATTGAGAGATATAAGGAAAGACTAGTTGCCAAAGGATTCAATCAAGTAGAAGGTGTGGACTATCAAGATACATTCAGTCCTGTTGTGAAGCCTACCACTGTAAGAATGATTATTTCTATCTCTCTTTACAAGGGCTGGAAAATAAGGTAGTTGGATGTTAAAAATGCTTTTTTACATGGCAATCTGACAGAAGATGTATTCATGCTTCAACCACCTGGTTACACTGATAAAAAAAATCCCAATCATGTTTGCAAATTGCAGAAATCCTTATATGGTTTAAAACAAGCTCCAAGAGCTTGGTTTGCAAGACTTAGTCAGTTTCTCTTACAATGTGGGTTTCAATCATCCAAGACTGATACTTCTTTATTCTTTAGAGTGTCTTCTACTGCAGCAATCTATGTTCTCATTATGCAGATGATATTCTAGTTATTGGCAGTTCTCCTCTTGAGGTTGACAAGCTTCTTGCAGATCTAAGTAGAGAATTTGCAATAAAGGACTTGGGTGATCTACACTTCTTCTTAGGAATTCAGGCTACAAGGAACAGTGAAGGCATACTTCTCTCTCAAGAGCAATACATCTCCAACTTATTGCATAAAACCAAGATGACCTTTGCTCATTCATGTTCTACTCCTATTGCCACTTCAAATTGTTCAGACAATTTTTCACTGTTTGATGATCCTGCCCTATATAGAAGTGTAGTTGGTGCTTGATGTGATTTCAACTTTGTTGTAGTAAAAGGTTCGTAAGACTTGTGAAAGCAATTGATTTTAGACTTATTTAAACTAAAAATAGAGAAAATTTAATTCCCAAATTTAATTTCAAGATTGAAAATAACCAAGACACTAGATTCTACTATTACACATGAATGAATGATGGTAAAAATTCCAAAACTCTAATTATTTTTAAAATCTCTTTTTCTTAATTCACAAATGATAAGGCATATTCTCAAACATTAATTGTATCCCTTAAGCATAGATTATCTAACCAAAGTATAACCTATCTAATTGAATCACAACTAATTAGGAAAAATTATGCAAACAATTAAAATTCTACAAAGTAGTGATTGAGTGAATTATAAAATACAAATTAGAGAAAAATAGAATAGTTACCAATTATTCATGCATAAATAGCTTCCTCCGTGCCTTGATTACGCGAGAATTAGCTCATCATTATCATGGAAACATGCTCAAAATTCATCTTTATTAATGCTAAAAAATGGTTCACAAATGATGAAATGGGAGAAAAAATGATAAAAACCGGGTTTTGTAACACTTATATTTGTTACAAAATCAATTGTTACAGAAAACGATAAAGGAATACCGTCACTGGCACTATTGAAAAACGACGGTCTTTAAGGGTCTTATGTTCTTCGTACCTTCTTCACCAGCAGAAAGCAGCAACTTCCTATAACTTTTTTTCGATTTTTTTTATGCTCTAAAACGTCTCCCTATTCTCTCCCTGAACTCCCTCCACTCCACCACACCTTATATACTCCTTCAGACACCAAAATCATGCGTCATAACTCCATATAATCTTCCATTACTCGGCAGTGAATGAAAATCTTCTCGGGAATATTTCCTTTCCTTTCTTCTCTTCTCACTCTGATTTCTCATGCCAAAATACTCCCAGCACATCCAGAAGTGGTCAAACATGCTTCAGGTACACGGAAACCTCTCAATTACACACTCAGAACTCGGAATGGAATAACCAAAACCCGAGATACCCTGTCTTCTTCCACGCGAGAATCTAGACAAATTTATCCGAAAAAATAAGCCATACCAGAATTGTTAAGACCAGTCACATCATCCCAACAATTCCCAGCCATTGAGTGTCATGAAATCACGTCAAATTCTTGATTCTAAACTCTGCCAGTTTACTGCTACATTTTCCCGCCAAAAACTCAAATTTGAAATGTAGAGGATGAAGTGCCCTGATCCAAAACACGGGCGCCTTTAACATCTCGGCTGCCTTGGAGGTGCCCTTATCCATTTTGAGGGTGCCTTTAGTAATTTTGGTGGGTGCCTTTAACACTTTTTCTGGGGTGTTTTCAACATTTTTTCGGGGTTCCTCCGGTGTATTTTTGGGGTGCTTCCGGTGCATTTCTGGGGTGCCTTTAGTACTCTATCCTGGGGTGTAAAACACCACTTTTCGAGCCAATTTTTCCGCAAGAGCTTATCCCTAAAAAAGACTTAAAACAACTTTATTAGAAATAAAATGAGTCCTAGATAATGTAGTTATGGGTGAAAATGCGTCACACTTACGTGCTTATCTGTGCTCTACAATATACAACTATCACTAGACCTAGATGTTGCTTTTGCTGTAAACAGGGCATGTCAATTCATGCAATCTCCCTCTGATGCAAATTGGACTGCAGTCAAAAGAATTCTTCGATATTTAAAGGGCACTCTGGGTCATGGTCTTCAATTTAGGTGTTTTAAGTCCTTACAATTGCAGGCTTACTCTGATGCTGATTGGGCAGGAGATATAGTTGACAGGCGCTCCACTAGTGGAATGGCTGTGTTTATGGGCCCTAATTTGATTTCATGGTGTTCAAGAAAGCAAAAATCAGTCTCTCATTCAAGTACTGAAGCTGAGTATCGTGCTCTGGCATATGCTACATCAGAGTTGGTATGGGTACAGTCTCTTATGTCTGAGTTACAGTTTCACTCTACAAATCCACCAGTTCTTTGGTGTGACAATATGGGAGCTACTTATCTCTCTGCAAAACCTATCTTTCATAATCGCATGAAACATATATAAATAGCTTTCCATTATGTTCGTGAACTGGTGGCAGCCAAGGCTTTAGATGTTCGCTTTCTTTCAACACAGGAGCAGGTTGCTGATATTTTCACTAAGGGCTTATCTACTAATCGTTTCACTACACTGCCATCCAAGCTTAGTGTCTTTGCTGCTCAATAGCCACTGGACTTGCGGGGGGTGTTAGAGAATGAGTTTAAGTATGCGAATTCAGAGTGTGTGTGTGATGTAACCGGCAGGTGTTAGTTGTTCAGGTAGGTGACCGGTTAACAACTGTCTTGAGTGTGTTGGTCAATGTGCTAGGCCAATCACTGTCTTTATATACATCTCCTCTCTCTTTCTGTGTCTGTAATGAAAACATCAAAATTATCTGTAATGAAAAATCTCTGAGAGAATTGTCAAACGACATTCATCTCTTCACAGTTTTAAATTTTACCAAAAAAATAGCTTCATTTTGAGGTTTGTTCAGCTTGTAAGTTTAGTAGGAGTATTTGGAATTTGCCATTGTTGACTTGTTGAGAGATTTCACTTCGATAAAAGATCTTAATTCAACTTCACCAGTGACATGCTATTAACCAACTGACTGGGATGTACTACCTCAATTTAGTTATAAACTAGGTCACTTAATAGTGGGACGGAGGGAGTATATGTTATTGTATCGCATGTACCCGGTCAGAATGGAATCTCTGATGCTATTGGGATCGACGTCATTTCAGTTAGTCGGCTTAGCAGCATCTTTTCATTCCAGTCGATCAATAAGATATTATCTAGTGGGAAGGTCTATAGCTTCTGCCTTCTAGGCCCACTCGAACAACACACACAACTACGTTTGTTTGTGTTACTGTTGCGAGAACAACAAAGCTTCTTCGGACTTCTCCAAAAGTTAGTTGCTGGTGGTGTTTTAAAAAAAAATCAAGTGGTTTTTTCTTTATTTGGGTGCCAACAGCAGAAGAACATCGCACTTTAAATAAAACGAGCAGAAGCCAATAATTAGGTGATGCATGTGCATAAACTGGACCACAAAAAAATGTCTTTTAGATTTGTTTCTTTGGAAGAATCCGTATTCCCCTAGCTTTTTCGGGCTTCTGCAAGAACGAAAAAAACATAAACAAAAGAAAAGTTCGTGGCATACTGTATTGTTACATTTCTTATTTTATTTAAATTAAGACCTTATTAAATTGCTGCCATCAATGCAGGGAGAATGCAAATTATAAACAAAACCAGCGAAAGTCTATGATTAGGTGCCCATTAGTTAGCTAATTAATGTAATGTTTGATAGACATTAAATTTTCTCAGTTTGGTGGCAACACTTATCCATGTTGGTTGAGCTCTTTTTCTATAAATAATTGAAACCGTGTCCCACTATTAACTCCAATAGTTGATCAATGTTCGGGAGGGGAAAGCTATCCTTTGGACAAGCCTTGTCCAGATCACTGAAATCGATGCAGATTCGGACCCCTCCATTCTTTTTAGGCATTATCACCATGTTTGAAATCCATAACGGATATTGTGCCTTTCGGATAATCCCAGATGACTGTAACTTCTTTAGTTCCACTTCTACTGCCGCTTGTAGCTCGGGTGCGATCCTGCGCATTTTCTGTCGGACTGGTTTAAACTTCGGGTCTATCCTTAGGTGGTGAAAACACACCTCGGGATCGATACCCTCCATGTCATGCATCTTCAAGGCAAACGCGTCCATATGCTCTCGAAGTAAAGCTATCAATCGGCTTGACTCTACCTCTAATAACAACGACCCGATCTTTACTATATATCTTTGGCTCCTCTTCTGTCCCCAGATTGACCTCCCGAGTAGGTTCTAGAGATGTGAAGTTCGGTTTTGGATCCTCGGTCGGTGCCGCTACCTTTGATTACTATAAGATTTTATCTTCGCCTGCTTCATAGGACATAACTGCTTTTGAGATCACCTTCTCCAACTCCTTGCTAGCCTTGATTTCTTTGGCCTTGTTCTTTTCTCGACGTAATCTGGCTCGCCTATCCTCATTCTGCTGGATGTCTACCTGGATGCATTGTCTAGCAGCTTGTGGATCACCGAAGAATTCAACCACACCTCTATAGGTAGGAAACCTCAACCTATGGTGGTAAGCGGACGCTACCCCTTTGATGCCTGCAATCCATGGTCTCCCGATGATTGCTTCATATGGTGATACGACATATACTACACAAAAAGTAGTAAGGGTATCTAAGTACCCTTCTCCGTTCGAGACCCTTAACGTAACTTCTCCCTTGGGTATAGTCACCGTCCCATTGAAGCCATAAATCCTGTAGGTTGAGGTATCGGATAGTTCCATTCTCTTGAACATATCATAAAAAAGAACTTCTACAGAGCTTCCACTATCAATCAGGATCCTCTTTATGCCCCACTCTTCTATTAGTAAGGTGATAACTAGCGGATCTCCATGTGCTTGACCATTCATCGGGACGTCTTTAGCCGAGAATGTGATTGGTTGCATCATCCACGCCTCCGTGAGAAAGGTCCTGGCCACACTGAAGATTTCCTTCCCCGATCATTCTCTCTTGTGAATCCTTGACGTAATTCCTGATCCCAAATCCATTCCTTGTGGCACAGAATGCGAGATTGTGTTGCATAAAAATTGGGTTCCCCGATCAATCCTGATTTGATGCGCTGGAGCATCGGGTGCTGGTGCTGCCTGCTTGACGAACTGCCTAAGACATCCTTCCCGAATCAAGTGTTGAACTATGTCATTTACTTCTCTGTAGTCATTGGTTGAGTGTCCTTTGAACTGATAATAATGGAAAAACTCGGGGTGGTTCTTCGTTTCGTCGAACTGTATTCCTCTAGTTTTTGGATACCTTATATAATTTATTTTCTCTACTTCCTTAAATATTTCTTCCAATGGTGCATTCAGGGGCGTATATGTCTTTGGTTCGTACCGAGGTTTCTTTCCCTTTTCGACCCACTCCATTTTTCCTGACCCTTTATGCTGGGTTCCCGACCTTTTTTCGGGTCGCTTCGAGATTTCTTTATAAGCTACTTCTGTCGCCGCACTGGCCTCCTGCATTCCCATATCTTGTGCTCCTTCTTGTATTTCTTCCAAGGCGATGTAATGATCTTGCATTTTCCTCATCTCCTTTAGTGTCTGCGGTTTCTCGGTAAATGGCTATCCAGATAGGGTCTGATTTCCCGAGGGTGTTTTCGAACCCGAATATTTGTTGGTCCACTGGTACCTTCCTGATATCGGTGCACAGTTTCCTCCATCTGTTTGTTAAAGACCTCAAAGATTCCCTAAATCTTCTTTCCAAAGTGAATAATTTGTTTACCCTTAGTCTGGCGATATTGTTGTGCATGTAGGTTTCGAGAAAAGTTTCCACTAGGGCCCCATAGTTTCAAACTGATCCTTTTGGTAAAGTGTAGAACCAATTCTTAGCTTCGCCTTCTAGGCTAGCCGGGAAGAATTTACACATGACCACATCATTGTGTTTTCATTGTAATAATGACATCATATACATCTTGACGTGTTCCACAACATCTTCCGTGCCATCAAATCGGGATGGAAATGTAGGTAAAGTGCACTTTGGGGGGAACGGCGCTTGCTTCAATTCTCGTCCAAAGGGGGTCTTTTCAGCTTCATTTGTTAGAGCATAGCTCGGTTGAACCCACCAAGCGTTGGTATGTCATATTTTAGTGAATAAAAACTCATTTAAAGAGTCGCTTGTTTATTTACTAGAGTCAACTTCGTATAGGTTAGCTAGAAAGTTACTAGGATATGAGACTTACAAGTATTACGTGAAGACTTGAAGAATGTGAAGAAGTAAAGAACTACAACGACGACATCATCCTTCCACTTAAGGTTAGTAATATTTGACTTAAACTGTTTCATTCCTAACGTATCTTTCAAGTCGTGCATATTGAAAACATAACTGCGAAGCTGTGAATGATTATACTCTAGTTAGACATAGTATTAAGGAATTACAATATGAAGTATAACGTCTATCTTTTGAACTTCGTATATAAGACATCGACATAATCGTATGAATGCTATTGTGATTATGTATGTGTATGGGTGAAGATTTCGTCCTAGGAAACAATGTTTTACATTCGTTTAAAGGAAGTAAATTCATGAACTTGTTTTGTGAATCGAAAGGGAAATCGCTAGGCTTATTGGTATTGTTATTCATTGCAAATCTTTGGATTACCAATATGTGTGTTTAGTATAACCGCTCATAACTTGTTTATGTATCTTGGTAAAACTATTCACAATGCCTGACTTTTGTATTGGCATGACTTTTTTTAGTGAAACCGATCTTAAGTAATCACCTGAGATGGTATGATCGATTTATTGTAATTGGTATGACCAACTCTAGACATTGGGGAACCGATCCTAGTAAGAGGTGCAACCGATCACAAGAGGGAATCGATCCTTGTAAGAGGTACAACAAGTTTTTGGTAATTAGGGAACCGATCCTATGACTTGTGCAACAATATGAAAAAGGATTTACAAAGTAAAGATGTCGACACACTTTGAACATGTGCATTAACTCTTACCTTTTATTGTTCAAAGATATTCCTTAATAGCTAAAGGAGAGTCACATATCGAAATAAATTGAGAATCTTTTAATTAAGGTTTTTAGTTTTTATATGCTTTTAATTTCTAGCAATTAAATGCATATGTTAAGAAAATAAAAATTAGTAATGTGCATTTACTAATTGGAGATTTTCTACTGAGATTTCGGTCAATATTTGGACAGTGCATTTCAAGGAATTATGCAAACCGTATTTTGACTTTATTGCATATCTTTGAGAATATTCGGTTTTGGAAATTCCTTGGTGTCCAAACTTCCTTGGTCTATAAATATTGAAGTTTGCATTTCAAGCAAACTAATCCTCAGAGCCAGCAAAACTACCTAGTTGTGTTGTTACTGGTGGAGCCGTCTATTCGGAAAGGAAAGTACCCTAATTAGGCGAAATCTCTTACGACCGCTCGTTTTAAAGACTTCTTTGCGATTGGGAAGCTCTACGAGTACCTTTGGTGGGAAACTAGATAATTGAAGTTTATTATTAGTTTTCGATTGATTTGATTGACTAACGGTTGTTGAACTTTGATTGCTTTATGCTTGAGAATCTTCTCTTCTGATATAAGATTCACTCAAACTTGATTGAAGTATCGATGGGGATCTTTAGAACTGTTTGTAGATCTAAAGATGTCTTATGATAATCCATTGTTAACAGATTCCGTTCTGTGTGTGATTGATCACAAGAGATTCAAGTTGTTTGTGTGTAGGTGTTTATTGAAGATCTAAGAAGATTTGAAGACAAAGAAGATTTCTTATTTGAGTTCATAATCTTTGGTGTGCACAAAACTTGATCGGCTGGGGATCCAACTATAATTGGTTTATCTTTGTGATAACCTTGATTGATTAGTTGAGTAGATCGGCATCAATACAATTCTTTGTGATTCAAAGTATTGATTGCATAGTCTAGATAATTACTTTGGTAGTTGTTTAAGAGATAGATCTAAGAACCTGACAAAGGAGTTTATTGGGATAAACGGAAGAGCCTTTTGTCAAACTCTTATCACGTTGTTTGAAAAGAGTTGTTACCGAACAGATTTGTTGTTCCTTTACTGTTTGGAATACGAACCAAAGGAATTATTCCAAGTGCGTGACTTATTACAAGTTGGAGGCGCAGGGATACTGAGGGAACTAGGTGAACTATAGGTTTAGTTGCTTGGTCTCAACTATACGAAGTTGGTTTATATTTTGTATATCAGCTTAATTCTGATAGTATTCAATTCTGGACTAGGTCCTGGTTTTTTTTTGCATTTGCGGTTTCCTCGTTAAAAAAATCTTGCTTTGTCTTACTTTTCTATTTCCGCAATTATAATTGTTTTATTATAATTAGAAGTAAAATACACAAACGTTAATTCCTATTTACTTGATAGCAATCCTATTGTGTTTGGTTAAGTCTGAACCTATTATCAAGTAAACATACTTCGTTGTTGTATTGTCTCGATTTCGTATCCATAGACAATCACACGAAGTGTGAACTGATTAGTTGTATTATCTCGACTTAGTCCATAGACAATCACTTTCGGAGAAAGAACTTATAGGTGGAAAAGTTTTAGATTGAGGTATATTCGGGTACCCTCATCTTTTCAATTGGTATCAGAGCAGGAAAACACGAAAAGATCTAACAATCTGTGTTTGGTGCGATCCAACCTATAAGACTGGAATCTAAAAATGGTTTTTATTGAACCTGATAATGATTCAGTTAACGTAAAGCAAGACATCAAGAGTTTTGAATTAACACTTGATTATGGCATCTACGACTCAATATCTGAAAACGTTCATGAAATCATCACTAGAGATTCTACTAGACAAGTTAATCTTGTTGATAATGTAGAAACCGATGACGACTGGAAAATACGTCTACAAGAAGGGTTAAATGAAATTTCCGATGATGATGACTCAGATTTTGAACAAGTAGTAGAAGAGGATATCTCAGAATACTCTAAACTGCTGGAACCTTTGAAAAATGAAAAACTGAGAACTTCGGATTTTCTTGGTTTTATTACTCCTCTTTGTCGTGAGAATAAGAAACTGAGGAGGGTTTTTCAAGGATGTTATAAGGGTTACCGCACCAATGATTATCTTCTTAAAGATCGTACAGACGAGCTTAATTCTAAGAAATTAGAATGTGAAAATCTTCGAAGGGATCTCTTTTTGTCGAAAAAGAAACTTGCTGAATCTGAAGCAAGGATTAACTCTCAACAAAAGAGTTTTGAAGAGAAAGAAGGTGTATATCTCTCATGAGAAAAACACTTTGAGGCTGATCTAGCTGGTGCTCTTGATAAAATTAAGACGTTGGAAGAAGAAAATTTGTACTTGAAAAAGTCCAATTATAACACAAACAATTTATCCTCTTTGTTAGAAGCAGGAAGATATCATGGAGATACAATAAGATTAGGATATAAGGAATCAAGTGCTTCCAACGATAACAATGAGATAAAATTTGTTAAAGCTACAAGTTCTTCTCAACTAGAAGCTTCCACTGATGTCAAAAATGATGTTATTTCGTGTAAAAAAGTAAAGCCTGTTAAGCCTAAGGATTGTGTTCAACCAACAGTAATCAAAGAGAGCACTTCTGCTAATGTCAAGAAACCAACAATGTTGAACAAAGATAAGAAGAAGAAGAAGAAGAATAAGAAAAAACTCGTCGAGCTCCAATGCAAGCGGATCCGTAAAAAGGTAACATTCAAACTCAGACTTCGTATGTTACTAAGCATTGTTATTATTGTGGTAATAAGGGACACTTGCAATGGGGATGAAAAGTTCGTAAGATGCAAGATGCACTTTCTTTTGTATCAAACGAATTTGATAAGTTTTCTCCCCGAAAGAACTCAGATCGTTATTGTCCTAAGTTTAGGAAAAAGAATTATTATAATGATAGTTCAAATTTTACCTATCGCTCGACAATGTCATCTCATAAAAGACCCAATTATAAAAGGAGAGATGACTTTGTAAATGCTAAGACAAGATCTGATGTTCCAAATTGGAGAAAAGTTGTTTCACAAAGTATTCAAAGGGATAATCGTCCTAATGGTATGAAGGAGAAAGCTGCTCCTGCGAAACCAAACTCTAAATGGGTCCCAAAGTCCTCCATAGCCAAGAAGGTACCAAAAGTTAGTCATAAGAATGACTCTCAGCTGTTAAATATTGATAACAATGTTTACAAGAGTCTTTTTGAAAGACTAAAGAAAGACTTCATGTTGTCTAAAGTCTCTTGTACTAATGAACGTTGTGATAATGGCATTCTTCATCACAAGTCAAAGAAGAAAAACAAGATATGGAACAAGAGAAAGAAAACCAAGCAAGAGGTCAAGAATGATGATTCTTTCTTAGTCCCTTGTGACAAAGAAGACAAGGATCAAATAAACACAACCTAGTTGTGTTGGAATGTGCATGCTCACCTGGGTGCTCAATCTTTTGAAAGCTGAGGAAGCACATGAAAAACTGAGCACATGACCTCTCAGTTATTATATGACTAATTAACATCTTTAAAGAGATTTCTTTTCTTCTATCTCATACCTTCTCTATCTATATTTGAGATTTTGATAGAAACGGTAATTTTGAGTTTATGATGTTTATATTTACTGATCATATATTTGTAGCTCTTGTTTGTACGGTTAAAACGAGCCAAAAATCACTGAATTCGGACATTGTATGCAAAAGTTATGTCAAAAAACAGTTTAGTGTTGTGATCCGTCACAAGTAACTCTTGTAACCGATCCTAGTAACCGGTCCTAGTGACTACTAGTGATTTTGTAACCGATCCTAGTGATAAGCATATACGAAGGAGTGTAAAACTGTTTTTCCCATAACTTCTTCGTCCGAACTCGGAATGACCTCATTCTTTTTGCGTTGGTTTCACAATTAATTTCCCTACAAGATAGAGGTAATTACAATACTTGATTCTTTGTTGAATATTTATGGTGTATTGCATTTATGTTTATGGGATGTTTGATTTCGGTTATCATAACCTTATTATTCGATCTCATATGGTGTGAACCCTTATGGTTTGAGTGACTTTTTGGTTTGGCAGGATTAAGTTCTAACCCATGTTGGTAGGCTTTATCAAAGGATCATAAGGGGTTCTGATTGAAACTAATATGTGAAAAAGTCACAATATGTTGAATCGTTTTTGGTTTAGCATAAAAGCATATGTGTTTCGGGGTTTCAACTTTTGCATTGCATTAGTTAAAACCAGTTTTCAACCTTTCTCTGGTAAAGGTTGGTCCTTGTTGTTGTTATTTTGTCTTGCGAGAGGATGACAACACAACGGGGGAGAGTTCTATGTGAACTTGCGCTTAATGACATATCTTTGGGGGAGAAGAGGATGCGGAATTTGAGGTAACAAATTTTTTAGTTAATCGTTTCCTGTTTAAGAAAAGCCTGATTTTATTGCATATATTTATTGCTTTTTCTTACCAAAATTTCGGTACAATTGATGTTTATTCCATTATTTGTGTATGGATGTGTGTGTGATTCAATTGTTTCCGGTTAAGAAAAACTATTGTTATCTTGCTTTATGGTTTGATATCAATTGTTTAGGCTTACGAAATTACGGTGCAATTGCGGTACTATAATGTCTATGTTTATTTCAATTGCTTCCAGTTGAGGTAAATAATTATGCAAGTTGATTTATTTGATTTGTTTATGGCTTAACAAAAAGGTTTCCGGGATCAATTGTTTAGTCCAATTCGATTCCGGATAAGAGAAACTAAGTTAATTCTGATCTTAGTTAGACTTATCAAAGTGGAGGTTTCGGTTATTCAAGTCTAATCGAATGCCTTAACAAGAAATATTAATTAACTAACCTAGTACTTGTCTTGTTTAAAAGTGAGAGGTCTAAGTTAATTCTGATCTTTATTTTGGTCTTATTGAACAAGCGATTGTATTTGTACAATCGGTGTAGCAAAAGAACTAAGGAGCTTAGTCATTTTTTTATTTGCTAAACTATTAGGGAAAATTTCTTTGGGCAATTGTTTCCTTGGTAACATATCAAAACAAAATTACTTTTTAGTTTTGGTTTTGATATTGGTTGTCTAAAATGGTGTGTGGAACCCTCGTGCTTAACTCTTATAGGTTTTGCAAGTCTTTTAAGATATGTAAGATCCTTTCGGTTTGTCTTTTATTTGCTCGTACCTTTGTCATTTTGTGACAAAAAGGGGGATAAATATATGGAGTAAACAAGTGATTTGGTATCACTAAGGAAAGGACATTGGTGCTTAAACATTATATCTAACGAAAGAGTAAAGCATAGACTAAGGGAGAGTAACATATCATAGTGATACTTGTGGTTATCTTAACTACAAATGGAATAACAAAGACATGCGGATTAAAAATCTACCTATCTTACCTTTAGGGGGAGTATTAGCTTTGTTATTATAATGTCAACAACGGCATTTATGGATTGAATGTATACAGGTTATTGTGCTGTTGAAACTTGGAATCAAGCGTATGTGTAATGAATTCTTGTAATTTGTTTATCCATATGATGTAAGAGTTTTGTCACTAAAATTGACAAAGGGGGAGATTGTTAGAGCAAAGCTCGATTAAACCCACCAAGCGTTGGTATGTCAAGTTTGGTTGTCATATTTTAGTGAATCAAAACTCATTTAAAGAGTCGCTTGATTATTTACTAGAGCCAACTTCGTATAGGTTAGCTAGAAAGTTACTAGGATATGAGACTTACAAGTATTAAGTGAAGACTTGAAGAATGTGAAGAAGTAAAGAACTACAACGACGATATCATCCTTCCACTTGAGGTTAGTAATATTTGACTTAAACTGTTTCATTCCTAACGTATCTTTCAAGTTGTGCATATTGAAAACATAACTGCGAAGCTGTGAATGATTATACTCTAGTTAGACATAGTATTAAGGAATTACAATATGAAGTATAACGTCTATCTTTTGAACTTCGTATATAAGACATCGACATAATCGTATGAATGCTATTGTGATTATGTATGGGTATGGGTGAAAATTTCGTCCTAGGAAACAATGTTTTACATTCGTTTAAAGGAAGTACATTCATAACCTTGTTTTGTGAATCGAAAGGGAAATCGCTAGGCTTATTGGTATTGTTATTCATTGCAAATCTTTGGATTACCAATATGTGTGTTTAGTATAACCGCTCATAACTTGTTTATGTATCTTGGTAAAACTATTCACAATACCTGACTTTTGTATTGGTTTATTAGTGAAACCGATCTTAAATAATCACCTTAGATGGTATGAACGATTTATTGTAATTGGTATGACCAACTCTAGACATTGTGGAACCGATCCTAGTAAGAGGTGCAACCGATCACAAGAGGGAATCGTTCCTTGTAAGAGGTACAACACGTTTTTGGTAATTGGGGAACCGATTCTATGACTTGTGCAACCAAATACAAGTTTATACCATAAATATGTGGTAACCGATCCTAGTACCTAGTCAACCAAATTTTGGTAACTAGTGTGACTAATCTTAGTACCCACAGTGAGGTAGAACCGAAACTTGTTTTGGTAGAACCGTTAAACCCATGATTGGTGATTTGATAGGATAATCAATCACATAGTTCTTGGAAGTCAGATGAACAAATTCTAAACTTGTTTGGAAGTGTGGAAAATCGGTTCCAAGATTGTAAATATGAAAAAGGATTTACAAAGTAAAGATGTCGACACACTTTAAACATGTGCAGTAACTCTTACCTTTTATTGTTCAGAGATATTCCTTAATAGCAAAAGGAGAATCTCATATCGAAATAAATTGAGAATCTTTTAATTAAGGTTTTTAGTTTTTATATACTTTTAATTTCTAGCAATTAAATGCATATCTTTAGAAAATAAAAATCAGTAATGTGCATTTACTAATTGGATATTTTCTACTGAGATTTCGGTCAATATTTGGACAGTGCATTTCCAGGAATTATGCAAACCGTATTTGGACTTTATTGCATATCTTTGAGAATATTAGATTTTGGAAATTCCTTGGTGTCCAAACTTCCTTTGTCTATAAATATTGAAGTTTGCATTTCAAGTAAACTAATCCTCAGAGCCAGCAAAACTACCTAGTTTTGTTGTTACTGGTAGAGCCGTCTATTCGGACAGGAAAGTACCCTAATTAGGCTAAATCTCTTACGACCGCTCGTTTTAAAGACTTCTTTGCGATTGGGAAGCTCTACGAGTACCGTTGGTGGGAAACTAGATAATTGCAGTTTATTATTAGTTTTCGATTGATTTGATTGACTAACGGTTGTTGAACTTTGATTGCTTTATGCTTGAGAATCTTCTCTTCTGATATAAGATTCACTCAAACTAGATCGAAGTATCGACGGGGATCTTTAGAACTATTTTTAGATCTAAAGATGTCTTATGATAATCCATTGTTAACAGACTTCGTTCCGTGTGTGATTGATCACAAGAGATTCAAGTTGTTTGTGTGTAGGTGTTTATTGAAGATCTAAGAAGATTTGAAGACAAAGAAGATTTCTTATTTGAGTTCATAATCTTTGGTGTGCACAAAACTTGATCGGCTGGGGATCCAACTATAATTGGTTTATCTTTGTGATAACCTTGATTGATTAGTTGAGTAGATAGGCATCAATACAATTCTTTGTGATTCAAAGTATTGATTGCATAGTCTAGACAATTACTTTGGTAGGTGTTTAAGAGATAGATCTAAGAACCTGACAAAGGAGTTTATTGGGATAAACGGAAGAAACTTTTGTCAAACTCTTATCACGTTGTTTGAAAAGAGTTGTTACCGAACAGATTTGTTGTTCCTTTACTGTTTGGAATACGAACCAAAGGAATTATTCCAAGTGCGTGACTTATTACAAGTTGGAGGCGCAGGGATAATGAGGGAACTAGGTGAACTATAGGTTTAGTTGCTTGGTATCAACTATACGAAGTTGGTTTAGATTTTTTATAGCGGCTTAATTCTTAGAGTATTCAATTCTGGACTAGGTCCCGGGGTTTTTCTGCATTTGCGGTTTCCTCGTTAAAAAAATCTTGCTGTGTCTTTTATTTTTCTATTTCCGCAATTATAATTGTTTTATTATAATTAGAAGTAAAATAAACAAACGTTAATTCCTATTTACTTGATAGCAATCCTATTGTGTTTGGTTAAGTTCGAACCTATTATCAAGTAAACATACTTCGTTGTCATATTGTCTCGATCTCGTATCCATAGACGATCACACGAAGTATGAACCGATTAGTTGTATTGTCTCGACTCAGTGCATAGATAATCACTTTCGCAGAAAGGACTTATAGGTGGAAATGTTTTAGATTGAGGTATATTTGGGTAACTTCGTCTTTTCAACATTGATTACTTCCGCCAATTTGTCATCCTCACCATCTCCTGCTAGATTTTTAACCATTTCCTCAAGTTGTCTGAGCTTAGCCTCGGTTGCATTATCGGATATTCTGTTCTGTTCGGGCACTTCTTATTCGGTTGACGAGTCTTCGGGAGGACCATATCCTGCTCCTGGATGATTGGGCTCGGGTACGGGTCCTCGGTGTCACGGGGGCATACGGGTATATCCTGATCGGGTCTGATCACTTGATGTTCCTTGGCTGATCGAACCTCTCGACCTCCACCCATGGTTTCTAAGTCGGTAATTCTCTTGCTCCAGTGCTATATTCCTTCTTTGTAGCTCCCTCATAAATTCTTCCTTCATTCTCTGGTTTGCCAAAATCGCCATTAATGTCGGGTCCATACTCTCATGACTAGAAGGATCATGTTGGTGGTTTCCTGGTGCGGCTGGTGGTGCTACTGACAGGGGCACTGGTGGTGGTACCGGTGGTGCTCGGGTTCCGGTCCTTTTTCCTAACCGAATCTGTCGAAGTCTTTTTTCCTCTCGATCCAAAGCGGCTTGGTGTTCAGTGTGCTGTCTGGCCCTTCAGCGATCCTCCTGCATCAGCAACGCCTCCTCATCGTCTTCAGTGTCTGATGCGGTCAGTCCATCTACCATGTTCTCGTGTCTCCTCTGACTCGGATCGATGCTTCCTAGGAAAGTGTGGTAATCGTCCTGGCCCAAGTTAACCTCCTCGTTGACGATTGCCATTCCCCCAGCTGGCACTCAATTCTCCTCGGTTCGTGGTTGACTGATACTCTCCTGTCACGAGTCTGTAACTCCCTCTTGCATGCTGGTTCCTGCCACTGTTAGATTCCTTAGAATCCTTTTAGTCCCCAAAGTGCTGGCCATCGGGTCGGGTTCACTTTTTCCTCCAAGAATTTTACCTACGTCAGCAAACATACAACACCTCACTTTGAACTATTTTTGAAAAGGTTTTATAAAAGAAGTACGGAAAAAAGATTCTGTCAGTTCGACAGTACTCAGACATAAGTACGATTCTCCTACTTTTGTCACGCTGAACTCAGCAAATTAGTTTGTTTGACTACTAGGATTTATTTATTTTTTGAAACAGGCTACTGATACGTCGCTATCAGTACTTCCTTTATGCATTAATCATTATTTGTCCTAACATTCCTTCTACCAGGCATCATTACTCAACCGTACAGGTGGTCGGAAAAGTAACTTTAGCAGAATTTTGATGTGGTGACTGATAAGCACGTAAATGTTATATTTTATACCCATATTTATATTAGCTAGGACTCGATATTTTGGCTAATAACTCTTTTTCTAGTATTATTGTAGAAAGTACAAGTAAATCCATTCTCCCGGAAAATGGCTAATATTGGAGATTTTGTGATGTTTGCCACATATAACACCCATTATAGCACAACACCAGAAAGAAGCAGCGCTCAATCAAATATTGGTTGTCAAGAGGCACGTGAGTTCTACTGGAGGCTAAAGAAAACATTTCATTTGTTGCTGCATGTGTACCATTTGGAGTTAAGACACAGTGGGACGTGGCTACTCATTCACCATATTTTGTCTCTCATATCGGAACAGAATTTCCAACAACAAACATGTCTTGAGGGTTCGTCGATTGTTAATGCGAAGAAGTTGTACTGGAGTTTCAATTCTCTGTCTTGAGGAAGAATTAAATCGCAGGAATCGAAGGCTGAAATGGTTGCTGGCTTAATTGGTTCTTTGTAGGGTTGTTGATACAAATGTTAGAAGGACTTACGATATTTGCAGAGCAAGTGGTAATTGACAGAGGAAAAGCTAGCTTCTAAAACAGGTTGCAATCGTTTGAATCGATGGCATGTTTGATAAATGAAACATTCGCAGGGAAGTGATGCTATGGACCTGTGGGGTTCGATTTATTGAAGTGATGACGAGATTATAAAGGAAGTAAAAATGGAGGATTGTCTCGCAGTACAAGAAGAATCTGGTGCAGTGGTGATATGTATGGGCTTTGAGAGCCGTGAGAGCAGAAGAGAATGGCAGCTCGTGGCCTGAAGGTGAAAAAAAATATACGTCAGGTGTTGTGGACCTGTGTGTTAATTGAGCTTTGAGTGTTTTAATGGCCGCATGAAGTGCAGGCAATAGTGTTTGTTAGCTTGGATTTTGGGTGGATTCGTGTTATGGAATTCTTGGTTCTGGACTGGGAATCAGCAGCAGCTAAGTTAGGCGATGAATATGACGGGTTGGCTGCTTTGAACTAAATGAAGACGAAGGTCAAGTTGAACTTCTGAAATCAGAGCATCAGCGAAGTCTTGAGAGATCGGTGGAGTTGTGCTGCAACAGCTGGAGAGAAAGAAGATTTGTATCGACTGAAATTGGGTCCAGTTAAGTCTTGAGAACATGAGATTGGTTGAGCACTGAACTGTGGAGTTGTAGCTGAGATGGATAATAACTTTGTGTGGTGGCATGATAACAAGAAGAAGACGTTAAGAAGACAAGGAGTTGAACATGCAGGTGATTGTCAAAAACGTGGCTGTGACTGGATTTGTGCAGTGGCCGGAATTGCAGTCGATAGACTGAGTATTGCTGTCAGATCGCCGTGAAGATACAGTTGATGGAGGACTGAAATGGAAAGAAGGAACTAGTGCTGTTGGCTTTGACTCATGGCTACCATACGGCTGGAATCTAAGATGTATAAGGAAGATGAAACATGCTGCTGCCATTGTTGCATGGATGTGAACCGAGATGGCAAGTTTTAATCGGAGTTGTGGCTAGATGGAGAGAAAAGAAACATTTGCTGTGGTCGATGGTTGGACAGTGAATTTGTGGTTAGATTTTGCACTTGGTATGTATTTAGAAACTTGGACTGGGCCTTAGCAATGGGCTAGGTTTCAGTTGTATTTTCTCGCAGCAACTATTTATTCAGAAAACAAAAACTCAACAGAGGAATGAGGAGGAGGCTACAGAGCCGCAACGCGGAAGAAGGAGATGGAGGCGCAGCTGCATAGCTTTGTTTAGGGTTTGGAGTTTCATTTCTCCCATTTGATTTCAATTAGCTAGGGATTTATTCATATTTGTTTATGGTTTTTAAGAAAGCCATGGCTAGCTAAATTCATGTTAGGGTGAAAGGATGAACTTGTAGGATTTATTTGTTTTCATGAACAAGGGTTTTCTATAATATGAGCTTAATGATTACGGTTTTGTTTCTCTATCAGTGATTTACCTTCTAGCTATATTTTTCATGTTCTATGCCATGTATAGTCCATAGTTAGATTAGTAGAAGGAATCGTTGAACCTTAGCAATAATCGTTTTATGAATATCTCTTGACTATTTATGCCATGTATACTTAGTGCTTTGGAATTCTATTTTAAGGTGAGGACAAATGATCTTTTTGATAATATTGTCGGCAATTGTTGAATGAAATATCTTTCATGCCATTACCCTTTGTGATTGAATACAATAAGTTACCTACAAGGGATTCCCGGATCCCTAACACCTTCATAATCTTGGTTAGGTTTTCTGTCATTGCGATTTCCGAGTTTCATAATCTTACTCACCAATTCGTAATTCTATGAAATTTATAATTTGAATTGTTATTCTTGATATTAATTAATAGTTGTATTTTCACCGCTCCCTGTGGGTTCGACCCGTACTTGCCTCTGTCTACTAGTTAGACACCGTGCGATTGCGGTTATTACATATAGGGTTTTCCGAAATCCTATCAGTGACTCCCTTCACTGAAACTTGATAGGGTCACCACTCATCTATTGTAATTGAGGTGTGAACTGAACACGATTCGCCTTTCTCTATGGCTTCCTCAAAATCCATCAAGGATAATCTTACCTTGGGACCTTTTTGGCTTTCCATTCGACTCCACACTCTCACAAACTTACCGGGAAAATTAATTAACTTTAACCAAAACACTTTAAGGAAACACGGTGCATATCGACCTCAACAACGTAATTCAATGATTTTAAGCCGATTGACAGATGCTGGTACGATCCGATAATGTCTCTTTCTCAGATTTTGAAGATTTTAACTTGAAACATAAACCCTCATAGTTCTCTGCTAGTTGGTGAGATGAAGGTTCCTACAGCTTCACCAAACATCATAGATGTTATTTTGGGAGATTGTGAATCTTTCTAACAACTCACTTAGCAAAAGAAACCTAAATAAAAAATACTTTCTTGCAACTTTATCACGAACACATAGCCCGAAATCGAAACAACCTAAGTTTTAAAATAAATGGAAACAACGACTTTTGAAAGATAACAAAACAAACCCATGAGTTCAGCGAACTCATGGTTAGAAATATGCAACACTTCTACAAACATAATCTTTAAAACTAACTACAAGAGTTCCTCTTTTAGATTCAACTAACATCATAGATGACTAGGATCTTTAAATTCTACTCTTTTGATCATTTTTTAAGGTATCTAAAGATGTTACTCGGTCCCCTTAGTCGGTGCCAGAATGTAGGTGTAGAAAACCATACAACCACATCCAAAAATCGATATGAAATGATAGTAATGTAAGCAAATAAAAGACTCATAAGAAAACAAGATATACGTGGTTCGGCATGATTACCTACGTCCACGTAGGGTGAAAGGATGATCTTATTATTTCTTTCAAGTTTACAAAGAAGAAAGCTCTCCACAATACACTATCTCTCCTCTCTTGCTTACAGATTACTTGCCTCCTCTCAATACAATAGGTCTGTATTTATAGGCTAACACGCTCATACAATGAAGTTACAGTGTAAGTCACATTCTATCTGCTTCGATGGTCATGTCGGGTGATTGGTACTGTCTTCCCCGATACTTATCGCCTGGTCTCATATCATCCTGATGCTCATACAATGAAGTTACAGTGTAAGTCACATTCTATCTGCTTCGATGGTCATGTCGGGTGATTGGTACTGTCTTCCCCGATACTTATCGCCTGGTCTCATATCATACCGATGAGCATAGTTCCCAATATGTTTCTTCCCGATACTGATGGTCTAATATTCTTTGACCCGACATCGCCGTTCCTCCCGACCCGAATTTGCTATCCTTAGTTCCTAACCCCCACTTCGACTAGATTCTTCTTCCCTTCACACCTGCCTTGTCAGTGTATTTAATGCCTTGATTCCCGATACACATTTCTCTATCACAACTTATTCTCCAATTTACACGTGCTCGTCCCACAAGCGCTTGGTAGATATCTCTTTTCTTGTGCCCGTGTTATAGAGGATGATTCGGTGTTTCACTCTGCTCCGTCTCTGGTGGGTCGTCGTCCGAGATCATGCCACGTACACTTGCCAGTTATTTGCTACTACACCAAATATAAGCAATGTTGTGTCTGATCAAGGAAGGCACGTTTAATATTCATGTGTGGAACATAAAACCGTAAGTTTTTCTTGTACCCGTATTAGCAATATGGCAGTTTTTTCTTGTACCCGTATTAGCAATATGGCAGTTTTTGCGTGTCCATTGTAGTGGTGGAAAATCCAACTACTACATCCAATGGATCACAAATGCACAAATGATAAGTAAACAAGCAAGAGATGAACAAGAACACAAGATATACGTGGTTCGGCATGATTACCTACGTCCACGGGGGGTGAAAGGATGATCTTATTACTCAACTCAAGGTTACAAATGATGATTCTTACTAGCCGACAACCTAATCTCTCCACAGTACTCTTGGTGTTCTCTCCCCTCTTCTCCCTCTCCCTTAACTCTTTAAAAGGCTCACTATTTATAGGCTAACGTGATGACACATCCAAATTACAGTGTGAGTCACAGTACATCTTCATGGATGTCCCGGTTGGGTGATGAGTGGCGTTCCTTCTGAGACGCTGACCCGAGCTTGGTGAACGTGGCTCCCGATATTCTTATACCCGATGTTGGCTACTTGGTGCCGTATGATCCTATGTCGCCCTCCATCCTGACCCGATGTTGTTACCGTTCGGGCCCACTTCGACCAGGCTCTTCTTATCTCCTCCAGCTACCCTATCAGAGTATTTATTACTATAGCGTCCGACAGACATCTTCCGTCACATCTGAGTTTTACCTTTACACGTGCTGGCTTCTCGGGTGCTTCTGGGTACCGCTATCTTCGCGTCGGGCTTTTAAGAAGATGATCCTATTTTTGGAACGACGTAGCTTAGGATTGCTCCACCTAGGTCTGTGGATTATTTACATCTACATTTATGCCCCTTCTTTCACTCGTGTGCCCGACACGAGTGGAAGAAACCGTTTCGACTCCCACGTCCCTAGCCATGCCGTTTTTCCCGCCATGCATTTCCCCACTAACATCACCTTTATGACCTACTACCTCCTCTCTCGGTTGTAACTGCTCGTGCTATAAATTCAATAGTTAACCCTGATTTTTCATTCATCCATTTTCTTTAAGAGCGAGCACTCTCTTCTTCCCTGTTTCCATCATCTTTCGTCTGTCGCTGCTTCTTCAACTAATTTCACCGCTAGGTTTCCTTCATAACCCTAGTATTTCCTGGGTCTTGTTACTGTTCCTATGCTACTTCTGCCGTCGTTGAGATTTTTTGCTCTTTACCGTCTTCCTCTGATCTCTCATTTTCCGCTTATTGTTTCTTCTCCTGCTCTTTCATGGCTTCTTCAACTCCTTCCATGACCGAAAAAAGTTGTGTGAGTTATAATTTTTCCGATGAAGATGGTGTTCCTCTTGACTCCTTGTTTATTGTCGATAGTCCTTCTCATCATGATTATCGTGCTCTTAACTCTATCTTTTCTGATGGTTCTCCTCCGTTTTCATGTAGGAATGACAAGAGAATTTCTAAGGATCTGGCTGATGAACAGTTCATCAACCAACTGAAGGATGACTTCAACCTTTATGGTTATGACGTCAGTCTCGTGTCGGGCCAAAAAGGCACTCTAAAGAAGGAGGATGTCGAGAAATTTTCCCATTCGGCCGAGGGAACCAGTATCACCAAGGGTCAGCTCGAGCTCGGGCTGCGCCTTCCGTTGTATGACCCAAGTCGCCCCTTTATCTATGAGTTCTTGTCTCAAATTCGTCCTTTCCGTGCTCTTTCTCAGTGGAACGGTAACACTTATCGCCTCATGGCTGAGTGGGAGAGGCGAGAGAGAGAGGTGAGTGCTCTCCTACTCCTTGGTCGACCTACGATCCTTCTCAAGCGAGCGACTACACTTCTGCCAGCTTCGTTGGCAATTACCGGAGTGAGACTGCTACCAATGGCGATCTTGCTGGTTTTGCTGCTAGCCCTCACCGACTTAAAGATCCTAATGGTGATTTCAAGAGGTTGATGTTGGACGAGGATCCTGAAGGTGACACGAACACTAACAAGCACGCTCGCCATACTAGTGATGCTGCTTGGGACCGGGTTCCTCTTGCCATTCGTGGTCCTATTTTGAGTGGCAATCTTCCACCTCCTAGATTTCCTGCTGAACCCTATCCGTTCTGGGTGGTTAACGCCGATCGGGTAGGTTATTTCATTTGGTTGTTTGACTATCCGGCTCGGGTGACCAACAAAATCTTAATTTGCCAAAAACACTTTTTTTTGTAGCCCAAGTCCCAGAGTAGTCAGACTAGGGCTTCTACTGCTCGGAAGAGAGGTTCAAGCACAAGGATTGAGGAGGAGCAAGTGAAGGTAACAAATATACTGCCTTTATCTTCAGTACATGTACTTTCCCCTGTTTGTTGCCTTCAATGGGTCTGACGATGAGTCTTTTGCAGAAGTCCAAGGATGATGACGGGGGTGTTAAAGGTTCATCTGCCAAAGGTGGTGAGGATCTCGATGATCATCTACCCTTATCTCATTTCTTGAGGAAGTCTCCTCAGAAACCCTCTGATGTTTCGTCTACCATTGTAGGTGGAAAGTTCGATGGAAAGGGTAAGGAGTCAAAGGGCGAGGAAGCTTCCTCGGGAAGGAACATGTCCCGTCAAGCTACTGGGTCTATTGTTGGTAAGGGTGTTGCCGTAACTGGTGCTAACATCGTTGTTGTGATGTCCGACGACGATGATGAAGAGGAAATCTTTGGTATGAAAGATGAAAATGATGGCATGGATGAGGGGGAAGAGCCGAAGCAGGCAGAAGAATCTACCTCTGGAAAGGGATCCGCCCCAGAGAATGAGGTGTTGGAGAATCTGCGCCCCATTTCTCCCACCCATAGTTCTGGTGTAAATGTCTTTTTTACCTTCTCGGGCCCTGTTTGCGATTCACTGGGGGCTCTTACTTCTCCAAACTTTAGCTCGTATTCTGCTGACCAGATGATTGCGGCTGTGTCCCTCTATGCCGGCTTGAGGAATACCTTCAATGCTATGGTAAGTCACTTATTCTTGACTGCATAATTGATGCATAATGGCGTGGCTGTCATTTAATAATCGGGATCGAACTTCTCTAGATCACCAATCAGTCGCTGCTGGAGGCTGCTATCCACCAGAAAGATCTAGAGTCTATGGAGAACCTTCATATCCAGTTGTAGCAGGAGCAGGAGCGAGCCCGAGGGTTGGAGATACAGCTTGCTGACGCTAAAGGTACTTCACCAAAATCTTGTTGTTATTGATTGAGCAAGTAGTGTCAATATCCTAAGTGTAGTATTGTCTTCCTAGCCGAGATATCTAGTCTAGACACGGACGTTTCTTCGGAGTATCGCTTAATGAAGATAATGTTGAACATTGAGAAAGATCACGTCGACAACCTTCGCCAAAAAATCATCAATAAGGATGATAAGATAGATCGTCAAGGTGTCGAGATCGAACGTCTTCAAGCCGAGTTGCTTCGCTATCAGAGCTTTGAGTATGTACCCGATGAGGTGGATAATCTTTGGGAGAGTCTATCTCGGGCCCAGAGAGTTGCTGCTAACAAAGAGTTATTAGCCGATTCTTTGGAAAGTCAGTGTGACACGTTGAAGCTTCAGAACAAAGATCTTCACGTTGATCGCCAACGGCTCCTGAAGGAAAAAGATACCATTGAGAGGCCTAATCAAGAATTAAGAGGGAGGATGCGGGGATTCGATCGGGTATCCCAAGATTTAGAATGGACACAATCCCAATTATCGGGTCTTCAATTGGCGCATAATCGACAGAAGGCTGATTGGAGCGATCATAAGAAGTACCGCCCCACTAATGAGTTCAATGAACAACATTATAACGAGCTGGACTCCAAAATTTATAAACTCGAGAGTGAACTTTCTAAGTCCGAGGATTCCTTAAAAGTAGTTTTACCCGCACTGTCAGGTCTCTATATATATTCTGAACTATCCCGAGAATTATTTGATCTGCCGTTTATCATAATGCTAATTCGTTTTCGTGTTTTTCAGTTGAGCAAGAGAAGGTCCAAGATCTGGAGAAAGAAATCGTCCGGCTGAAGAAGAGTGAGGCCCAGTTGAACGAGAGAGTTACTACTGCCGAAGCTTCGCCCACTGAATTGGCTCGTCTACTTGTTGAGGAAAGGGAGTTGCACAACGCCAAGCTTACCGCAAGGATTACAAAAGGTGTGAAGGAGTACATTGAAAAGAAGCGAGCCGACCTTGCTGCTAACAAGGCGAGATCGGGGTTGATTCCGCCGAACGAGTAGTTAGACCTTTTGTAGTGTTGCGCCACTATTGTTCCCTTTGCACTGGGCTGTAATTTTTTTGAACACCTATATTTTTCGAACACCTTTCTTTACGGGGTGTTGCGTCTCCAATCGGTTGTTTTATCGTTCCTTGACATTTTCATTTGTGTTGCTTAAATCACGCCTTGTTGTTTGTATCTAATAGATTCATTATTTCCTGCACTAGAATATTTTATTAGTTAGTATAAATTCCGTTTCTGTCGAACACACTCAACAGGGAGGGTCATCGGGCCCAATGCCATGTCCCGATTGAGATATCTCATCACTGTCACTTCGAGTCAGTGGAAGGGTACTTAGTCATTCCTAAGTTCTATGTCCTGATAATCCAAGGTTAGTTATCAATCAACTATCCTGGGCAAGTGATTTCGGCCACTTGCGATGAGGGCAATCTTTCAAATGTAAGTAGATTACCTGGCCGACAAGAACTCGCTTCTTGACAACCATTGGTAACTGGTTTCCAACCACCAGAACCCTTAGGCTACCTCGGCACTTGCACATTGCCACTACCCCGAGTTCGAATAGCCCGTCGTGTGTAAGTTACCTCGGCACTTGCCCACTGCCGTCGCCCCGAGTTCGAATGACCATGCGAGTGTAAGTCACCTCGGCACTTGCCCACTGCCGTCACCCCGAGTTCGAATGACCATTAGTCGCAGATGCAATATTCCCTACCCCACGTGGTTTTTAAAGGAATTAATGACAAAGTATCATACCCGCTTATACACCCTTCATGGGTGATATAGTTTTAAGTGCCGAGCGTTCCATGGTCGCGCTTCTGGAGTTCCGTCAGGTTTCAATATCTTATACGCTCCTTCTCCAACCTTTGACACGATAGTGTATGGTCCACCCCATCTCGCCGCCAATTTCCCGCCCTTTTTGTCACGCTCATAGATGGGTAGTTCTTTCATTACCGACTGCCCCAGTTGAAATTCTATCGGACGAACTCGCTTGTTGTATTCACGTTGTAATCGCCTCTGATAGTTTTCCATTTTTTGTAGAGCCATTTCTCTAGTCTATTCCAAGTCATCGAGCTTTGCCAGTTCTAGATCCGCCGAGATATTCCGTCTCTATGCTTCGGTCCTTGTGGTGGGTATCATTGCCTCGGTAGGAAGGATGGCTTCATTTCCGTATGTGAGCATGAAAGGTGACAAGCTGGTTGCTTCCCTTCGGGTAGTCATATAAGCCCATAAAACGTTGTAAAGCTCCTTACACCATTCGCCATACTCTCCATCCAGCTTCTTTTTTAGGTTATCTGCTATGGTTTTGTTTGTTATCTCGGCCTGTCCATTACTTTGGGGGTAAATGGGTGTGGCTTTGCTCTTTCGGATATTATAGGTGTTAAACAATAGATCAATGTTCTTTCCTTGTAGCTGTTTCCCATTGTCCGAGACGATTGCTGCGGGGATGCCAAAGCAACAAATAATGTGTTCCCAGATGAAACGAAATACGTCCTTGTCTCGGATGTGCTTAAGAGGCTCGGCTTCTACCCATTTGGTGAAGTAGTCTGTAACCATAATCAAATACTTTCTCTGCCCCGATCCGACATGTAATGGTCCTACAATATCAATTCCCCATTTGGCAAATGGCCATGGGCTTACTATTGAGTTTAGTGACACCGTTGGTGCATGTATCTTCTTACCAAACTTTTGGCACTCGTCTCAAATTAATGCCATATGCTTTGCATCTTCGTTCATGTGCGGCCAAAAATACCCCATAGTCTTGGCTCTGGCCGACAGACTTCGGCCCGAGCTATGATTGCCTGCGGTACCATAGTACAGCTCATTAAGAATTGAGTGTCCCTCTTCTTTACTCAAACATCTTAAGAGTGGTCCCAGATAGGACTTTCTGTACAGGATACCGTCTCGTAATTCATATGCCGCTGCCTTATTTTTGATCTTATTGATCTCGGGTCGTCCCTTTGGTAGTTCTCCTGTCTCTAAGTATTGATGGATGGGCTTGCGCCAATCTCCATCCTCATATTTATCGGCCGTGGTTACAGCCACATATGCCTTTGTGTTCATTATGTCTGGCATGGATGGCATCAGGACCCTCATGACTCGAATGCCTTCAATACTCGGGTATGTCAACATTGAGGCGATATAGGCCAAAGCGTCTGAGTGTCGATTGTCTTTTCTGCAAATGTGTCGAAATTTGATGTTGGGATCTGATCGATGTAAAATTGGGCGAGCTCCCAATACTTCTGCAATACCAGATCATGGATAGCGTACTGCCCATTAATCTGCCGAATCACCAGCTGAGAATCGCTAGTTAATCTTACATCATGGATTCCTAGTTCAACAATTAGCCGTAAGGCATGTATCACCGCTTCGTATTCAGTGACATTGTTTGTCGCCTTGAACTCAAGTTTAAATTAGTGGACCATCTTTTTCCCTTTTGGTGTAGTGAAAACCAACCCTAATCCCGATCCATCCTTATTGGACGACCCATCTACAAACACTTCCCATCGTGTCGGACTACATGTTTCGAGAAGATCTGAAGGATCCTCCCGATCTTCTTCCATACCCGGGATATCCTCAACTTCATCCTCATCGTCTAAAGGAAAATCTGCTAGGAAGTCATCTATCGCCTGTGCTTTAACCGCTGTTCTCAATTCGTAGAAGACATTAAATTGTTTTATCTGCGCACCCCACTTAGATATTCGTCCCGTCCTTGCAACGTTATCCAATACTGACTAGATCGAGGATTTTGTTTACACCCTGATTCGATGGGTCTGGAAATAAGTTCGCAATTTTTGTGTGGCAAATACCAATGCTAGAATTAACTGTTCGATCTGGGTGTAGTTCTTCTCTGCGGGATTCATGGTTTTACTGATGAAGTAGATCGGTTTCTCTTCATTTCCCTTGTTCTTGACAAGTACCGCACTGATGGCACAAGTTGTTTCCCCAAGATACAAAGTAAGTACTTCCTCGGGCTCGGGTCTTTGCAACACGGGTAGACTCGCGAGATGTTGTTTAATTTTCTGGAAGGCCTCCTCGCATTCCTCGCTCCACTTAAATTTATCGCCTTTTCTCAAGGTTCCGAAGAAGTCTTTGCATTTGTCCGACGACCTTGAAATGAATCGTCCCAATGTTGCCAAGCTCCCATTCAACTTTTGTACGTCTTTTACTGTCACTTGAGAGGGCATCTCCAAGATAGCTTTGATTTTTTCAGGGTCGGACTCTATCCCCTTATCAGTTATTATATATCCTAGAAATTTGCTCAATGTTACCCAAAAGGTACACTTGGTCGTGTTCACTTTCATCTTGTATTTTTTCATAGTTAGAAAAATCTCCCGAAGATCTCCGATATGATCGGTAGCCAGCCTGTTTTTCACCAGCATGTCGTCGACATATACCTCGATGGTGTTATGGATTTTGTCCTTGAACATGTCTTCTACTAATCTTTGGTAGGTGGCCCCTGCATTTTTTAGTCCGAATGGCATTTTAGTGTAGCAATACAACCCTATTGGCGTGAAGAAAGACGTGTTCTCCTGGTCCTCGGGGGCCAAGTGAATCTGGTTATACCCTGAGTATCCATCCATTAGTGTTATAGCCTTGTGACCGACTATTGATTCGACAATTTGATCGATATTTGGGAGAGGAAAGCTATCTTTTGATGCAGATCCTCACCCCTCCGTTCCTTTTGGGCACAATCACCATGTTAGATATCCACTGGGGGTACTGAGCTTTTCGAATGATTACCGATGCCTGTAGCTTCTTTAGTTCACCTTCCACCGCTGCTTGTAATCCGGGCGCAATTCTTCGCATCTTATGGCGGATCGGCCTGAACTTAGGATCTATTCTCAAGTGATGACAGCATACTTCTGGGTCAATCCCCTCCATATCTTGCATTTTACAGGCGAAGGCATCCGTATGTTCTCGTAACAGAGCTGTCAGCTGAGTTGCCTGTTCTTTCGATAACCGTGACCCGATCCTTACTATTTTCGGTTCTTCCTCAGTTCCTAAATTGACCTCCCGAGTAGACTCCAGAGCCGATAAATTTGGTTTCGTCTGCGCCTCCTGTGATTGCTATAAGATCTCATTTTCGCCTGCTTCATAGGTCATAACTGCTTGGGAAATTACCTTTTCTAATTCCTGCTCGGCCCTGACTTCCTTAGCTTTATTATTTTCTCGGTGTACTCTAGCTCGTCTATCTTCGTTTTGTTGAATACCGACCTGCATGCATTGTCTTGCCGCTTGAGGGTCGCCCAGCACTTCTACTACTCCTCTGTAGGTAGGAAATCTTAGTCTTTGGTGATAAACCGACGCAAATCCTTTGATACCAGCGATCCAAGGTCTCCCGATAATTGCCTTGTAAGGCGACACGACATCAACAACACAAAAGGTGGTAAGTGTATCCAGATATCCTTCCCTATCCGAGACCCTGAGAGTGACTTCCTCTTTTGGTACGGTGACAGTCCCGTTAAAACCGTAGATCCGGTAGGTAGAAGGGATTAGAATGTCGTCAGATAGCTTCATCCTTTTAAATGTGTCATAGAAAAGTACTTCAACAGAGCTTCCATTATCCACCAGTATCCTGTTAACTCCCCATCCATCGATAAGTAAGGTAATAACCAGGGGATCTCCATGCGCTTGACCGTTCATCGGGACATCCTTAGCAAAGAAGGTGGTCGGCTGCATCATCCAGGCCTCCATAGGTAAAGTCTTGGCGACACTGAAGATTTCCTTTCTTGCTCGATTCCTTTTGTGAATTCTTGATGTGATGCTCGTCCCTAGATCAAACCCTCGGGTTGCTGAATGTGAGATGGTGTTGCATACAAATTGAGTTCCCCGATCAATCCTGACTTGATGTATCGGTGCATCTGGCGTCTCGAGAGCCGGTGTTGTCTGCCTAACAAACTGTCTTAAGTACCCATCCCGAATCAGATGTTGGATAATGTATTTTACCTCCCGACAGTTGTTAGTTGAGTGTCCTCGATACTGGTGATAACGACATAATTCAGGATGGTTCTTTGTCTCGTCGAACTGTATTCCTCGGGTCTTCGGTTATCTAATGTCGTTTTTTTTTTCACTTCCTTAAAGATTTCTTCTAGTGGTGCGTTAAAAAGTGTGTAGGTCTTGGGTTCATGGCGGGGCTTCTTACCCTTCTCAACCCATTCCTTCTTCTCCGAAGCTTTATGTGTTGGTCCCGATCTCTTCTCGGGTCGCTTCGATGCCTCTTGAGGTATCTCCTTGGCCGCATACTACCCTATCTTTAGATTCCTCTTGTATTTCTTCCAAGGCGATGTAATGTTCCTACATCTTCCTCATTTCTTTTAACATCCGAGGTTTCTCTGTGAACATAGCTATCCAAATAGGGTCCGATTTCCCAAGTGAGTTTTCGAACCCGAATATCTGCTGCTCGACTAGCACCTTCCCGATGTCGGTACATAGTTTTCTCCATCTGTCCGTTAGGGATCTTCGAGGCTCCCTGAATCTTCTGGCCAAAGTGAACAACTTATTAACCCTAGACCGGGCCTTGCTATTGTGCATGTAAGTTTCCAGGAATGTCTCTATCAAGACTCTGTAGCTTCCGATGGACCTTACCGGTAAGGTATAAAACCAATTTATTGCCTCGCCTTCCAAACTGGCAGGGAAAAACTTGCACATGACCACGTTACTGTTCTTCCACTATAGTAATGACATCGTGTACATTTTGACGTGCTCTACGGCATCTCCTGTCCCGTCGAACCTTGAAGGAAAAGCCGGGAGTGCACACTTCGGGGGGAACGGTGCTTGTTCCATCTCTCGGGTGAAAGGAGTCTTCTCAGCTTCACTAATCACTTCTGCTAACTTATCATCCTCACCATTCCCTGACAATTTATTAACCATCTCTTCAAGTTCTTTGAGCTTAGCTTCTGTGGCGTTATCTGGCCTTCCGCTTTGCTCAGGTTTTTCTTCCTCGGTTGAAGAGTTGTCGGGGGGACAGTATCCTATTCCCCTCGCAACGCTAGGGTCGGGTACACTCCCTTGGATTGGTGGCGGTGTTAGGACATGTCCCGATTGGGTTTGGTTACTTGATGCTCCTCGGCTCATGGATCCTCGCGATCTCGACCTTTGGTTTCTCAGTTGGTGATTTTCATACTCAAGTGCCAAGTTTATTCTTTGTAGCTCCCTTAAGTGCTCTTCCTTCCTTCTTTGGTTTTCCCGAATGATCAGCAAGGTCGGATCCGTGCTTTCATGGCTAGAGTGTCCATTTGGTTGATTCCCATGAGCGGTCGGCGAAGCTGGTGGTGCTGTTCTGGGAGCTACTGGTGGTGCAACAGGAGGAATATCTCGGGTTACCCCCCTTTTTCCTTGCCGGATCTGCCTAAGTCTTTCTTCTTCTCGGTTCAAAGCGTCTTGATACTCAACACGTTTCCTTTTCCTCCTACGATTGGCCCGCATTATCAGTGCTTCTTCTTCGTCCTCAGTGTCCGATGCAGTTAATCCATCCTCCATGTCCTCTAGTCTCCCCTGGCTCGGCTGAATGTGTTCCAAGGGAGGTTGCTCATCATCTTGACCCAAGTTAACTTCCTCGTTGACAGTGGTCATTCCTCCGGCCGGTACTCGTGGTTCCTCGAGTTGGTGTTGCCGGTTACTTTCTTGTTGCGAGTCCGTCGCCTCTTCCTGCATGCTGTTGCCTTCCACCGTTCGGTTCCTACGGATTCTTCCTGTGCCTGAAGTACTAGCCATCAGCTTGGGCGCACCTTTTCCTCCGAGATTCGTGCGTACCTACATCAGCCGAATACACGACACCTCACTTTGAACTGTTTTCAAAAAAGATTTTTATGAAGTACGTAAGAAAAAGAAAAATCTCTGATACTCAGACAAGATCAAGATAAGTACGATTCCCCTTATTTTGTCGTGCTGACCTCAGCACACTAAATCAGTTTGCTACCCAAATATTTTGAAAAGGACTTCAACGTACGTCGCTTTTGGTACTTTCTTTATGCATTAATCATTCTTTGTCCTGCATTCCTTGTGACAGAAATCATTAACCAGCCGTACCATTGGTCGGATAGTTTATTTCCTTGTTAAGTTTCGATGTTGTGACTCCGTTCAATCATACTGATGGTATCATCAATGACTCGAGAGCCGGAATAAAATGATTTTCTACTATTCTTTATGGTCTTTCCTCAAGATTTCACAAGGATGGTTTTACCCTGGATCCCGAATGGATTTTCCGTTATGATGGTATTTTAGTGCCCAGCCGCAAAACCAAAGTAAGATTATCACCTAAGTATCTACTAGATTCTTATCAGTCATCATTTCCGCAACCGAACTCAATGATTTTGAGCCGATCTATCGGTATTAACGTCGTATTCAAAGCTTTAGGGAATCCCACGATTTGGAATGAAAACAGCCGAAGATGAAGTTTCGTTTTAGCTACTACCAAGCATCAAAGATGCTATTTTGGGAGATTTTGAATCTTTCTAACAACTCAAATTAGCAAGGGAAACAAAAAAGAACAATATCGTCAAACAAAACTCAACACCGAGATCGAAAGAAGTTTTCTACATCTATCTCCGAAAGTTTTAAAAGTAATGAGATCATTTTTTTTTAAAAGATAACAATTTATAAGTTCCATCTACTAGTACGTCTAACCAAAAGAGTTTTTTCTTTAGCTTCAACTAACACACTAGGTGATTTAAGGAGCTTTGGATCATCCTCTTTTAGTGACTGATTTCAAGGTATCCGAAGATGTTAGACGTCCCCTTAGTCGGCGCCAAAATGTAGTGGTGGAAAATCCAACTACTACATCCAATGGATCACAAATGCACAAATGATAAGTAAACAAGCAAGAGATGAACAAGAACACAAGATATACGTGGTTCGGCATGATTACCTACGTCCACGGGAGTGAAAGGATGATCTTATTACTCAACTCAAGGTTACAAATGATGATTCTTACTAGCCGACAACCTAATCTCTCCACAGTACTCTTGGTGTTCTCTCCTCTCTTCTCCCTCTCCCTTAACTCTTTACAAGACTCACTATTTATAAGCTAACGTGATGATACATCCAAATTATAGTGTGAGTCACAGTACATCTTCATGGATGTCCCGGTCGGGTGATGAGTGGCATTCCTTCTGAGATGCTGACCCGAGCTTGGTGAATGTGGTTCCCGATATTCTTATACCCGATGTTGGCTACTTGGTGCCGTATGATCCGATGTCGCCCTCCATCCTGACCCAATGTTGTTACCGTTCGGGCCCACTTCGACCAGGCTCTTCTTATCTCCTCCAGCTACCCTGTCAGAGTATTTATTACTCTAGCGTCCGGCAGACATCTTCCGTCACATCCGAGTTTTACTTTTACACGTGCTGGCTTCTCGGGTGCTTCTGGGTACCGCTATCTTCGCGCCGGGCTTTTAAGAACGACGTAGCTTAGAATTGCTCCACCTGGGTCTGTGGATTATTTACATCTACATCCATGATGATTAGCTTCCCCAATAATAGATTATTTTTATGAATCCAAGGGGCAAGGGTCGCCGATTCCAGGTTTAGAAGTCTACGTCCATTTGATGATCCCTTGGTATATGCGCTTCTGAAAGCGAGGAGTTGACACTTGAAGGCATCCGATATCAGCTAGCATAAACAATACTGAATCTTCTCTCGTAGTAGTCACTTTAATGTTGTTTATGCAAATAGATGAGCAGTTTCCCATACAGTATTATTATGTTTGGCTGTGTTTGTACTTTTTGCACATCTGATGCAACTTGTGTTGGCATTATCCAAAAGTTATCGAAGAAGTTTTCAGCAATACGTAGTTTGATATGACTAGGATGTTATCCGGTATTAATGACTCCTAGCTATAGAGGCAAGAAACGCGTTGGAGACTTTCTTATAAATGGAAGAAAAAAAACTAAAAACTGAGGGAGATTTTCTCCTCCGACGTTTTATGAGAAGTAAAAAAAATGTTTTGCCATTAGAGAAATTAAGCTACTGCTTTCTAATTTTAATTTCAGTAAAATTTCTTATGTTAATAGGAATGGCAACCAAATAGTCAGATTCCATATCTTAAAAAACTAGAACTGATAAACTTATTGCGGAGAAGATGTATAATTACTCCCCATGGATTGTTGATCTGTTATCCAGGCATTTCATGCCTGATCCCATTAGTTCAATAAAATTTTAGTTATCAAAAAGGAAAAAAGAAAAATATTTTGAATTAGATAGAAGTGTCTTATAAGTGATAGCATATGCATAACTTCAAATTGGCCAACTTTTAGAGCTACTGTCCAAATCCAAATCCAAAGTCTTTTCCAGTAGCAAGTACCGGGTCGACTAGATAATATCTCATAAAAATATAACATAGTTTTTACGCCGGCCTGTCAGAGCCTTGCACAACTTGCACTACGGCAAGCAAAATACGTGACGCTACCCGCGCCGCGATTGTTTATGGACCAGATGGTAAGTAATCACCGTTTTTATGGGATTACGAATTCCCGACCATTAATGCGGATATGCTTACACCATGTCCCTGTTGCATAAGCTATGGGGTGTTTCCCCTTCACAATCCTGCCAACTGCAGAGCTACAGGGGATTCCCCCCTTCACAATCTGCAGTGTTGCCTTTACATGTTGGCTGATTGAGTGGCAAAGAAATTGACGAAAAATACAGAAAAGGGGTTTGTTAGTCTTCGTACCTGAAACCTACCTCTTCCACGCGTATCGCCGCCCTCCATGTCTGTCTGTCCAACGCCTGCTCTGTTGAAAGATTTCGATTGCTCGTGTCCTTCTTTACGCACTCATCCCAAGTTAGCTTCGGTCGGCCTCTGCGTTGCATCCTTCCTTCCGCGCGCCTAATGCGACCTACTCGCACTGGAGCATCAGGCGGTCTTCGCTGGAGATGCCCAAACCAGCGCAGCGATGCTGGGCGAGCATCTCCTTGATTGGCGCTACCATAAGTTTCTTACTTATGTACTCATTCCTGATACGGTCATGCCTCGTATGTCCGCATGCCCACCTCAGCATCCGCATCTCGGTACTCTTCAGCTTCAAAGTGTCCCGATTGTTCGTCGCCCAACATTCCGCACCATATAGCATGGCAGGCCTGATCGCTATTTTGTAAAACTTACCTTTAAGCTTTAGCGGGACTTTGCGGTCACAGAGGACGCCAGAAGCCAGACGCCATTTCCCCCAGCCAGATTGAGTTCGATGGCGAATATCCTCCTCGATTCCCCCATCACTTTGGAGCCACGATCCCAGGTAGCGAAAGGATTCTTTCCTTGGTACAGGTTGTCCATCCAGCAGAATGTCCCCTTCAACTGCCCCGGAGTCGCTGAGATCGCACTTCAAATACTCGGTTTTGGTTCTACTAAGTTTGAAGCCCTTCGATTCTAGAGTGTGGCACCACAATTTAAGTTTTTCCTGTACATCTTCCTTTGATTCGCCGATAAGCGCCACATCGTTTGCAAATAGCATGCACCAAGGGATCTCACCTTGAATGTCTCTTGTAACTTGATCTAGCACTAAATCGAAAATATATGGGCTCAAGGCTGATCCCTGGTGTAGCCCTATTCTAATCGAGAAATCGCTTGATACTCCGCCACTTATCCGGACACCGATAACTGCGCCCTCGTACATATCCTTGATTAAGTTTATGTACTTTGGTGATACCTTCTTCTGATCGAGAGCCAACCATATTACTTCACGTGGTATTTTGTCGTCAGCCTTCTTCAGGTCAATGAAGACCATGTGCAGGCCCCGCTTTTGCTCCCTGTATCTTTCCATAAGTTGTCTAACCAGGAAAATCGCCTCCGTGGTCGATCTTCCCGGCATAAATCCAAATTGGTTTGGTGATACGTTGGGTTGTCTTCGTAACCGCCGATCGATGACACGTTCCCACAGCTTTAGTGTATGACTCATCAGTTTGATTCCCCTATAGTTAGAGCAGTTCTGAATGTCTCCCTTGTTTTTAAATATCGGGGCGATCACGCTGCGACGCCACTCGTCCGGCATTCGGTTTGACCGGAAGATGCTATTGAATAACTTGGTCAGCTAAGTTATCCCATCATCTCCCAGGAATTTCCACACCTCAATCGGGATGGCATCCGGGCCCAAGGCCTTCCCTAATTTGGTCCCTTTCAAGGCCTCCTTGACTTCACTCTCGTGGATGTTACCGAACCTTACCTCCTCGAACGATTCCACACTATCGGCAACGCCCTCAAGGGTGGAGGGTGGTGTATCGCTTTCTGCATTGAAAAGGTTGTCGAAGTAGTCCTTCCAACGAGCCCTGATTTCTACGTCCTCCACCAGTACTCAGTCGTCTGAAGCCTTAATACATTTTACCTGTACAAGGTCACGAGTCTTCCGTTAGCGCAACCGTGCAATCCTGTATATATCTTTTTCTCCTTCTATAGTGTCTAGTTTACGGTAAAAATCCTCAAAAGCCCGACCTTTTGCCACACTTACCGCTCGTTTCGCCCGACTTTTCGCCATCTTGTAATTCCGTTGATTTTCATTGGTTTCAAATGCTTGGAGCTTCCGGAAACAATCTTTCTTGTGTCTGATTGCTTGTTGCACTTCCTCTGACCACCACCAGGATTCTTTTGGGTCCCGCTTACCACTTCCGGTTGCCTGTCCCAACACTTCCACTGCTAGCTATCGAATCCGGCCAGCAGTTTCTTTCCACATTTGATCTGGTACACCGTCCTCGTAGAGCACACCTTCCGAGAGCACTTTTTCTTTGAATGTCCGCGCGGTATCTTCCTTGAGGTTCCACCACTTAGTTCTTGGTGTGTTAGCAGTTCTCTTCCGCTGGTAGCGAGTCTTGATATAGAAGTCCGCTACTAAGAGTTTATGTTGGGTCACAACGTCGTCTCCTAGTAAAACCTTGCAATCGAAGCATTCCGGCCTATCATCCTTCCTAGCTAGGATATAGTCGATTTGAGTCTCGTGATGATGGCTTTTATAAGTGATAGAATGCGATTTTCTCTTCGGAAAGATAGCGTTTGCGATGAAGAAATCGTATGCCCCTGCAAAATTTAGAAAATCCTCCCCCCTTGGTTCAAGTTGCCGAACCCAAATCCACCATGTACCCTATCGAATCCCCTACTGCTTGAGCCAACGTGTCCGTTGAAGTCTCCTCCAATGAAAAACTTTTCGTTTTGTGCGACTCCATTTACCATTCCGTCTAGGGAGTTCCAGAAGTTCTTCTTTTCATCCTTGGTAGTACGTTCATGAGGTGCATACGCACTGATAACGCTGATGGCCACTTTGCCTTAAAAGAGTCTCACGAGGATGACCCTATCGCCTTTCCTTTTCACTTCTACCACTTTCTCTACCAAGTCCTTATGAATTAGGATTCCTACCCCGTTTTTCTTCCGAGTTTCGCCCAATAAATAAAGTCTGGAGCCGGTTCCGCCCACTTCTCGAACTTTCGCGCCCGACCATTTAGTCTCCTGAACGCACAGGATATCCACGTGCCTCTTACGCGCTACAGCGTCCAGCTCGGTCAGCTTCTCACATAGCGATCCCACGTTCCAGCTTCCTAAGCGAATCCTAGTTGAATCGACTAGCGTCCTTACCCCTCGCACCCGTCGTGGTGCATGCGAGGACCCTTCTATCCTATTTGTCATCACTACATCCGGGCGTCGACGTAGCGGACCTTGATTATTTGGCACCAGACCCGGACATGCCGGCGCGTCACAAAGAATTTCTGAAAATTGAGTACGGGGTGACGACCCATCCCTTACTGTGTACTTATCACCTCACCCGGGATCCGGCTCAGCGCATCGCTTCTGCCCATACGCCCCCACGTTTAATTCATTAATTGTCATATTCATAAAGGTTGACTGATTTCACAATGGCTTCGTCATTACCAAAAACCCGCTCCTTTTATCCTGGCTTGGATACAGGCTGTCCGGGGAGAACAAACAGGCGGAGCAAATATAACTGGCACTTCCGCGCCGAAATCGGATATTACTTTCCAAGCCATGGTGGTGACAAGTCTCCCCTCTTATTACCTTACTGGGTTCACCATAACCCGACATAGGGAAGGTGTTAGTCAGTTCCCTATGGGGTTTAGAATACCGTCATTTGATCCTAGTCTTGTGTGGGGAGCACACCCAAAACGAGGTGACAGGGTTTGGTTCTCTTTGAACCGAGGTCGGAAAGTTCTTACTTGGCGTATCCATGACCATCTCCAATCCTACCATATCGTCGGATACGCCGAACCTGACATAAGGAAGGTGTTAGTCAGTTCCTTAGTGAGTTCATTCATCTACCGGAGTCGTATACTTATTAGGGGGATCGACCTGTTCGCATACTTGTTAGGGGGTTCTCGTCGGAACCAACAACCCACTCCTTTAATCCTGGCTTGTGTTCAGGCTGTGCGGGGAGAACACAAAGGCGGGGCTCGGTGACGCGCAAATCGGAAAAAAATATTTCCAAGCCAATTAGTGATAAGTCTCCCCTCCTATCACCGCGCTTGCTTCGCCTAGACGCAGCTTAGGGAAAGTGTTAGTCAATTCCCTAGTGTCTGAGAGACCCTGGCTTGTCGTTCGCCACCCAGGTTAGAGAGCCAACAAGCACTAAAGGATCCAATACCACTCATACGCCAACACGTATTGTCCCCAAACAACAATCTTTTCTGGTAACACTAGCAACACAAGCCAGTTAAGGCAAGGAAGCACGAGCACCAGGGACAAATCGTTCCAGGCGGACACGCTGAGCGTGCAATGATCTATCCCCATCACGATGAAATTTTCGAAGATTACCCGGGCCTGTCGGCCAAGGCTATATACTCGTTGAATACATCAGTGTAGCGCGCGTGCGGCCCAGAACATCTAAGGGCATCACAGACCTGTTATTGCCTCAAACTTCCGTGGCCTAAACGGCCATAGTCCCTCTAAGAAGCTGGCCGCGGAGGGAATCCTCCGCATAGCTAGTTAGCAGGCTGAGGTCTCGTTCGTTAACGGAATTAACCAGACAAATCGCTCCACCAACTAAGAACGGCCATGCACCACCACCCATAGAATCAAGAAAGAGCTCTCAGTCTGTCAATCCTTACTATGTCTGGACCTGGTAAGTTTCCCCGTGTTGAGTCAAATTAAGCCGCAGGCTCCACTCCTGGTGGTGCCCTTCCGTCAATTCCTTTAAGTTTCAGCCTTGCGACCATACTCCCCCCGGAACCCAAAAACTTTGATTTCTCATAAGGTGCCGGCGGAGTCCTAAAAGCAACATCCGTCGATCCCTGGTCGGCATCCTAAAAGCAACCCAAAAACTTTGATTTCTCATTAGAGCTACTGTATCAATGTGAAATTGCGATCACTGTAATTTTTTATTAGTAAATTATAGTGCCTAGTATAAACAAATTTACAAACGAAAATGTAATGTTATCTATAAATTGTCTGAAGGGATGATAATGGATAGCCAGTGTCACTGTAGTACAGTTCAGAGTTAAAATCTTGCGAGTACCAAATTCTTTACCGATCAAAAATAATAAAAGAATGATAATAGATGACCAAGCTATCTAATATGCTGTCACAATTTCTTGTACTGATTGTTTTGTTTATTCCAATTGATTTGGTCTATCGGCTCGGCTTCATTCGGTCACGGTCTATCATGGTATTAGTTTTTTAACCTAATGAAGAAGCTTATTATACTTCCCATCCACATCTTGGATAGGCAAGTCCGTTGACAATTTGACATGCCCCGTAACTATGATCTCGTTGGCAATTAAAATAAATAATGATAACAAATTAACAATAATATAATTCCGTTGGAAAATAAAACTATAACAATGGCAAAAAAAAAAAAAAAAAAACCCTTCGGAAATGGCACGAAATGTGCCCATACGTTTATATTTCATAATATTAAGTGATCATAACGGTAATACTAGCTCTTCCAACAATCCATGAGACGTTTAAAGCAGCACTATTGGTTCTCTCTTTCTTTTGATTATTCATTTTTCTCGGAATGAAATTTGCCGCATTCGGAACTTCATCTTCAGCTCTAGAAAGCACAAGCCCGAGTAGTATGGCCAAATTTGACCCGCATCTCGTATGCATGTAAGCAAAGAAATTTCTATAGTCAAAAACAAAGATGGACCTAGGTGGGATAGTCTTGTTTTTTAATCGGAGCTAAAGGTGGAAGATAAGTCGACGGATGAAAGATCCAAAAGGCTATCCAACCTAAAGCCCAGGTTAACTCTCTCATAACCCCGTCTCTGGTTAGAAAACAACTTGATTCCACCTTGCAATAAGATTTTTCTATGGTTAAATCAAGGAAGTTGAGACAGTTAACCAAAAGGCCGACGTGTCCCTGATGAAGGTTATAATTGAGCTTTTAGAGCTGGACTTTTTGTTGAATACCTTCTGAGTTTTCTCTGACCAAATATCCCAGATGAAATCAACATGTAGGATCTTTACCAGATATGCTTCTCTAGTATTCGCTTTAGACTTAGGCTACGTAAAAATAGTTATTGCATAAGTGTGAGGCATGTTGCATTTGAGATTAAATAAGTTTTTGACGAAATACCAAACCTCATCGGTAAGAGATAATGAAGCTATAGGTGCCCAAGAGTCCATTTGTTGTTGGTACAATAATAGCAATGGTTGGACCACACCCTCATTCTTTTCTTCCTTGGATTATGTTGAGTAAGAATTGTATCATTACAAATATCCACATGGAAAAACTGACATTTATTGGCCTCTATGAAGAAAAAATTTAAGTGTCAGGAACCACTTCAATGGTGAAGCACCCCGCGGGGGAAGCTAGCCACTCATAACACAACTTGACATATGCATGCTATCTCAACTTGACAACTTGACATAGAATGAATTTTAGATTACTCACATATGACATATGCATGCTATCTCTGACCTTCAATTTTGAGATTAGAGAAAACAAACTGATTGAGAAAAAATTCAATCGAGGCAGCAACTTTAGCAATCACATTAACGTGACCCTTCGATTATTCCTATGGTCTATTGAATCTCATGAGTGATAGTAATTAAATATGTGGCTTATGGTAGCATCTTTAAGCGTCAAGGAACAACTTCGACCTAAAGAGACTTGATAAATCTTTCTCTCTCATGGCGACTTCTCTCTGCAAACTCATCCTCACAATCATTTCAATCTTAGGATTTTAACCAGTCTGTGAGTGTACTAATTGAACTTTTTCTTTGTCCAAGAACATATCTTATATCCTTCTCCTTGGGGATAGGATTTACTTATTCGTAGAGTTTTTCTTATTGCCATTTTGATTCAACATTACTCTTAGATTTATTTTTATTTTATTTACAGAAAGATCAAAATAGAGATGGAGATCGTATGATGAGGGGACTTGATAAATCTCTTTCATTGGAAGGATTCTTGAAATCAGGAAGCATCGGTGGAGATAGTACTGGTCCTATTGGCAGGAGCCCTTTGAGTAGATTTATTCAGTTTGATAGAAAATCTCTCACCATAGATAAAGATTGTGTTGGTGTCACTAAAGTAACTAAAGTGACATAAAGAGGAAGTGGGGAATTCAGAATCTCATATTGTGGATGGTAATTGATTCAAATATGCTTTCATGGATAATACATGTTCTTGTGTTGGTTTATGTGACTGGATCTACAAAGAAAAACTGGTCAGTGAGACTTGGAGAAGACGTTTACTTGCTGCACTACCAAGTAACGAAGCGGAAGAATATATGAGGCTCTCAAGGTTTCGAAAGGATGGAGAAATTAAGAAGTTCGGTATCCTAGTGGAGAAAATAGCGAATGGTGGTCTATGTTAGCTAGAGTGATGGACTTTTAGAGTAAAAGAGTTTCAAATGGAGTTGTGGGATCCCTGCAAACTGACAAAAGTTATCCGAGACTAAGTAACAATATCCATGAAGGGAAAAAAAATGGGGATTGGTTAAAGTCTCTCATCAAACCCCCTGGAATAAATAGCAGGT
Source organism: Papaver atlanticum (assembly GCA_023531105.1). Lineage (NCBI taxonomy): Eukaryota > Viridiplantae > Streptophyta > Magnoliopsida > Ranunculales > Papaveraceae > Papaver > Papaver atlanticum. The sequence continues at coordinate 1,828,768 of JAJJMB010008429.1, read as the reverse complement.
GCATTATAAGAAAGATTAAAACCTAAAGAATCATTGAGTTCAATGAGATCAATATGCTCTCTGCTGTTTTTGTAATGGATGAAGAGGAATGCAAGAACACATGGAAACCCAATTATTTGGGTTCATAAAAGAATCGCAATAAAATTCTGTAGATGGTTTGGAAGTCAATATAAAGATACGGGAATCATCTACACTACCAAAAAAGATGAAAATTTATAATCGAAAGAATATGAAAAGTAGAAGATTGAGAAGCAAATACTCTATTCTGTTAATATTTTCAATAATAATGTGCAGTGGCTTAGGATCAAAGGATTTCCATACAAATTATGGAGTTCTAATATTTTCACTAATATCGGTAATGAATTATGGGGAGGGGGAATAAGTAAGATATTATCAGAGACTTTGTTAACAAAGACGAGAAAATGCTGTCATTCTTTTAGAATTATTGTAGATGGTGGCTGTGGTGGTGTGCCGAGGGCAATGGTGATGGAAATTGAAGGAGAGAAGCTGGTTCTAAAAGTTGAATGAGACCATGGTTACTTGCCAAAAGATCAGCTAACAAATTTGGACTATTCAAGGAAAATTAAGATTTTGATGAGCGTTTCAAGGATTCTCCGAATTTTGAAAATCTGGAAAATTCAAATGCATTAAATTTCACGCGTCATTGTCGGGAAGAGATGGACGGGTAGGATGGATCAAATACAAGGGTGATGACCTCGGTTATTATTCAGGGTTATCTTCAAAATGGAGTGAGCCAAGTTATCAGAGAGGGTGATGCTAGATTTATGTCTCAAAGCCCAAAGGAAGCTTCTCAGCAAAGAAGAACTTGAACAACAACTTAAATAATAGTCCAATTAGTAATTGGAATTACTCGACCCTCTACTGATATTATCCCCATTTAGCCGGCAGTGTGGGGTTTTCATCGATCATCGTTGCGGTTATCCAGTAGAAACCTCACGGGAGGTCACCCATCCCTGGATTAGTCCCGTAAAAGAACGCTTAACTGCAGACCAACTCTGGAACCAATTGTGCTGAAAATGCCTCGATGTTATGAGGGGACAAACTGTTACCTTTCTATTCGGCGAACCCTACCTGCCGAATTGGGGTATTACGATATCACCACCTTAAATTGAAGTCGTCCTCGACTCCTGAATATATGCAAGCAACCCAGATCTTCGACGTTCCCTGACCCTGATGAGACCAGTACCTGACATATCCCGTCCAGCGTACTCTATCACCCTCCACAAGTGACTAGTCATCGGCTCTGATATCATTTGTGATGACCCGACTCTCCACCGATACTGTCCCCACTTAGCCAATGCGGTCATCCAGAATTGTAGGGTTTTCATCGGGCATCGATGCGGTTATCCATCAGCAACTTCCCGGGAGATCACCCATCTATGTATTACTCCCGTCTGAGCACTCTTAACTGCAGGGTTTTCTGCCAAATCTGGAGTCGATTGTGCTGAAAAGACCTCGATGTTAGGAAAGGACAAACCATTACCTATATTCCACTCGGCGAACCCTACCTACTGAATTGGGGTACTACAAGAATACATGATCCAAATTTGATAGCTTTCCCAATAAAGAAAAATCTGTGAGCATGAGTATGAAGGGTACGAAATCCGAAGAAAAAGAGCCGGAGTTTTCTCTTGATGGTGGTGCAAGTAAGGAGATGGAAACTGAGATTGTTCAGTATCTTAATATGGCCAAGAATCTCAAGGAAGGTGAAGGTGAGGCTATAGACAAAAAGGTAAATTCTTTTGTTAATCTGGCTTGTAGCTATCATCACGTTAGTAAGGAGCATATTCTATCTTTGAAAAAATAAATATGACTCAACTAGTACTGCAGTACAATTATTTTTTTAAGATTTTGGCTGAAGACGGCGAGAATGTTGAAAGTAAGAAGATTGACCAGAATACTTTCATAGAAGAGATAGGGAAGGTAGCATCTGTTGGTACTAGTTTACCAAAAGAGGATAAAATAATTGGATGTTGAATTTGGGGAGAAGAATAATGGTGATGAATTTTTAAATCATAAGTTATAATGCGAGAGGGATAAATGATTTTGATAAAATAACTTCACTTAAAATCTCATTAACAATCAGAGATGCGTTGTGTGTCTTATTCAAGAGACAAAAATCATGAATTCTTTAATTGGTTCATTAGACAGCTTTGGTATGATGAGTATTTTGATTGGTCTTGCATACCTTCTGTGGGATCTAATGGTGGCATTATGTCTATATGGGACACCAATATATTTGCGAAGGAGGATGAAAGATTTGGCTTCATTAATATTTCTACTTTGCTTACTACAAGGGTCAGTGGATTTAAATAGGAAGTTAGTAACGTTTATAGCCCTTGTAAATACAATGACAGAACTTCACTCTGGGAAGATATGGAATAATTAAAAAACTGGTGGTCTGGTCCTCTATGTGTAGCAGGTGACTTTAATGTAGTAAGATCAGATGTAGAAAAGAATAGAGGACAAGCTGACTACATAAGTTCTGGTTTTCTTAATAATCATTTTGTAACAAGAAGCGGTGGATCCCATAATTAGTGGCCCGCACACTTGGTCCAACAACCATGATGACCCTCTTCTTTGCCGACTCGCTATATTTTTGTTTATTGATTCTGATGAAGCTTTTCCTAGAGCATTACAGATAATATTAACAAGAACAGCTTCTCACCATAACCCTCTATTGGTTATTACAAGCCCTTTGGTAAGTAGTATGCCATATTTTGAATTGGAAATGATTTGGGTTGAGCACAAGGATTTTATGAAGAAATTAGAACTTTGGTAGTATTCAATGGAGTTTAGTGGTAGTGCGAGTACAATATTCTCCCTCAAACTTCAGAATCTTACTTTGTAAAGGATTGGGGTTTACAAGAATTTGGAGCTATAAACCCGTAGGAAAATATTCTTACTGAGAAAATTGGTGAATTGAACTTATAAGAGTAAACTCGTGCCCTGCAACCTGATCAGTTGAAATCGAGACTTCAATGCAAGACAAAGCTTAGAATCATTGAGAATACTAAAGCTATAAAATTGCAACTTGGAGCAAAAACAATAGTTACTGGTGTGGGGAATGCAAATACAAGTTACTCCTGTATAATTGTAAGTTCTAAAAAGAAAATAAACACCATTGCTAAGCTGCAAATTAACGGAGTGGATTGTTTTGATCAAACGACTATTACAAATAAAATCATAAACTACTATATTTACCTTTTCCTGAACATAACAGTTTATATTATTTTGTTGATTCTTTGAGCTTCCCCATTGTAATACCCCGATATTCGGAAGTGGTTGGCATATTGGAATATAAGTAATGGTTTGTTCTTCCCTAACGACAAGGCCTTTTCAGCACAATTGGTACCAGAGTTGGCAAAAAACTCTGCAGTTAAGCGTGGTTGGGCGGGAGTAATCCAGGGATGGGTGACCTTCCAGGAAGTTTCTGCTAGATTATCGCAGCGATGCCCATTGAAAACCCCACACTGCTGTATAACCGCAGTGGCTAAGTGGGGACAATATCGGTGGAGAGCCGGGTCATTACAAATAGTATTAGAGCCGACGACGGGTCACCTACCGAGAGTGAGAGAGTACGCTGGACGGTTTGAGTCAGGTACTGGTCTCATGAGGGGAAGGGAACGTCATAGATCTGGGATTGGATATATTCCGGAGTCGAGGACGACTCCAATTTAAGGTGGTGGTATTGTAATACCCTGATATTCGGTAGTGGTTGGCCGATTGGAATATAAGTAATGGTTTTTTATTTCCTAACACCGAGGCATTTTCAGCACAATTGGTTCCAGAGTTGGAAAAAAAACTCTGCAGTTAAGCGTGCTCGGACGGGAGTAATCTAGGGATGGGTGACCTTCCGAAAAGTTTCTGCTAGATTACCACAACAATACCCGTAGAAAACCCCACACTGCCGGATAACCGTAGTGGCTAAGAGGGGACAATATCGGTGGAGGGTCGGGTCATTACACCTATTGTGGGTGAGGAGAAGAAAGAATGGATGGAAAGAAACAAGTCACCAGGGCCACTTGGATTTTCCTATGAATTCTATAAAAGTTGTTGGGTTATAATCAAAGTAGACTTTATGAGGATGTTGAATGATTTCTTCAGATATGGTTCTTGGATTGGATGTTAAACTGCTTCTTTCTCACCATCATTCCCAAGAAAGAGGATTCTTTTGCTCATAAAGATGTCAGAGCCTAAGTCTCATAGGAAGTAAATACAATATCATCTCCAACATTCCTGCAGAGAGACTGAAGACCGCCAAGCCATTGCTTATTTCTGATTATCAGGGGGCTTTCATTAATGATACACAAACTCTTGTTGGTGTACTAATTATTATTGAGTTTGTGGATAGTAGGTTGAAATCTAAAAAACCTAGCATTCTCTGCAAGATAGAAATGGAGAAAGCCTTTGACAATGTCAATCGGCTAGCTCTTTTTTGTATCTTACATAAACATGGATTTGGAGAAAAATGAATTGGATGGATAAAATGGTGTGTCTCCTCTAATCATTTATTTGTTCTCCTCTAATCAAGATTAAGCTAAAGTGATTCCCTCTCTCCTTATCTCTTCTTGTTAGTGGTTAAAATCCTGTCAAAGATTTTGGATAATGCAGTTGGGAGGGGGTCAAACACATGGTTTTATGGTGGATGAAACTGGAAGTATGATCTCTCATATTCAGATTGCTGATGATACTCTCATCTTCCTAGATGCTTCATCTGATGAAGTGACTATAGTATTCATCATTCTCCTCATCTTTGAAGTACTAACACGCATGAAATCAAACCTAGAATAGAGCATTATGATGAGTGTTAGTGTTGATGAGATTATTAGTATTTTGGCTAAGGAACTTAGTGTAAAACTGAGAAATTACCAATAAAGTATCTTGGCTTTCCTATTGGTGCTAGCTCAAGAAACATCTCTATATGGGACTCTGTCCTTGAAAAGATAGAAATCAAGCTGGCTTCTTGGAAAAGAAAGTATTTGGATATAGCGGGAAGATTAATGCTCATCAAAAACTGTCATTCAAGTTTATCGATTTATTGCCTTTCTTTTTTTCACTTGCCTATGCGTGGAGAAGAAAATGGTGGCTCTTATGAAAAACTTTATTTCGGGCACTACACAAAAGAAAAAGAAGATGGCTTGGGTTAAGATTTGTCTTCCTAACAAATGTGGTGGCTTAGGAGTGAAAAGCTTAAGAATCACATACAAGGCTCTTTTAGTGAAATGGGTATGAAGCTATACAAGACAGAAGACTGCTTTATGGAGGAAGATTGTACATCAGAAAGTGAAAGCTAATGAAGAAATCTTACCAGTTTTTAGAGGAATGTTACTAGAATGGTACCTGAAATGCAAAGTTTTACCAGTTTCAAGAGGATCTTTCCTCAAATTTGACAATGATACGATCCCGCTTCACCTTTGAACAATATTCTCCAAATGGCATATCGTTTCCAATTTTCCTACTGGTAACAAACTCCGTCTTGTTAAATTTGATTTTTAAGCCAAAAACTATTTCAAACCAGATTAAGATGTTCTTGAGATGCTTGATTTTCTGTCATCCGCAAACTGAAACAAATCGGATTAAAGAATTTTGTTCTATGTAGAAATCACGACCCATGGTAATTTACTTATTTGAAAATTTGTAATAATTGCCAGGAGTCATTGATAAAGCATACCAATATATCTCAGACGATTAGTGACTGCCGATTCAACGCACAAATATTTTCATTTACCTCATTTACGAAAATGAATTTACGAAAATTTCATTTGATGAAAACCTCAACCATGAAAGAAAAAGAAATACCAATTCCACCGGAAGCTTGCACAATTATACCCCTCAAATGAATTCTGTCGATAAAACCATAACCAAGTGATCAAACAAGCCCACGCAGGTCAACTGCTAGCCTGACAAAAACCCAAATTCAAAACTGGTCAAGGCACCTCGTTACCCTTTAGTTGTTGGACCTAAACATAAAATAACCTTTAGGTAAACAAGTTAATTTTCGTACGAAGAATCTTAACTAAATAAATCTCTGACAGTACATATAATCCTTATTTTTATTTTCATTAGACGAGTTTCAATTAGGTAATGAATATTAAGCTTCAATCGATATAGTATTTAACATGCATCATACTACAGTTAAAATGAAAGCTTCGTCCAAAAAAAGAAGAAAAAAGTAGTTAAAATGAAGCCTTGTCCAAAAAAAGAAGAAAAAAGTCAAACTTAAAGCTACCATGCTAAGCTATTGCTTACCACAAATTTTACCAACACGTAAATAAGATGAAATTTGTTGTAAGCAGCAGCTTAATTCAAAGCAATTCTCACTTTACAATTCTAAGTTGCAACCAAATTGTACAGGGCCAATAAATTTTTCAGGCATCTCCAACTTTGTCAATGAAATTGTTCCATTTTGTTTTTCAAACTCTACCGCGTAACAATTTGGTAGTCCGCCAAAGATTTTTGCACCAATCACAAACATTTTATCCTTCCACGTTGCAATAAAGGTTCCCAGATGTATATCCGAAGGAAGCCTAATCAATCGCTGCCATGTAGAACCATTTAAACATGCCAAATGCGCCGAATCACATTTGTACAGGTTTCCATGATGATCGAATACACACGTTTTATGGCACACATCAGTCTCTAATTTATCCTTTTCATCCCAATCCCAGTTCCAGACATCAAAAATTTCAGCTGATTTGTCAAAATCCCCTTGCATCTCAGTTTCATACCCACCTATGACGTGGAACTTGCCAGCAGAGAACAAACCTTTGGATTCATCTCTCGGTCTTGCCATGTCAGGAAGTGAGAACCATACATCTCCCATAATATCATAAGCTAGAGCAGACTTCAAGGTGATCTTTTCTTGGTCGTGTCCACCAGCGATATAAACCATACGATTCAAATCGGACGCACAAGCAAAAGAAGATCTCTTACCACCAGGCATATCAACACCACGTCGCCACATCCCGGCGATTAAATCATAAATATAAACCGAATTCAAAAGTTCCCACGTTTTGGAATTCCAGCCTCCGACAACGACTATTTTCCGACCAACTCCGGCACAGTGACAAAAGCGAGGTAAACCATCTTCACAACCGGGAATAGGCGGCAACTCATGCAATTCCCCCTTACCCGGTTCAAAAAGACCAAGACGGTATGCCGGTGCAGTAGAAGCTATATGTTTTTTGGGCGTAAGAAAACTGATTGGATGAGTTTGGATTAGTCCTATAAGACTCTGACTGAACCCACTTGTTTTTCTTTCTTGAAGAAATTCTTTCGATTTGATTTCTTCTTTCCATTTTCTTGAAACGGATGTAAGCGTCGGAAACTGATCGAATGGAACTCGAATTAAACATTCTCTTCCTATCTCGTCTAGTAAACCTGGAATTATCTCCATCCGTGCAACAAACACAGTAGAAATGGAAACAATTTTAATGCTTCTGTCTATGGTAGTTGAACAAGTTTGCAAGTGAATGAAAACGTCTGAGTTAGCTCATCTATTTACAGAGTCTGTGTACATTTTGTCAATGTTTTGGATGACCAAATATAAACATGACTCGTGTAGAGATGGTCATAGACTCGATCCAGATATACATGGAAGGTGCAATTAAAAAAGGTGTATAGTGTGCGAGAGCAACATAGCAAGTAGAAAACCGAGTCTTGGATTCACGGAGAACAGTCTCTGAGGGAGCCGACAGAAAAGACTAAAAATATCATGAACGCATCAGCCCTATCAAATGTGATGGATCCTGTCGTTGATACTAATAGCTCGAGTCCAAATTTGATTGCTTCAGAATGAGCTTAATTTTCTTTCTTTTTGGATTTTTAATAGCGTATTTAAGTGTGAATGGCATCACAAGGGAGTAATTTTCCTGTTTATGGGATAGTCAATGCGTCACAAATCACAGTTTAGTTTATTCTCCTCTTAACTTCTTTTTGGAAGCATAACACATCATATAAAGCTGGAAAAAGTATCATTAGGACGGTAACTAGTTTGATGCCTGGTGTGTAATATTGTAAGTGATTTGAATAGGTTCTGAAAGCTATATCTACTGATCCCACAGTAACTATCAATCAATGACGAACATAAGAAAATATTTTCTAAGTTATCTGTCTAGTGACTCTAGTCTACTACTTGGCATGTCAACTAAAACGTTTCTGTCTATCAGACATTTTATAACTCTCAACCAAATTAAAATCTAAATATTTACCGAGACCAAGTACTCATCACCTTAGAACTTGGCCAGTCGAATGCTGTTGGTTGGACATTCATAATATATTACCATAGACAAGTGAAAACTAGAAAAGAAATATAACCCTAAAATATTCGACCAAAATTGAAGAGGACAGATGATCATGGTAATATGTTCATCCTCAACAGTTCATCATCATCATCTTCGCATCATAATTGAAATTTATAATAATTAAAATTCAGGAAGAGAGTAACTGTTGGTGGAAGTAGCAGAAATCAATTGCTGTAACCCGTCATAATAGCTGCTTTTACAGTAATCACCCTAGTCTGTAAGTGCATATGAAAGCAAGGAGTTCAATGACCTCTGCAACAAAACGTGCACAAATGACTTCCGAACTGAGATATGACATCCACGAGACCTCCAAAGCCTCCGACTGCCATTACCTGAACGGAAAAGATAGGAGGATAAGGGAAATTATATCTACCTAGTGAGAATACCTCTGGATTCAGTCAAAGGACTATTTCCATCAATTAAGCAGTTAAGACAAGCATACGGAAGTGGCCAATTTTGAAAAGCAATTAGAATGTGCATGTGTCTTCCTCACTATCCACAGATGCATAGGGACCAGGAATTGTTTGAGATGCAAACACCTAGATGTACTAATATAAAATATAATGAAAAGTACCCTAGGTGTACTAATATAAAATATAAGGATAAGTACTGTAACATATAAGCAAAAGAAAAAAATTCCATCACGCTTTAAGAAGGAAAAGGAATAAAAAAGATGAAGCAAATACATACACCCGATGGATGAAGGGAAATGGAAAATGCTGATTGTGGGGCACACTGAATCTGTGAGAGTGTCATCCCATTCAAATCAAACCGGCTGAGTAAAGGTTCTTCTCCAACTGCTAAAATCTGGTATACAGAATGCAAGTAACATGTAAATAAATAGAACTTCAAACATGTGATACCATCTGGAACGGGCTATATCCAGCAAACCAGAACTGATGACAGTCTCAAAAAGTAACATAAGAGATCAGGAGGCAAGAAAGCCATTGAACGAAATAAAAAATACGCATTTGCCTATGTTTTAGTCAATACATGAAGAAACTAACATAACAAAGAAGGATTCTTGGTATGCTTCACATAACTCAGTCATTTACTCAGACAAGAAGAGATCTAGAGGCTCTGTTGATTGTGATGACAATACTGAAATTATTTCAAAGTAAGAGAATGTGAATCTTTAGTAACTACTGGAGATGAGACAACAAGTGGAAAAGATGATTATGCCTTTATTGATTATCTGACTTCCAAATGCCAAATCTAAATACTAGGGAAACTGGTAGCTAGAGATAAATAACGATCATGTTGTAAGGGAAACAAAATTAATTTTCTCAAGGTTTTCAAGGAATGAGAATTTACTTGATTGTCATCAAACACCAAGTCTTGCGTAGGAGAGCAAGTTTCAATCCTCGAGATGCACTCAGAGGCAGGAAGGTTCCAGATTGACAAACTCCTACCACTGCCACAAGCCTGGAGAATGAAATATATGGCTGCTATTTAGTTAAAATAATTGAAAAACAAATAATTTCTTCTCATAGGAAAGAGAAACATTGTTCCGCTCCATTGTCATAGAAAAACAAAGATGCCTCTAATATAATGACAAAACAACCATCGAGTCCTTCCCGACTAGGAAATGTCCCACATTATGGGGATTGAAGCATGGGTTTGTTGTATTGCAAATATTAAAATATTTGAGTGTGCATAAGCTACATAGAGAATCTGGTCAACTAGATGAACATAACTTCATCTCTTACTCACTTAATGCTTTTCAGAGCGCCAAATTTTGGTCTCTCATGATCACATCTTAGACTTCCCATGACTATTAGAACGAAAAACATAATAGATGCCAGCCTTTTGGCATACAAAATGTAATACAAACACACCTAAAAGAGAAACATCGGCTATGTAATATAGGCATTGCAATATAACACACACACAGAAATACTTACCAGCCAGCTTTCACTTGAATCCAGACCAATGCAACTAATCCACGGGAAAGCTTCCTTTGACTTCATTTGCTTTGGCTCTATGATGTTTACACATTTTCCATTTCTGCAGTCTGTATTACCCGCATCAGACGGCAGAAGTGCAACCGAACTTAAGCATGGGTCAAAATACTAAATTATGAAACTTTGTCTGATCTTGTTTTGTTTGCATATATTTGCGTGCATTATTCTAGGTTATATGTCACATTCCTATTGTTGCATTAGATTCTACAGAAACAAAAGCAGGATAGTTGTTATTTTTTGGCAAAAATTTACTACAAAGATAGCTCACCCCAGATTCGCATGCTCCCATCTTCTGAACCAGTTATGATCTAAAACCCAAAACGTTGGAGTTGGTGAGCCAAAATAATAGGATTAATAAAGACTGCCGATGAAAATCGGAGAGTAAGACTATGGTAGTGTAAAGGATTACCTGATTGCTTGAATTACGTGCAACTACGCAATGCAAGTAGTCTGTGTGGCCTCTGAAAACCATTTTAATTTGGCTTGTTTCCTACAAACAAAACAGAATGAATTGCAAATTTTCTAGGAAGAGATATTGATGAAACCTTGCTCCTTTAACGAAAATTAGGATGAACTTCTGATAAGCAGAAAAGAAGGAAACCAAAGGCGGGGTTTCATAAAGATATGTACTATCGTCGCCTTTAGAAAATACATACCACATCCCAACAATAAGCACAAGAATCACCAGCAGCTGAAAAAATGGATCCCCCCTGCCAAAATTAAATAAAGCTTCCATGAAAATATGATTACCACACGCATAAAAATGAACACTCACGGCTAAACCTCCTCTATTTTGCCAAGAGATTCAACCAGTAGCAACAATAATGGTATTAAATACATCCAGACAATGTCCTCCATCTCTAGGAATCGTTGAGCTTAAATATCGGAACAGAACACCCTAACAAAGGAACCAGCAAGATAGCACTATATTTACCAGCAAAGTCACCAAATGAAAATCAAAAGATACATGACAAATAAACAAAGAATCTTAACAAACCTGATAATCAATGGCTAGGGCATTATTTTCAGGAATTGGGGAAAGAGAACCCCAAGGACCTCTAGAATAAGAAAATAAAAAACAATGTAAGGATAACATCTAAGGAAAGTGGTTAATATTATCTACAGAGTGATATATAATAAACGTATTAAAGCTGGGAAAAAAGTTGTAGTTCCATTAGAGACTAGAAAAGCCCATCAATGAAACAAGATTAGACCAAACATATCAAGGTCAGTGACAACTTGCCGGGAACACAAGGATCGAGATTAGCCAGATAACGGTTATTGTTAAGAACATTTTTTTTAGATTTAATGCATTTCTGTCCTTAACTGACCACTCGTGATTTCATAAGAATTTCAAAAGAAAAATTTGAGAAAAACCAGTTCAGATGGCAAAATGAATTCTCTTCTCTATTTGGTAAAAGATAGAAGACCACATCACCAATTCACCTCAATTAAAATCAGTATTTTTTTTCAGATTACAAAGATAAAACCATGCACATGCTATTCTTTCTGAAGCTTCAACTAAACGTGTAAGGTGGCTTATCTGTTATCCCTAAGTCAGACAGTTCAGTGCCAAGGTGCCTATAAGAGATAAAAGATACCAGTTTAATTTTTGTTAGGGCATGAGCTAACTATGTAACCATTGAAACATGATGGTATAAAAAAAAATGACGACAGGACAGTATCTGGAACTCTATCCTAACTCAAGGTCCATTAGTTGAGCAGATGCTTTATTAAGAACTAGATTATAAAGGAATAGGTTCAGGAGATAGGATCCTACCAAAGTTACTGAACTAATACAAGCTAGAGAAAAGATGTGTACGCGACAAGAAAGATTATGTTACGTGATAACTTACTTATGCTGAGGGTTCACCAAGTCAAGTACAGGCTTCAAATCAGTTTCTGCAATTGAAAACCAATTAGCAAGATGTGTGACATCCTAAATACGGCACAAAATTTATCTCAGAAATACATGGTAATATAGAAAATAATAGAATCAAAATACTTCCTATAGAATCATCACCATCTAAAAGATGAAACTAATACTCCTACCCATGGATTACCTGCATACCTTGGGCATCACAACCTGAATTAAGAATTGTATTCCACCTCCACCCTTGAATACGACCATCATCTCCACAACTACACAATGATATTGAAATAAGTCAGGAATAGGTCAGGCATTCTTAGTCAGTATTCTTACGTAAACCAGATTTGTGATCCTTTTTCTTTAAAAGGAAAAATACCAAACTCACTATCAGTTTTGAAACAGATGATGTCCCACTGTTCAAATTTTGAGCTATTCAGAAGTACAGCGGTTAACTACTGAAATAGACTTTGCTTTTACCAGAAATGACTTAAGCAAATTCAACTTTAAAATACCTACCTAGCAAAGAGTAAGTAATCATAATGTGATTGAACACATCCAGTAGATGTGATTCTAGCAACTGTAACAAATGGACCAAGAAGTAAATCATATCTTAAGATATCACTGAATATGAGCCCAGCACACTCCATGACCACCACAGACAATACTCTTAAGTACCTTAACAAATCAACAACCATGAACAACTTATTCCAAGTAATAACTAGTTCCATTGCTTTTCTGATAAATAATAAACTCGTTCCACACTGTTAAGCACCTAAATTACTTCTACAAAACTACAACATGCTACTCAGCCTCTATTAAGTATCACATAGCAAACCACAGGGGAAACGAGTGACACTCCACAACTATGGCTTATTTTTCAGACTTGTAATCTTAAATGTAGTCCAACCATAGTTTCATATTCACATCCATCAAAACCGAAACCCATTCGTAATACTACTACTACTAAGCTAATGACAATTCACATTGTTCAAAGAGAAGAGTGAGAGAGAGACCTCAACAGTAAAGAATTATCCCCATCACCAAAGAATTTGACATCATAAGCAGGTCCATTATGCCCTTCAAGTAAACAAAATGGTTCAGCCACTGAAGAAGATCCACACATATTCCTTCAAAAAAAAAAAATTTACTCCCCAATTCCACTCTATTCATCATTAAATTCTGAACTTTTAAAAACCCATTACTTACATTTGATTTCCACTCTTGCTAAACCAGAGATGCTACAAACAAAAACAAGAAGAAGAAAAAAACCCAAATTCATTAAAACACAAAAGTTAGTCAAAATTAGTCAAGTGGAAGAAAAGGGTTTTGAGATTACGTGATTAGAGATACAATAAGAGATAGAATAAGGAGCAACAGATCCATCACTAGAAGCAACAACAATGTATTCAGGGTTTTGAGAAGAAGAAGGAGCAAAGACTGTTCTGAATACAGTTCTAGATTGAATCTCTCTTTCTTTTAATATACTCTTTCTATATGATTCTTCATCCCAATTCCTTGCATCTCCTCCCATTTTATCACGAACTATAAAAGATCACCTGAAACTGGAAAATTAGGGGGGAGTTTTAGGGTTTGACTTTGCCCTTGAGGATGGCGGGAATAAAACCCTCAGTTAAGTGCACTAATGAAGTCCCGAAGGGAATAACTGGGAACTGATACTTCAGCAACTAACCGGCAATTTGACTTGCGTGCGCCTAAAATCATTTGGAAACTACTATTTCAACCCAAATTTCGCGGCGAACTTAATGGTGCGTCTAGCCTAAGATCCTTTGGAAACTGATATTTCAGCCCTAACTATCTGGCGAACCGCCACTAGGCAGACCGCCACAGCACATCTGATTGAAAATAGATTATATTTTTTGTTCGGTTAGTACATTTTGTTCTAGCTTGTTGGTCTTAGAATTGATGTTTTAAAGAAGCTTGTTTTTTCTCTTCAGGGTTCTATTATGGATTCTATGGTTCTAGGACTCTGCAGTTTCCAGCAAACGATAACCGAGTATGTGCAGTTGAGGATTATGTTAGGGCCTATAGATTGTTTGTTTATTTAACAAATTTGGTTAGTCTTGGAGAAACCCAAGAAATCGTGTGGATTGATAATGATAAGGAGGTTGTATAAATGTTTTGTGCCTTTTACTTTTGTTCATTTAGTGTGGATTGCTATGGTACAGAACTGATTCATGTTAGATTTTTTTTTTTTTGCTTGTTTTGATGTACTGAAATGCATGATGATATGTATGTAAGCAAGATTTGAGCCATAGTGGTAGTAATTTGGCTAGTACGTAGAGTGCGTTAGCAATTTTGACGTATAGTTGGGTATGATTTGGAAACGTCTTCATCAACCTGATGGGAGGTGCACTACTGTTTGTTTCATGAACTAAAATTTTGTGTATGTGAATCACATGTTTTGTGACTTAGGTGGATGGATTACCAAACAGACTGGTAGTCTGTAATTTTATATACTCCACAGAGATGAAGAACCTTGTTTCGTCTACATTTGCAGTTTTATGCCTATGCAAACTGTTGCAGAGAAGGACCTCCGATTTGATATTGTGCTGGTAAGGAATTTACATGAGTTACTATGACTTAAATTGTTCAATTGTAATTCTTTTTCTTTTTCTTTTTCTTTTTCTTTTTTACTTTTGTTATATGAATGGACTCATTGTTATATTTCAGCTGCCATACCTTGTTTGTTGAATGACAAATCTCTACTGCAGTACTTCCATCCAGTGCATATTACTTGCTAAAAAGTCTTTTTTGTGCAGTCATATATGATGGGGGATTTTGGTGGTTTTCCGGATTAGAATCTCATGGTAGGTAGATATTGCAAATTCTGCAGTAGCCATGCTTTCGTTAATTTGATCCAATATCTGCTGCTGTCTTTTTTCGTTTCCTGTTCAACAATTTTACAGCTATTTCATCTCTTCTGATACTTGGCATCCAAACTTGTTTAGTGATGAAGGTGGTGCAACATATTCTGCAGTTGTAGCTCTCCGTTTGATGGGATTTATTGAAGATGGCGTTTTGTCCAAAGGGACAACATCTTCTGTCATTGATGTGGAATCGCTGTTAGAATGGTGCTTGCAGGCGCATTTTCTGTTCATATTAGTACTAGTAAAAATACTTCAATGTCAGGCGTGTATTTGAGGTCTAAAGGTTTAAATAGTATTATGTATTCCGCGTTACTAAACTCCCTACACATTTCATTCTGCAGAGGCAAGCAATTGATGGTGGATTTCAAGGCGTGTAAACAAGGTGACTTGACAAGTGCCATTTGTGTTTGCACAGGATTGGCAGCATACCGAGAGTGTTGGGGGGTCAGAAATTCTATGACAATGCAGCGCTACGAGAAAGTTCTGCTTACCTGTCAATCTAAGGTATTGTTGCATCTCCTTGCTTACTTGTTCTGCTGTCAACAGGGCCTAGCTTTCACCTTTAAGTTACTGGGAAGTGGGTACGTTGCACAGTTTTTCCAAGTTGAATTTCTTACTGATGATTTTTCTTGTTCTGTATGGTGGTTTCAGTAAGTTCCCACACAGCTGCCAGATCTATATCATGCCTACTCTGGGTTTGCTGCATTTAGCCTGCTTGAGGAGCCTAGTCTTAACCCCCTCTGCATTGAACTGGAATCTGATCTATGGTGTTATTCAGCTGTCTTGCATTCCTGTCTCATCCAACTCATGTGCAGATGCTTTACCTGGTTCAGCCAAGAGTTTTTTGAAAAATTGAACTGTTTATCACAGTTTAAATTGCACACTCCAACTACAATGGGGGATATCAATGAAAGTAACATCTATGCATATTGCCAAGAAAGATAAAAGAACAATTTTGTTACCAGCTTTTCGGTGTTTTAAGTTACAATTTTTAAGCATGGATGTTATGAAACACCTTTATGAGAATTGCTGTCAACTTGTACTGTCCACCTCTCTGGTGGGCACTGTCAGTTGAAATAGAAAGAAACTATGTTTTACTAAATTTGAGAATTTCTATCAAATTTTTGCCTGTGTTTCTGTCAGGAGACCTGGGCTCGAATTCCAGCAAGTCTAAAGAAATATTAAGTGATGTATCAAGAAAACTCTATAAAGATAAAATTCGGAAATATTAAGTGATGTATCAAGAAAACTCTATAAAGATAAAATTCGGAAAGTAGAGAAACAGTGTACTGTGAAACTTAAGAAATATTAAGCAATAGACTGAAAGTTTCTTGATAACTAGTCGGAGAGTTACTTCTCTAAACATACCAAATTGAGAACATCAACCAAAAAGGAAATAACTAAAAAGAAACAACTGAGCTTGTCAGTTTGAAATGCATTTTGCCAAGAGGGCGGTGGAAGTACTGTTGGCATTAGCTTTAGAGCAAATGGCAGGATCATCACACCTGCATCATGAACACGTCTGTTATCCAAGCGGAGTTCTTCAAAGCTTCTGGTTTTGATATTAAGCCTCCAGACCCAGTGCTTCCAACCGAGCAAAATAACATTACGGTCAACTGGACTGAAACCTAAAACTCTGATTGGTGCAGCTTCTTCACCTATCCGAGAAAGCATTTCTGCTAAGACATTGTCTAGTGAAATATTCCTGTGCAATATTTTCCACTTGACCTCATTGAGCACCCAAATACTTACAGTCATTCCCCTTCCACTTGCTGCCATCTAATTTTAGCGTAACAGACCCGGCCTTCTGACTCCCCAATGCGACTATCAAAGATAGCAAACTCATCAACATCAAGCGCCCTCTCCAGCAAATCAATCAAACTACATCGACGTCCACCACTTCCATTTTTCTGATTAAGATCACAAACTAACATTCCACCCCCTTCAGCCCAAAACAAAACACCATTAAGGGTAACAATATTATTAGACCATCCCCACACAACATTTTTATCACACGAAACTTGAAAGCTTTTCCATTCACCGAGAGTAGAACAAAACATATCAACATAGAATTTCTTCGAAGGCGATTCAAATTCTCGGATGCGTACAACCTTAAAACAACTTGCCAATGATGATGAATACTCACAAAATATAGCACTAACACCAAATCAATCAATATAGGGAGGAAGTGAAACCCATTTCTGAGTTAGTGGATTACAAACATGATACACGCCATCCGTCTTCTTCCTCCGAGGATACAAAATAACTGAACAAAGTACCAAGCCATTACTAGAACCTAAAACAAGTAACTCAGCTCCAGATGGTTTCTGATTCATAAGAAACTTAAGAGAGAACAAATGGTCATTTCTAGACATAAACCCTGAATGTGATTCAGGATATGCCATCTTAGATATCAAACGGTTTTGATCAGCATGTTCATCAGTAACGCGGCGTTCATTAGTTGAATAATATTGTATCCATGGAAGAGATTTGCTGTTAATTTTGAACCATTTGGTAATGAAATCAGGGTGTGAGAGGTTAGATAACCATACCTTTGATAGACATTTAAACTTGTAGGTTGAATTCAGAGGAAGATGACTAAAGATCTCGAGCAACATATCATCTGTTAAGGAAGTTGAAGAAACCATCGCCGGCAGCTGAGATCGACAAACCCTAGAAATAAAAAACCCCAAACTTCTTTTTCGCGACTGATGAAGGTTTATAATAAGAGGTTGCTGAGGAGTGTGCGAGTTTTTACTTTATATCGGTCGGTACTCGGTAACTCAGTGACACCGGGTAATTTTAACTCTAAATCCCGTATACATGCAATTTTAAGATTTAACGGTAATGTCAAACGGTACAAAGACTTTAAAACAAGAAAACTCTATAAATCCTAGGAATTTTAATTGATTACCAAACACACAAGAAATTTACATGAATCCAAGAATTTGTAATCCCATGAGATTTTAAATTCCTGGAAATGGTGAATTCTGCAAACAAACCCACCATTACCTTCTTTTATAAAATAAAATATATACAATAACCATTTTATAAAATAAAATATTTACACTTGTTATAATTTGCGCAAACCTTTTTTCTATTGTAGAAACTACCATTTAGTTCTAAAGATAATATAGTGATGTAACTTTAGATAGTGGTAAGAATGAGGTTCGTAAGACTTGTGAAAGCAATTGAATTTAGATTTATTTAAACTAAAAGTAGAGAAAATTTAAATCCAAATTTGTTTTTTTTTAGAGTGAAAATAACCAAGACACTAGATTCCACTATTACACATGAATAAATGATGATAAAAATTCCAATACTCTAATTATTTTTAAAATCTCTTTTTCTTAATTCACAAATTATCAAGCATATTCTCAAACATTAATTGTATCCCTTAAGCATAGATTATCTAACCAAAGCATAACCTATCTAATTGAATCACAACTAATTAGGAAAAATTATGCAAACAATTAAAATTCTACAAAGTAGTGATTGAGTGAATTATAAAATACAAATTAGAGAAAAATAGAATAGTTATCAATTATTCATGCATAAATAGCTTCCTCCGTGCCTTGATTACGCGAGAATTAGCTCATCATTATCATGGAAACATGCTCAAAATTCATCTTTATTAATGCTCAAAAATGGTTCACAAATGATGAACTGGGAGAAAAATGAATAAAACCGGGTTTTGTAACAATTATATTTGTTACAAAATCAATTGTTACAGAAAACGATAAAGGAATACCGTCGCTGGAACTGTTTGAGAACGACGGTCTTTAAGGGTCTTATGTTCTTCGTACCTTCTTCACCAGCAGAAAAATGGTATTTTCCTGTAACTTTTTTTCTCTCGATTTTTATGCTCTAAACGACTCCCTATTCTCCCCCTAAACTCTCTATCCCTTCTTTGAGTCTCCTAAAGCCTTTATATAGTCACAGGATCAAGAATAAATTCGTAATAACCCAAAAATCTTCTCGATATCCAACCATTAACTCATGGATATTTTCTTTTATGTTTTAGGTTCTTACGCATCTTTTCGACGTATACACGCTCCAGAACTTCCTTGGTTGACTCCTCCACACTTCTGCAGCAACCAAACTCCATCACAACTCAATCCATGCACGTTCAAACACGCTGTATTCCGAGGTTGAATATTTTCTTCCCGACGAAAATTCAGCCCAACTGAACGCATTAGAACACTCATACCACCATTGTTTTGGCATATCACGTTCATCCCAATCAAAATCAATGATTGAATCTCACTGAAACTCCTTCAAAAATCCAACAGAAAATTCTGCAGAAAAATGAATTTTTTTCCCGCCAATTTTTTTTTTTTTCAAACGATGAAGGTGAAGTGCCCTGAATCCAAAACGCGGGTGCCTTTTAGCAGCTCGGCTGCCTTGGGGGTGCCCTTATCCATTTTTAGGGTGCCTTTAGTAATTTTGGTGGGTGCCTTTAACACTTTTCTGGGGTGTTTTCAACATTTTTTCGGGGTTCCTCCGGTGTATTTCTGGGGTGCTTCTGGTGCATTTCTGGGGTGCCTTTAGTACTCTATCCTGGGGTGTAAAACACCACTTTACGAGCCAATTTCGTCGCAAGAGCTTATTTCTCTAAAAATACCTACAAAGACATAAAACACCATAATAAGTACAAAAATGGGTACTAATAATATATACAATAGAGATGAAAATAGACACATAAATGCGTCTATCAAATTCCCCCAAACTTATTATTTGCTAGTCCCGAGCAAATTTAATCTACAAAATAAAATCCTAACTCACTGTCGCAGGCATCGTCGATTGCACTTAGCATGTGCAACAAGCCTTTGAACCTCTAGGTGGCCCTAGTGGCCGAGTTATAGTCTCGGGAGGGTTTACCAGAGGTGTACCCACAAAACCTTTACTCCAGACCCTAGCTATCTACGCAGAACCTTGAAATGGCACTAAAGAACCTCCTTGGTTGGCATACTTATTGATTACGGGAGGAAGTACCCTGATGCGAAATTCCAATTGTTGTACACGAGTTTGCACTAAAATTCTTATATAAGTGACAGAGCTCTACTCAGATAGTTTCACTATGGACATCAATATCCGAAGTCAACAAATCACATGGAAAGATTAAGAGATGGATATAGAAAAACATAGATGGTTTTGATGTTGACTAGGTGAACGGTGTTTTCTCATATCTGTCTGAAGGCCTCCGCCAAGATGAACCTATCCTAATGGACTGAGATACCGGTCTGACTAATATCAACACAACTGGCATATACAAGGGGACCAGTGGTCAAAAACCCTAATTCTAGATCAACTCGTCTGGCATATACAAGGGAACCAGCGGTCGATTTATTGAACACACATTTATTATTTATTTATTTAGAACTAACAACATGATTAGATCTTGTGGATCCAAGCGCATGCTTTCTTTTCAGCAGATTACATGGTAATTCCCGTGGATCCTGCATTCCACACTTGTTTAGGCGACGGAGACAGGGAGAACACACACATATTGCTATCCAAGTGTTAAAATTTATTCCGATTGGTCTATTGGTCTGGTCTTCTGTTTCTTTCTTTTTTTGCTATCTCAATCACTCTATTTCACCCTAGCATTGGTAACAACTTGAATCGTGAGCCCCACCTAATCACTTAGAGAAACATATTTTAAAAAGAAAATAAAAACAGAAGTGAAAAGGACTCAACGAGATATGGCAAAACTATCATGTTATTTCTAACACCTGAGCTCTGTGCTTTTACGAATAGACTCTTATAGATGTTTCCATCTACTCAGATTGGTTCCTCAACTCCTAAAACCAAAATGCTTCCATCCACTTAGATTGGTTAGTGCCATCCTTAATAGGCATAAATTTCTAGGCTCTGGAGTTTATTGCAACTAAAAAGTTTTTCCCATACCCCCAAACTTAAATCTAACATTGTCCTCAATGTTTTAAAGATGAAATTAAAAGCATGAACTAGGAGAAACTGTTACCATTTGAAGCAAAAGAGTTAAGGAAAGATATTACCGTGTTGTATGAGAATGGGTTACCTCCCAAGAAGTGCTAAGTTTAAAGTCTTCAGCCAGACATTGGAAAGGATTAGTCACCTCGAATCGTATAACAGTAGTCGGAATAACGTTGGGTCTTCAAAACCAAATTGAGCTGACCATAGGAAACAACAATAAGCCAAGAAAGTGAACAAGTATCGCATGACCTTACCTAGTTTCCTGATAACTATCGCTAACTGCGGTTCAGGTTCAGGTTCTATGAAAGGGTCTAGATAAAATATTTTCATTGGCTGCATTTCTTCATAGGTGGGATCCGAATTATTAGGTCCTAAAGTCTGGAAAAACTCAAATAAGAACTTAGAAGCACACAATAGTAACCTAAATAACTGAGGATCCTCTAAGTCAATCATATTTGACTTACATAATTGACCACAATGAGAGTAGTGGTCATTCTTTAGTAAATGTGTCGATTCTATTAACCTAAAGTACTTAGGCTTAGTCTCAGAACTTGATAAGTGACACATTTGAAATATAAACGTTCCCACAGTTGGAAGAAAACTATTTGGTGGGAAAACAAAGTCAATTTTGGTATCATAGCCTGGGAAAACCACATCAACCAGAGGATGGGTTTCTAACGACTGAACTTCTTCTTGGACATCATTAGGTTCGGGAAAACGAGTATGAAGGTAATCTTGTAAAATGGTCGAGGCACAGATATCAAGTCCTAAGTGAGGGGACTTTCTGAGAGTTAAAGGTAAGGCACTAGGAAATTTATAATCACCCCCAAACTTAGAGTTTTCAGTGTCTCTAGATAGACTAGTCACAATCTCCCTAATTTCTAGATCATCAGATTCTTGGAAATGGTCAATTGATTTTTCTAAGTTATTATCAGGTAGTGCATCTTTAGTCATCTCTACGGGTCTATCTTCTTCGTCTAAGACTATTGTTTCTAAGTCGCTAGACTCTAAAACAACATTTTCATAATAAACCCGTTCCTCTAAACCACTATAGGCTTCATAATCAAAAGGAAAAACTACATCGTCTAAAACGGTGGTATCACTAATCAAATACTCGTCCTTTTGAACAGGTGAATAATCATAAAAATTATTTGGATTTGAACTAGAAATAATATCATCATTAGAAAGCTCAATTGGATTAATAGTTTCCTGATCACTATGCCTACATATTTCAGATTCTTCGTCAGTACTATCCTCCTCCTCATCATCATAATATAATTTCAGACATTCAAGAATTCTTAATCTTTGTTCCAAACTAGGCGGTCTGTGTTTATAATACTTCTCGTAGATCATTAGATGTGATTCCTCGCTTACCGTTGGAACATCCCAATGTCGTTTCCCTTGCATATATTCACCAAGAGTTATTTTAGATGACGTCTCCTGATAATGAGAATTTCTACGCTTATAGTCTCGTAACGTCATCTCAGGCGGCGTCTCCTGATAATGAGAATTTCTACTCATATACTATTGTAACGTCATCTCAGGCGGCGTCTCCTGATAATGAGAATTTCTACTCATATACTCTCGTAACGTCATCTCAAGTGGCGTCTCCTGAAAAGGATTCATCACCCCGAAAATACAAACTACATAGGAATTCTACACAATCACAAACAAGGCTGAGTCGACCAAATCAAACCTATTGAATCTAGCAAACAAAAAGCATGATGGCTCCCTTAGATTGTTTCTAGACCAGCTTCTATTCCTCCAAAAGGCAACTAGGTATCGTTTTAGCAAACCTCTCTTGATCGATTCGAATAAAGTGAGTCGAAGAGAAGTAGGGGAAGCTCAAAGGAGCTTTGATACCCCCACCTCTTTGGCAACGTTTCCCGTTAGGGCGGCTCTAGTCAACTCACAGTAATCTTCTTGAACTTTTGAGTTAAGCTAATAAGATACCCAATACTTCCCTTTGAATGACTTTCCTACAAGCTCGTTACCCTATCGGTCTCGTTCTAATCAGTATTTTAAGCTTGGGTTCGTGTAGGTTATGTGTTCATAAGGCGGACAAGAAGAGAACGGTGATGAAATTCGAACCCTTATCTTATATGGCCATTCCTTGCCCTTTACTAGGAAATTAAAGTCTGTATTCAGTCTAATAAACGCATTTATGTGTCTATTTTCATCTCTATTGTGTATATTTTTAGTACCCATTTTTGTACTAATGTTGGTATTTTATCCCTTTGTAGGTATTTTTGGGGAATAAACATTTTTGGGAAAAGCGGCTCGAAAAGTTGTCTAAATGCACCCCAAGGGACAAGTGTTATACGGACTCCAGCAGCGGATAAGGGGCACCCATGGCTATGTATAGCCCAAATTCATCTTTAGCACCCATCTTCATCATTTGAAAACAGAAATTAGCGGGAATTTTCTTTACAGAAAACAGAATTTTCTGTTTGATTTTTGGACGATTTTTAAGGAGATTCAAGGGCTGATTTTCGTTGGGTTAACCCTGTTAAGGATAAACAAGTATGGTATGAGCTGTAGAATCGATTAAACATGGATAGAAATCCGTGTTGGAGCAAAACAGGGAGAATTCACGATTTGAGTTGTTTTCGGTTTACAAAAGAATTTGTGAAGAGTTTACGGCAAGATTGGAGTGTATGGAGTCCTTATTCAGTCCTGAGAGAGTTTGAGAGAGTTTGGAAACCAATTTGACGCGTAAAAAGAAGATCAAATGGCTGTAACGTGCGGTGAAGAAAAAGCGAAAAGATTTGGATTAACTCGAGTAATTTTGGGGTTTGGTGGATATATATAGGTTGATTCGAGTCATATTGAGAGGCAACAAAGTTTAGGGGAAAGTGTAGAGCCTTAGAGAAGCCAGAAAAATCATTAGAAGAGAACGAATTTCTGCTGGTGCAGCTGTGGCCGGAGAAGACGAAGAACACGATACAGCATTAAAAGAAAGTCGCAGAAACTGTGACCGTAGCTTTCAAACTCTATACCCTTTGTAACAATTTTTCCAACAGTTATCTTCAGTTCGCAACAGTTCTCTGTATGAATAGGTTCTGTAATAATTATATTTGTTACAGAATCCGCTGCTTAGCACTTTTCACTCTTTTAATCAACTTTTGAACACCAAATATGTATTTTGAGCAAGTGGTTAATATGAGGAGCTAAACCCCTTAGCCGAGGCAACGGAGGAAGCCATTGTTCCATGAAAAGTGGTATAGTTCTATTTTAATTATTTATTGCAATTATTTTACATGATTATTTGCATAGAACTTAAAAGAAAAATTGGTTTTTATTGAGTAGTTGTGAAGTGTTTTGATGGGACATGCTTGGTTTTAATACTTTTGATGTTTCATGCTTACAATTATTACTTCAAAAATCTATTAGAGGCAAATATTAGAATCACTTTAAAGAAGAATATTGCATGAATATTGATTAGAGTTTATCAATTAATTGTTCAATGGTGGAATCCAGAGTCTCGGTATTTTCTCATTATTATTGAAACAATTTTAGTTAATTTTTAAAAATCCTTCACAAGTTCGAGCAATGAACCTTTTGGTCCATTTTTAAAATATATATTACTGTTTGGTCCTAGGAATTATTATTTGGTCCTAGGGTGGACAATACTCACGCAGAATGACATCATGAATGATGTAATTTTCTTTTGGTAGTGGCAGAAGTACCCTTTTGGGACCATGTATATACAAAAAATCAATAGAAAATATATCATTTTCAAAATTCACTTTTTCTCTTTTCTTTTCTTTTCTTTTCTTTTCTTTTCAGATCTAGTATCACTCTTCTCTTCTCTCCTCTCCATTTTTTTCTTCTTTTTCTTTCTGCTGCTGTTATACGATGAAGATGATGAAGACTTCGAGATCTGCTGTTGTCGAAGACGGTGATTGATTTTAAAGATTGATTTACAGATTTATAATGATTGATTTACAGATTTATAAAGAATGATGTTGTTGATGATGATGATAAAGATGATGAAGACGATGAAGTTTTTGCGTTTCTTTTTTGTCTATGTTGTTTGTTGCTGCTGTTAAAGATGATGAAGACGATAAATATGATGAAGACGATGAATACGATGATGTTGTTGTTGTTGAAGACGATGATGTTGTGTTGCTTTTGAAGACGGCGAAGATGATGCAGATGATGATGTTGTTGCTGTTCATTTTTACGAATGAACTCTATCTTTTGCTCATTATAATGAACTTTGATTAGGTGTTCATTCGAAAGAATGAACTCTGATTATTATTTTTCATTATAATAAACTTTGATTGGGTGTTCATTCGAAAGAATGAGCTCTGTTTTTGTTCATAATAGTAGAATTTTTGTTGTATGTTCATTTGAAAAAATGAAATTTGTTTTCTTATAGGTTTTATTAGGTGTTCATTTGAAAGAATGAACTCTTATTTTTGGTCATAATAGTGGAGTTTTTGTTGTGTGTTCATTTGAAAGAATGAACCCTGTTTTCATATAGGTTTTATTAGGTGTTCATTTGAAAGAATGAACCTTGTTTTCATATAGGTTTTTATTAGGTGTTCATTTGAAAGCATGAACTCTATTTTATATAGGTTTTTATTAGGTGTTCATTTGAAAGAATGAACTCTGATTTTTTTTGTTCTTAAAAACGATTTTTTTTATAGAATATAATGAAGTGTAGAGTTTTCATGAAACAAAATGTACTCAAATCTACAAAAATCCTGATAGTTCATCAAACAGAATGAACTGCTACAAGAAAATAGTAGGATCTAACACGGAAGGGTATTTTTGTCTGTTTTATATGTTCAAATAATTATGGACCAAACAGAAAACGCGTTTTTATAAAGGACCAAACAGACATGGGACCACCTAAAAAAGGATCAAACGATTATTTCCCCTTTTCTATTTTCTTGGTAGTTAAAACGAGAGAAAAAAATAACTTATAAACTAGAACATTGAAACGTCCGCGGAAAAATTAACGAGGACAGAAGAAGAGATTTGGGCCGATGTCCGTCAATTACGGACATTATGCTTCACCGTATAACTAGCGAGATTTTAAGTTACTGAATTAGAATTTGAAAGTCAAAGAAAGAAATTGAGTCTTTGCGGACCTGATATCTTCGATAGTTCTCTGAGTTCTACAAGGAGTGAGCTGAGATTTTCCAACAGTGAAACAATCACCTTCAATTATTACTCTTTGAAACTGTTATTATGTGCCTAGTTCAGCACGAGGAAAAATCCATTTGTTTTAGCCATCCGAGGAATAGTTTTGTTGAATAACGAGGTAGATGCCGCAATGAGACGACCATCGCAATCTCTAGCAACAACAACAATTGCAGATTTTCCAATATAAATAGCCACATCCACATTAATCTTGGTAGTATCTTCAGGAAGAGGGGACCACACCTCGAGATCATTCTGCACTTCAGTTATGCCTGTCTCAAGTGTGTCAAAGGAGTCGTAATTACATTCAAGTGGTAAAATAAGTTTATTTGTGGGTAAAAACAATTTACTATTTAAAGTGTAGAATGCTGGAGTATGCAGATGCTAAATGAAGCAAATCGTTTAAACCTTTAAAAAAATGCATTACACGGGAGTGCTTTGAGTTCGAGAGACTAATCTGTAAAACTCTAACCTAAACCAAGAAATGGTCGTTCTAGATTCAATTCGGTCACAATGTAAGGAAAAGGGTCGATCTCTATGGAAGGAAGTTGAAAAGGTGTTGAGACAAATACCTTGGATTGCGAATGTGTTGAACTGTTTTGAATGATTTCTCCGTGTTAAACTGAGAGAAAGCTCTTGTGTGTTTTTGTATGTGGTCGTTGTATGACTGCTGACTGATTGTCCAAATCATAGGTTAAGGAACCTATTTGTAGCAGAGGTAGTTACACATTGATCTCATGTAAGTTGTGGAAGTTGCAAGGAAGTGGAAGAGTAGAGAAGTGGAAATTAAAGCGAAACCAGTTCTGCTTTGTTAGGGAGACTTGGTGGTTTTCAGACCACTACTCTATTTATTCCTTAACTGCCAACACGACTTACTCACTTTCTCATCGTTGATATATTGCTAAATCGCACGTGTTGTAGGCCGCCAGTCCAAAACCCTAGTGAATATCCCCCATATGACATTATTGGTGTCTCGATGGTTAAGTCTGCTTAGCAGACGTATTTATTTGGTCAACCTTGACGTAGATGTTAGTCTTAGCATATTGATGAGTCTCGATGATGAGTCTGGAATGCTTTATAGAGACTCGTCAATTTGGCGAATGAAGCATAAGGTGTCTGGTGAGACAAGCAGTGATGCTTTGCATATCATGATGCCAATTGAGGCAGATACTTAGACGAGTGGCATAGGTCTGATGAGATTGCTGGATCAAGCATAGACCAGTATTGATCAATGTTGTTATTTAGAGCAATGTTTCTAGTTAGAGTATAATATTGATAATTAAAGCAATATTGATAGTTGAAACAATTAAATATTACTCATAAAAATATTGCTAGCTAGAGAAAGATTGCTAACTAGAGCAATTAGATATTGCTAATATCACGGCAATTAGATATTGCTAGCTAAAGAAATATTGCTAGTCAAAGAAAATATTGCTAAATGATTAAATATTACTAGCTAGAGCAATATTGCTGGTTAGAGGAATATTGCTAGTCAGAGAAGTATTACCAGTTGGATAAATATTGCTGAACAAGTATTGCTAGCTAGAGAAAATATTTCCAGCTGGAGCAATTTTGTTATTTTTCTAGTCGGAGGAAATATTGTTAGCTAGAGCAATTTTTCTAGCAACCAATTTATTAACTAAAGCTATTGGTAGTTGGGCCAATATAAAATGATTGGTGTCTAGATCTAGATAGAATTATGCTTCTTAGAGCATTAGGTCAAATATGGTAGAAAGAGAAAAAAGTGATAGGAGAAGGACCGAGGTGGAGTAAGAGGACCGACCAAGGTAGTGGTTGGACAGGCCATGATGGCTGGTCGTGGTGGTCGTGCTGCGTGGGGGATTATTGATTTTGTTAGTCTTGAGAGCATATTCTGGTGTATATCGGAAGAGTTTGATCTTGACTGAAAGACCTAATTTTGCAATGCAGGCAAGTAAGATTTTTGGTATAAAGACCAATATTTAAAAATATATATTAAAATAATAATATTTTACTAATGTATTATGTGGCATAAAGATTAAATGGTAGCGGGACATTTATTTGTGTATTATATGCTGCTCTTAGAAGCAGTATTTGATAATAGATGGTATAAAGACCAAAAGAGAGAGTTTGCTAGAAAAACGAAGTCCTGGATAAAGGAAATAAATAATAGTAATAATAATAAATAAAAAGGTGGGGACCGGGTCGGTGGCTGCCAAAAGGTTTTTTTTTTTTTTTTTTTTTTTTTTTTAATATTCCTCTTTTTTCCATTAATCCTTTTTGGACATATGTTGCTTTTTAGAGCATTATTAATACGTACACCCACGCCATTTTCTTAGAATAGTCGATGGTGGCCCATATGCTTGAAAGGCGAATACTCACTATTAATTTATAGAATTATGCTGAGAAAAGCTAAGATAAAAGTAGTGATATGTTTTGTTGAAAATAAAATATTTTTTAGGAATTCAATTGATGAATATAGTAATAGAATTAATCAATCAGTCGCTATATGAAAATGCAGGGGATACCAAATACACCCAACTTTTTCGTTCGAAAATATATGTATAGACAAAACTTAACAAAATTGCAAGTATACCAACTTAATGATCCTTGACGATATGTATAGAGTTAATATCTCAACCTCTACTTAATCAGTATATATATAGACACAAGGTTCGTGAACCTAATTGTTAAGTAGAGTACTTGGACGATCTGAAAAATCAATATCCAGGATCAATCTAATCATATCCAAATAATTCAATCGGAGCCAAGTGATTAAACTTGTTATTTATATTTCAAGATACGAATTCTACAAGAAACTAGTCTCGTAATCGATTACAATTAAGTGGACGTATCAACTTAGATTGAATACGTACAAACCTGTGTAAATCCAATTATAAATATAAACAATATAATGCGAAAAAGGAAAAACACAAGACACAATAAATTTTGTTAACGGGGAAACCGCAATAGCAGAAAAACCTTCGGACCTCATCCATATTGAACACCACACTGTATTAAGTCACTACAGACACTAGCCTACTATCAGAATTCGGACCGGAATGTAGTTGAGACCGAATCCACCCTCTAAGCGATTCAGTTATAGTCGCGCTCATTACATTTCTTGAAAATCTCAAGTTTCTATGCACTTGATTTCCTTAGCTGGCATCCTTTACATCCTAAGATTTGCTTCAGCCGAACCGAAGACTTTTGATACCAATATGCCTCTAACTGATAAGCCTATTTGATTTCCGTTTAGATCAAAGATCAAGGTGTGAAAATATGTTTGCAATAGCACGCTAGCAAAGCTCACAAATCCGAAACTTATGACTCCCAAAGAGCAACCTAGATTGTTAACCTCCTCTTAAGAACAATCGTTAAAAGATCAACTAAGATCAGTCTTTAAATATATATCTTGAGGAATCACAAAGCTCTGAGACGAAGAAAATTTTGTGATTACTATCTATCTTGCGTGAAAGAGATTACGAAAACCTCGATAATAGAAAGAAATATCAGGATATACGAACTATCAAGGTAAATATAGTCGGACCTGGCCGGCTTCATGAATCCCCAAGTGAAGTCTTTTTATTTGTAGACCTAAAAGGTCAATGGAAGTGACTCTGTAATCAACTGCAGGGCTTGTTCACGAGTCGGGGTGCTACGATTCTTGCACCAGGTTCGCCAACCCTACTAGACTACCGAACTCAATTGACCCCGGTTTGTGAACCGGTTCGCCAACTGCTAGCCAATGAATCCAACATATAAAATCCAATTCACCACGGTTCTCCAATCGCGTTCGTGAACTGTTCCTAACTGAACTTGAGGTTTGCGAACTAGTTCGCCAACCTTCCTATATTTCTGAATCTCATATATCTATGATTTGCAAACTGAGTTAGCCAACCTACCCTGAGTAGAAATTCAATAAGTTCATATTTCTCTCTTTTGATGTTTGAAACATTCCCAAGTGATATAATCATTTGCATGGGTAATTTTCAATTGATCCACAAATCAATTCATAGAACTAATATTGTTAAGGACCTTTGAACATCCAATCGCTAAATCATATTTCGAGATTTTTCACAATACAAGATTGACTTGAAACATCTTTTTTGTTAATCTACTATAAGTCATACGACATAGTCTCAATAGATAAAATAATCGTATAGTGAGTAATATAGAATGGTTCAGTCTTCATATACCTGATACAGAAGTTCTCCAAATGTCTTCGTCGGTCTTCAGTATTCAAGGGTGATCTCTTATACTCAACTACAATTCTAACATATCTGAAACTTGACTTAGTAAACTAGAAATCAAGATATAGTTTTGATCACCTAACATTGACAACAAGCTTGAGATGGAAAAACTTTTGGGTTCAACCGAGCAATGATCTACCATTATATATACTAGTAAGGAAATTTATCTAGGAGCATTGTATTGATTCGAGAATGAATTACAAGATAATAGAAGTACCATCTTTGTTCTGAATGTATATTATGTATAATTATAAATCATCTGGTAAGAGTCGCAAGAAGCACCATTGATGTTTTAAAGCCTCAACAAAGTGAGTTTTGAATACAAAAAGCAAATACTGAGTTGTACAGTATAAATAACAAAATATATAAAATATTTAAAGCTCAGCCGGTGAGGATCTAATATTGTCATATATATTCATGCTTTAAGGAGGTTACATGATCAGTCGGAGATGCCTGTAACAATGATTTTATTTCAATTCTCTTACCGAATGTAAAATGTGAATTTCATACTTTTGATGTTGCGCCAGAGACATATAAAATCTTCGTGTTTCTACAACTAAGTAGATGCGATTTTACGATTTTCGCCTTCTGATAGACGCATTTATGTGTCTGTTTTCATCTCTATTGTGTATATTGTTAGTACCCATTTTTGTACTTATTATGGTGTTTTATGTGTTTGTAGGTATTTTTGGGAAATAAACATTTTTGGAAAAATCGGCTCGAAAAATTAAGCGGAGCACCCCTGGAGGATATTTGTTATTCGGACTCTCACTTTGGATAAGGGGCACCTCAATTACTAAGGGATACCTTCTTCGCTATTTACACCCCACGGCTATTCGCACCCCCATCTCTGTTAAGGGGCGACCATCATCTTCCCCATTTGAATTTTTTTTTTGGCGGGAATATTGGGCAGAAATTAGGGTTAACATTTTGGAGGAGATTGAACGAGATTAAAGGGCTGATTTTGTATGGGATTAATCCTTAGGACCGAACAGGCGTGGTAATGCTCAACGGTTTGGATTAGAATTGGCTGGAGATTCCGATTTAGTAAATCAGGGAATTACGTGTTTTGAGAACCCGATATTGTTGTTTTGGTTTTGGACGACTTCTAGTGAGGTTTAAACGCTACAATCAGTTGGATTGGGACTGTTTCAGCTAAACAGGTCAGGTAATTTCATCAAATTCGAAAGAATTGGGTTGGAGAATCATATTTGAGCAAAACAGGGAGGATATATCTTCTGGGGTTTATTTCTGGGAAGTATGTGCTGTA
Organism: Papaver atlanticum; assembly: GCA_023531105.1. Lineage (NCBI taxonomy): Eukaryota > Viridiplantae > Streptophyta > Magnoliopsida > Ranunculales > Papaveraceae > Papaver > Papaver atlanticum. The sequence continues at coordinate 1,797,105 of JAJJMB010008429.1, read as the reverse complement.
ATTGGAGGTTTGCGTGTGGAAGCTGGGGTTCTGGAGACTTTTGGAACGTGTTTGTAGCATGAGAGCTAAGGAGTAACGCGTGGGAGATAAATCAGGGAAGAAAATCCGTGACTGGAAGTGAAGAATATTATTGATTAATGGAAGAATATATGGAGTTATGACGCATGATTTTGGTGTCTGAAGGAGTATATAAGGTGTGGTGGAGTAATAGAGTGGAGGAGGGAGAAGGGGGAGCAGTTTGGAGCAGTAGAGAGCCCGAAAATCAAAGTACAGGAAAGATAATTTTTCTGCTGGTGAAGAACGTACGAAGAACATAAGACACTCAAAGACAGTCGTTCTTCAACAGTGCTAGTGACGGTTATTCTTTATCGTTTCCTGTAACAATTGATTTTGTAACAGATATAAGTGTTACAAACCCGGTTTTTAATAATTTTTCTCCCATTTCATCATTTGTGAACCATTTTTGAGCATTAATAAAGATGAATTTTGAGCATGTTTCCATGATGATGATGAGCTAATTCTCGCGTAATCAAGGCACGGAGGAAGCTATTGATGCATGAATAATTGGTAATTATTTTACTTTTCTCTAATTTGCATTTTATAATTCACTCAAATCACTGCTTTGCAGAATTTTAATTGTTTGCATAATTTTCTTAATTAGTTGTGATTCAATTAGATAGGTTATACTTTGTTTAGATAATCTATGCTTAAGGAATACAATTAATGTTTGAGAATATGCATGATTATTTGTGAATTAAGAAATAAGAGATTTTAAAGATAATTAGAGTTTTGGAATTTTTACCATCATTCATTCATGTGTAATAGTGGAATCTAGTGTCTTGATTATTTTATTAGGTTTTTAGATTTTATTTTTATTTTAGTTTTTATTTCTTTAGATTTTCTTTTTAGAAATTGTATTAGGATATCTTTAATTTTTGTATTTTTTTTTCTTTTGCACTTTATTTTTGGACTTTGAACTGTGAACTTTGGACATTATTATTTATTTTTAGACCCTACGGAAGGGTAGTTTTAAATATAAACTGTTTGCAGGGAAGGACGACGATTACGATATCGTCTCGGCCCCTCGGGTTCGTACATGACATATGAGTTGTGGCCCGAGTCGACTTCAGCGGTTCTTCGCCCGTCTGGTACGGGAGGTAAGTTTTTCGAAACACCCGCGAATCCCCTGTCAGCGGGTTTACTGTTTGCCTTAAGGTGAATATATGTTGAGGACTGAATACGGATTTTAATTTCCTAGTAAAGGGAAAGGACAGGCCATACAAGATAAGGGTTCTGATTTCATCACCGTTCTCTTCTTGCCCGCCTTAGGAAAACATAACCTACGCGAACCCAAGCTTAAAATATTGACTAGAACGAGACCTATAGGGTAACGCGCTTAATAGGAAAGTCGTTCGAAAAATATTGGTTACTCTTTTAAGCATACTTTGAAGTTCAGGAAGATTACTGTAAGTCGATTAGAGCCGCCTTGTAACCCAGGGAAGCGTTGCCAAAGAGGTGGGGGTATCAAAGCTCCTCTGAGCTTCACCTACTTCTCTTCGACTCACTTTATTCGGATCGATCCAGAGAGGTTTGCTTAGATTGTAACGAATTCCTTTTCGAAAGATTAGAAGATGGTCTAGAAACAATCTAAGTGGATCCATCATGCTTGTTGTTTGCTAGAAATTTTTAGGTTTGCTTTGGTGGAGTCAGCCGGCTGTGTGTTTGCTTAGAACATCCCTTCTTTAGGATTTTTTTTTTTTTTTTAGTGTATGCCAAAATCGCTCAAGTCCATTAGTGAGCGTGCTTGGAAAAGAGACACTTTTGGCCGTTTGATTAGTGACGAGCCTAGAGGTTTTTCTTTTGTAGACGGGGAGCTCGAAGACTCTTCTTTTGAGAGCCCTGTTTTTGGAAACTTCAATTTTGAGAATTTAAGTCTTAGTGAGGAATTCACCCCTAGGATTTTTACTGTGCCAACAATGACAACTTTGAAGGAGTACATGTACCCAACTAGGACCAACCGACCATCGTGCATTAAGTTGCCAGCCTCTATGGCTAGTTATGAGTTGAAACCTGGTATTCTTCAGATGATCCCTATATTCTTAGGAAAAGATGATGAAAACCCTTACTTTCACATTAGGGACTTTGAAGAAATTTGTTGAACAATTAATATTAAAGACCTTAGTGATGAAGTCTTGAAACTTAGGATGTTCCCCTTTTCCTTAAGAGATAAAGCCAAGACCTGGCTGAACAACCTACCATCTGAATCCATAAAAACATGGCAGGAACTTATTGCTGCCTTCTATTTAAAATTCTACCCCAAGCATAAAACTGCAGCTGTTAGGCATAAAATTAGTGCTAGTGTTCAACAAGAGGGAGAATTGCTTTATAGGTTTTTAGAGAGATTCAATGATCTCCTAGCCCAATGTCCTCACCATGGGTTTGAGAAAATGAAACTAGTAGAGATTCTTTATGATAGTTTAGACTATTCGACCAAAGCCACGGTCGAGTTTTTGTACGCTGGTGAGTTCACTAGTAAAAATGCTGCTGATACGTTTTCCTTCTTAGAAGTTGTCGCTGAAAAATCCCAACAGTGGGAGTCTTGTATTAAACCCCCTAAAAGACTCTTGATCAATAGAAGTAGCACCAATGTGGTTGATACAGGCTTTGGGTCTGATGCTAAGTTTACTGCTTTGTCTAGAAGGTTAGAAGCTTTGGAATTGAATCAGTCTAAACATAGGTCTTTTGTTGAACCTGATAATAGGATTAGAGCCTCTCAAGTCTCTAGTTATGGAATAGAACCCAATAACTCGTTTTGGGAAGGTCAGGTTAGTAAAGAGCAAGCCCATGCTGTCTACAACAATGCTAGATTTGAAAACCGTCAGAAGTTTGACCCCTACTCAGAGACCTATAACCCTGGTTGGAGAAACCATCCTAATTTCTCTTGGTCTAAAGGACAGAGTCAAGGCCAGTCTAGTAATTCTCAGCCTCCCCTAGGTTTTGGTTATAATAAGAACCCTTCAGGTCAAGCCCAGTTCCAGAACCCTTCTGAGAATAGAATAGCTAGCTTAGAGGAATCTCTTAGTTTATTACAAAAAATCCAGGACATGTTCGTAAAGACCCACGAAGTATTACTAAAGAACCAGGCTAGTTTTCAAGAGGAAACCAAGCAGAATTTTCAACATAATGCCAAGTCTCTTGCTAAGTTAGAACTTTAAGTTAGTCAAATGGCTAAGATTCTAAGTGAGAGAGATAATGGGAGTTTTCCTAGTCAGACTCAACCTAATCCTAGAGGATTTCATGAAATAGGAGGAAGATCATCTGATCATGTGAATGCAATCAAAACCCTTAGGAGTAGTAGAGAAATAGACAATAAGGTTGCCATGCCTGATAGTGAACATGCTGTAGTTCACCCTTCTGAATCAGAAGCTGAAGAGATTGATGGAACCTCTAAGGAGACTGATGAGGCCCCTGATAAGCCAAACTTTGTTCCCAGAGCCCCATTCCCACAATTGCTGGTACCAACTAAGAAGGAGTCCACTTTTAATGATATTTTTGAGGTTTTTAAGCAGGTAACTATCAACCTCCATTATTAGATGCAATTAGGCAGATTCCTCCTTATGCCAAGTTCCTTAAGGACTTGTGTACGCGAAAGCGTAAGCTCAGTGTCCATAAGAAAGCCTTCCTAGCTAGTCATGTGAGTTCTATTATTCAGATTACTACTACTCCTAAGTATAAAGACCCAGGTTCCCCTACCATTGCTTGTACAATAGGGAAATACAGTGTTGAGAAACCGCTGCTTGACTTAGGAGCCAGTGTGAACTTACTCCCATTACATGTGTACCTTAAGCTAGGACTTGGTGAGATGAAACCTACCCAGATAACACTTCAGTTAGCTGATAGGTACGTAAAAATTCCTCGTGGTGTGATCGAGGATGTTCTTATTGAGGTCAAAAAGTTTATTTATCCAGTGGATTTTCTTATCCTAGATACTCAACCTGTCCCTGACCCAGAGAACCAGATACCGGTAATTCTAGGTCGCCCGTTTTTAGCTACATCCAATGCGATCATCAACTGTCGAAACGATATTATGAATTTGTCTTTTGGTAACATGACCATTGAGCTGAACATTTTTCATATTAGTAAGCTACCCTCTGAACTAGATGACTCGAGCATAGAAGAGGTCAACATGATAGGAACATTAGTCGAGGTGTCATTACCAAACAATTTGTTAGAAGATCCACTAGAGAAATGCCTAGCCCACTTTGGGATTGATTTTTATGATGATAATGTGATTAATGAGGTGAATGCTTTGTTAGATTCAACCCCTTTGTTGGACACTAGCAATGTTTGGAAATCTAAGTTCGAACCACTACCAGTTTCTGAGTCTACTCTAGTTCCTTCATAAGGAGAGCCTCCTAAGTTGGACCTTAAACCATTACCAGATACCTTGAAGTATGTGTTTTTAGGCCCAGCTGAAACTTTACCTATGATTGTAGCATCCAACTTGGATAGTGATCAGGAAAGTAGGTTAGTAACCGTTCTTCAAAACAACAAGGAAGCTTTAGGATGGACCATAGCAGACATTAAGGGTATAAGTCCTACTGGTTGTATGCATCAGATTTATTTAGAGGAAGATACCAAACCTTCTAGGGAGATGCAACGTCGACTAAACTCTAATATGAAAGAGGTAGTTCGAACCGAGGTTCTTAAGTTGTTAGATGCAGGGATTATCTACCCTATTTCAGACAGCAAGTGGGTCATCCCTGTTCAGGTTGTCCCCAAGAAATCCGGTATTACTGTAGTCCAGAATGAGAACAATGAGTTAATCCCAACCCGAGCGACCACGGGTTAGCGTGTTTGTATTGACTATAGGAAATTGAACAAGGTCACTAGGAAGGACCACTTTCCCCTTCCTTTCATCGACCAAATGCTAGAGAGATTAGCTGGACATAGTCACTACTGCTTCTTAGATGGCTACTCCGGATATAATCAGATCGTTATTGCCCCTGAAGACCAAGAAAAAACTACTTTTACCTGTCCCTTTGGTACCTTTGCGTATAGACGCATGCCTTCCGGGCTTTGTAATGCCCCTGCAACTTTTCAGCGTTGTATGATGAGCATATTTTATGACATGGTAGAACGATTCTTAGAGGTCTTTATGGATGATTTTTCAGTATTTGGTTCTTCTTTTGATGAGTGCTTGCATCATTTGTCATTAGTTTTGACTAGGTGTAAGGAGAAGAATTTATTGCTTAATTGGGAGAAATGTAATTTCATGGTTCGTTCAGGAATTGTTTTAGGGCATATCATATCTTGTAAGGGTATAGAGGTAGATAAAGCCAAAGTTGACCTTATTAAGACTTTACAGGTCCCAAAAACCGTAAGAGATATTAGGTCATTCTTAGGGCATGCAGGTTTTTATCGTCGATTCATTTAGGATTTTATCTTGATTTCTAGACCTCTTTGCAATTTGCTTGCAAAAGATGTTAAGTTTGTCTTTGATAATGCTTGTTTAGAGGCTTTTGAGAAGCTTAAGACTTTACTCACTACCGCCACCATAGTCCAGGAACCCAACTGGAACCTACCCTTTGAGATCATGTGTGATGCTTCAGATTTTGCTATTGGTGTTGTGTTAGGTCAGCGAGAAAACAAATTACTCCATGTGATTTACTATGCTAGCAAAACTCTGAATAATGTCCAGTTGAACTATACTACTACGGAGAAGGAACTGTTATCCATTGTGTTCACCTTAGACAAGTTTAGATCCTATCTCTTAGGTTCTAAGGTTATAATCTTCACTGATCATGCTGCTTTGAAGTATCTTCTTTCCAAGAAGGATACAAAACCTAGATTGATTAGATGGATCCTATTGTTGCAGGAATTTTCCTTAGACATTACAGATAAAAAAGGTGCAGAAAATGTTGTAGCAGACCACTTGTCTAGGCTTGTTGTGGATACCCCTGATGATTCCCCTCCTGTTAGAGATAGTTTTCCTGATGAACAACTGTTCTTTGTTACCCAATTACCTTGGTATGCGAATATAGTGAACTATCTTGTTACTGGTCGAATGCCCCAACATTGGGGTAAACAAGATCGTTCTAGATTTTTAGCTGAGGTTAAGCACTTCTTTTAGGATGATCCTTATTTGTTTAAGTATTGTCCAGACCAGATTATTAGGAGATGTATACATGAGATTGATCAGTCAAGTATTATTTCCTTTTGTCATTATCATGCTTGTGGGGGTCACTTTAGTGCTAAGAAGACTGTTGCTAAGATATTGCAGTGTGGATTCTATTGGCCTTTGTTGTTTAAAGATTCTCACAGTTACTGTGTTACTTATAAACGTTGCCAGAAATTAGGAACCATTTCCCGTAGGAACATGATGCCCTTGAACCCTATCTTAGTTGTTGAGGTCTTTGATGTGTGGGGTATTGACTTTATGGGTCCGTTTCCTAATTATTTTGGTAACCTATACATCCCCTTCGCTGTAGACTATGTCTCTAAGTGGATTGAGGTGGTTACGTGTAAAACCAATGACCATAGGGTCATAATCCAGTTTTTGAAAGAGAATATACTTACACGTTTTGTACGCCGCGAGCTATAATTAGTGACGGAGGTTCACACTTTTGTAATAGACCATTTGCCCTTTTAATGAAACAGTATGGTATTACCCACAAAGTAGCTACCCCATATCACCCACAAACTAGTGGTCAGGTAGAGGTCTCCAATAGGGAAATTAAGCATATTTTCGAGAAAACAGTTAATCCCAATAGGAAAGACTGGTCATTGAGGCTTACTGATGCCTTATGGGCTTACCGTACTGCGTTTAAGACACCCATTGGAATGTCACCTTATCGTTTAGTATTTGGCAAGGCATGTCACCTGCCTGTTGAGTTAGAGCATAAAGCCTATTAGGCTATTAAGCAGCTAAACTTTTCACTTGACAAGGCAGGAGCTCACAGAAAGCTCCAGCTCAATGAGTTGGATGAGATTCGTAGAGATGCATACGATAGTGCTAAGGAGTATAAGAACAAAATGAAACTTGTGCATGATAAGAATATTTTATGAAAGTCATTTTCTCCAGGTCAAAAAGTTCTTCTGTATGACACTCGTTTGTATCTATTTCCCGGGAAGTTGCGCTCTCGGTGGACCGGTCCTTTTGTGGTCCGTACTGTTTTTCCTCATGGAGCTGTTGAGATCGAGACACCGGATGGTAGTAGTTCTTCGAAGGTTAACGGTCAGAGATTGAAACCCTTTTTAGAGCCCTTTCCTACATGTAATGTTGAGGAGGTCCCTCTGGAGGACCCTGCTTACCCTTGATTGACCATCGAGGTCATTGTATGTTGTATATTAGTTTTTGATTTCTCTCTTCACCCAGGTACTATCTTTCCAACTTCTCCTTGTGTTATTTTTGGTACTGCTTTTTCATTAGAAACATTGAGGACAATGTTAGATTTAAGTTTGGGGGTATGGGAAAATCTTTTTAGTTGCAATAAATAAACTCCAGAGCCTAGAAATTTATGCCTATTAAGGATGGCAGTAACCAATTTAAGTGGATTGAAGCATTTTGGTTTTAGGAGTTGAGTAACCAATCTGAGTAGATGGAAACATCTATAAGAGTCTATTCGTAAAAGCACAGAGCTCAGGTGTTAGAAATAACATGATAGTTTCGCCATATCTCGTTGAGTCCTTTTCACTTCTGTTTTTATTTTATTTTCTTTTTAAAATATGTTTCACTAAGTGATTAGGTGGGGCTCACGATTCAAGTTGTTACCACTGCTAGGGTATAATAGAGTGATTGAGATACTAGATAATAATAATAATAATAAAAAAAAAGAAAAAAAGAAGAGACCAGACCAATAGACCAATCAGGATAAATTTTAACACTTGGATAGCAATATGTGTATGTTCTCCCTGTCTCCGTCGCCTAAACAAGCGTGGAATACAGGATCCACGGGAATTACCATGTAATCTGCTGACAAGAAGCATGCGCTTGGATCCACAAGATCTAATCATGTTGTTAGTTCTAAATAAATAATGCGTGTTCAATAAATCGACCGCTGGTTCCCTTGTATGTGCCAGACGAGTTGATCTAGAATTAGGATTATTGACCACTGGTCCCCTTGTATATGCCAGTTGTGTTGATATTAGTCAGACCAGTATCTCAGTCCATTAGGATAGGTTCATCTTGGCAGAGGCCTTCAGACAGATATGAGAAAACACCGTTCACCTAGTCAACATCAAAACCATCTATGTTTTTCTATATCCATCTCTTAATCTATCCATGTGATTTGTTGACTCCGGATATTGATGTCCATAGTGAAACTATCTGAGTAGAGCTCTGTCACTTATATATGAATTTTAGTATGCTTGAGTGCAAACTCGTGTACAGCAATTGGAATTTCGCATCAGGGTACTTCCTCCCGTAATCAATAAGTATGCCAACCAAGGAGGTTCTTTAGTGCCATTTCAAGGTTCTGCATAGATAGCTAGGGTATGGAGTAAAGGTTTTGTGGGTACACCTCTGGTAAACCATCCCGAGACTATAACTCGGCCACTAGGGCCACCTAGGGGTTCAAAGGCTTGTTGCACACGCAAAGTGCAGTCGCGATGCCTGCAACAGTGAGTTAGGATTTTATTTGCTCGGTACTAGCAAATAATAAGTTTTGGGGTATTTGATAGACGCATTTATGTGTCTGTTTTCATCTCTATTGTGTATATTGTTAGTACCCATTTTTGTACTTATTATGGTGTTTTATGTGTTTGTAGGTATTTTTGGGAAATAAACATTTTAGGAAAAATCGGCTCGAAAAATTATGCTGAGCACCCCTGGAGGATATTTGTTATTCGGACTCTCACTTTGGATAAGGGGCATTTCAATTACTAAGGGATACCTTCTTCGCTATTTACACCCCACGGCTATTCGCACCCCCATCTCTGTTAAGGGGCGACCATCATCTTCCCCACTTGATTTTTTTTTTTGCGGGAATATTGGGAAGAAATTAGGGTTAACATTTTGGAGGAGATTGAACGAGATTAAAGGGCTGATTTTGTCTGGGATTAATCCTTAGGACCGAACAGGCGTGGTATGCTCAACGGTTTGGATTAGAATTAGCTGGAGATTCCGATTTAGTAAATCAGGGAATTACGTGTTTTGAGAACCCGATATTGCTGTTTTGGTTTTGGACGACTTCTAGTGAGGTTTAAACGCTACAATCAGTTGGATTGGGACTGTTTCAGCTAAACAGGACAGGTAATTGCATCAAATTCGAAAGAATTGGTTGGAGAATCATATTTGAGCAAAACAGGGAGGATATATCTTCTCGGGTTTATTTCCGGGAAGTATGTGCTGTAATTGGAGGTTTGCGTGTGGAAGCTGGGGTTCTGGAGAATTTTGGAACGTGTTTGTAGCATGAGAGCTAAGGAGTAACGCGTGGGAGATAAATCAGGGAAGAAAATCCGTGACTGGCAGTGAAGAATATTATCGATTAATGGAAGAATATATGGAGTTATGACGCATGATTTTGGTGTCTGAAGGAGTATATAAGGTGTGGTGGAGTAATAGCGTGGAGGAGGGAGAAGGGGGAGCAGTTTGGAGCAGTAGAGAGCCGTAAAATCAAAGTACAGGAAAGATAATTTTTCTGCTGGTGAAGAACGTACGAAGAACATAAGACACTCAAAGACAGTCGTTCTTCAACAGTGCTAGTGACGGTTATTCTTTATCGTTTCCTGTAACAATTGATTTTGTAACAGATATAATTGTTACAAACCCGGTTTTTAATAATTTTTCTCCCATTTCATCATTTGTGAACCATTTTTGAGCATTAATAAAGATGAATTTTGAGCATGTTTCCATGATGATGATGAGCTAATTCTCGCGTAATCAAGGCACGGAGGAAGCTATTGATACATGAATAATTGGTAATTATTTTACTTTTCTCTAATTTGCATTTTATAATTCAATCAAATCACTGCTTTGCGGAATTTTAATTGTTTGCATAATTTTTTTAATTAGTTGTGATTCAATTAGATAGGTTATACTTTGTTTAGATAATCTATGCTTAAGGAATACAATTAATGTTTGAGAATATGCATGATTATTTGTGAATTAAGAAATAAGAGATTTTAAAGATAATTAGAGTTTTGGAATTTTTACCATCATTCATTTATGTGTAATAGTGGAATCTAGTGTCTTGATTATTTTCAATCTTGAAAACGAAATTGGATTTAAATTTTGTCTATTCTTAGTTTAAATAAGTCTAAAATCAATTGCTTTCACAAGTCTCAACGAACCTTTTACTACAACAAAGTTGAAATTACATCAATTTTTGGCGCTGCCGACGCGGACTTGTTTTTAAGTTAGAGTTTTTAGATTTATTATTTTATTTATTTTTATATTTTTATTATTTTCTCTTTGTTCTATTTTATGTTTCTTTGGGTATATTTCTTTGTGCTACAGGTTTGGAGTTTGGACCGAAAAGAATTTAAGCCAAAGGCTTTGGTGACTACGAGATTAGGAGCCAAAGATAAAAGCTAAAAGAAAAGGAAAAGAAAGACAAAGAAATTTTATTTTATTTTATTAGGTTTTTAGATTTTATATTTATTTTAGTTTTTATTTCTTTAGATTTTCCTTTTAGAAATTGTATTAGGATATCTTTTATTTTTGTAATTTTTCTTCTTCTTTTGCACTTTATTTTTGGACTTTGAACTGTGAACTTTGGACATTATTATTTTATTTTTGAACCCTACGGAAGGGTAGTTTTAAATATAAACTGTTTGCAGGGAAGGACGACGATTATGATATCTTCTCGGCCCTTAGGGTTCGTACATTACATATGAGTCGTGGCCCGAGTCGACTTCAGCGGTTCTTCGCCCTTCTGGTACGGGAGGTAAGTTTTTCGAAACACCCGCGAATCCCCTGTCAACGGGTTTACTGTTTGCCTTAAGGTGAATATATGTTGAGGACTGAATACGGATTTTAATTTCCTAGTAAAGGGCAAGGACAGGCCATACAAGATAAGGGTTCTGATTTCATCACCGTTCTCTTCTTGCACGCCTTAGGAAAACATAACCTACGCGAACCCAAGCTTAAAATATTGACTAGAACGAGACCTATAGGGTAACGAGCTTAATAGGAAAGTCGTTCGAAAAATATTGGTTACTCTTTTAAGCATACTTTGAAGTTCAGAAAGATTACTATAAGTCGATTAGAGCCGCCTTGTAACCCAGGGAAGCGTTGCCAAAGAGGTGGGGGTATCAAAGCTCCTCTGAGCTTCCCCTACTTCTATTCGATTCACTTTATTCGGATCGATCCAGAGAGGTTTGCTTAGATTGTAACGAATTCCTTTTCGAAAGATTAAAAGCTGGTCTAGAAACAATCTAAGTGGACCCATCATGCTTGTTGTTTGCTAGAAATTTTTAGGTTTGCTTTGGTGGAGTCAACCTGCTGTGTGTTTGCTTAGAACCTTCCTTCTTTAGGATTTTTTTTTTTTTTTTAGTGTATGCCAAAATCGCTCAAGTCCATTAGTGAGTGTGCTTGGAAAAGAGACACTTTTGGCCGTTTGATTAGTGACGAGCCTAGAGGTTTTTCTTTTGTAGACGGGGAGCTCGAAGACTCTTCTTTTGAGAGCCCTATTTTTGGAAACTTCAATTTTGAGAATTTAAGTCTTAGTGAGGAATTCACCCCTAGGATTTTTACTGTGCCAACAATGACAACTTTGAAGGAGTACATGTACCCAACTAGGACCAACCGACTATCGTGCATTAAGTTGCCAGCCTCTACGGCTAGTTATGAGTTGAAACCTGGTATTCTTCAGATGATCCCTATATTCTTAGGAAAAGATGATGAAAACGCTTACTTTCACATTAGGGACTTTGAACAAATTTGTGGAACAATTAATATTAAAGACCTTAGTGATGAAGTCTTGAAACTTAGGATGTTCCTCTTTTCCTTGAGAGATAAAGCCAAGACCTGGCTGAACAACCTACCATCTGAATCCAAAAAAACATGGCAGGAACTTATTGCTGCCTTCTATTTAAAATTCTACCCCAAGCATAAAACTGCAGGTGTTAGGCAGAAAATTAGTGCTAGTGTTCAACAAGAGGGAGAATCGCTTTATAGGTTTTTAGAGAGATTCAATTATCTCCTAACCCATGTCCTCACCATGGGTTTGAGAAAATGAAACTAGTAGAGATTCTTTATGATGGTTTAGATTATTCGACCAAAGCCACGGTGGAGTCTTTGTACGTGATGTTATTTTAAAGTGGTAAGTAAGGTTGTCGTTCACTCGGACTTGTGAAGATTCGAGTTTTTAAATTTAATAAATATATATAAACAAAAATTATAAACAATGGGCGAGAGGTATTGGGACTAAGGATTTGGCCAATTCTCATGCATGTGGTTCAATTTATTTATTCTCAACAATTATAACCCAAATAAAATATGATATGGTGACTCTTATTTTTGCCTAAGTTGATTCTCAAAAGATTAGTTGATGATGTATCAAAACATTTAAGCTAAGCATACATCATCAAATTAAATGACAACTAATCAATTCAAATCATATTTCAATTTTAAATTAATACAAAAGTCATAAAAAGAATAAATTAAATTTACCATATGATGAAAATCGACTCCCTCCGTCGTCCCAATGTTGGGTTTTAGTTCTTCATGGTGAAAACACGCTCAAAATAATAACGCATGGCTGAATAGGTGTTTTTATTGAAGAGAATGAACTGTAGTTACAGAAGGCCTTTTGCAAGGAAGATAGAAGTCGCTGAATATCTTAAGCAAGTACATACGTAAACGATAAAAGGGTTTTGTAGTTTAATATAAGACTGCTTCTGCGACGGTTCGTTGTGGGTCGAAGTTCTTCACGACTGTTCCGTGCGCGTCTTATGTTCTTCGTGTTCTTTAGCTCCGCACCAGCAGAAAACAGCAGCAGGTAGCTTTCTGTTCGTCTTGATTTCTCACTCCCCAGCCCTTCTCAGCCCCCAAAACTCTCGACACCCCTTCTATATGACCCAACCAATCTATTTATATCAAAAAGAGCGATTAAATCTCTCCGAAATCTCTTTCTTTCTCTTCACGGCAAAGTTGCGGCAATTTCTTGTTTTAGAATTTCCACGCATATCTGTGCTTTCCTTTCGATTCTAAACTCTTCCTTCGATATAAATTAAGCTTTGGGAAGAAAATCTTGCCTTTAATTTCTCTAAAATTTCCTAAAATCGGTCACACACGTGACTTTCCATATTTTGCTGTTGAGATCAAAACCCGTCGATTGAGCCTATTTTAATCGATTTAAACACCCATGTTAGATTCCTAGACCCATAAGGAGTCTACCCTATGAAAATCATAGGTTTAATCGACCTTAAACTCCTCCAAATCACTACCACCAAAACTGCCAGAAAACAACCTTCACGTTTTTGGTTTCCCGCCCAAATTCAGAATTTGGAAGTGAAGGGGAAAGGTTACCCCTTATCCAATGGTCGCCCCTTATCCGTTGCTGGAGTCCGCATAACACTCGTCCCTTGGGTTGCATTTATCAACTTTTCGAGCCAATTTCGCCGCAAAAGCCTATTTCTCCACAAACACCTACAAAGGGATAAAATACAAAAATTAGTAAAAAAATGGGTTCTAACAATATACATAATAGAAATGAAAATAGACACATAAATGCGTCTATCAAATACCCCCAAACTTATTATTTGCTAGTCCCGAGCAAATTAAAACTACAAAATAAAATCCTAACTCACTGTCGCAGGCATCGTCGGTTGCACTTAGCATGTGCAACAAGCTTTTAAACCCCTAGGTGGCCCTAGTGGCCGATTTATAGTCTCAGGAGGGTTTACCAGAGGTGTACCCACAAAACCTTTACTCCAGACCCTAGCTATCTACGCAGAACCTTGGAATGCACTAAAGAATCTCCTTGGTTGGCATACTTATTGATTACGGGAGGAAGTACCCTGATTCGAAATTCCAATTGATGTATATGAGTTTGTACTCAAGTATACTAAAATTCATATATAAGTGACAGAGCTCTACTCAGATAGTCGCACTATGGACATCAATATCCGGAATCAAACAAATCACATGAATAGATTAAGAAGATGGATATAGAAATAGATGGTTGCGAATGGACTTCAATGCCAAGATGAACCTATGACCTAGTGGATTGAGATACTGGTCTGGACTAATATCAACACAACTGGCATATACAAGGGAACCAGTGGTCGACTTTATAATAAACCTTTATTTATTTTTATTTTTGTTATTTTTTTAACAACATGATTAGATCTTTTGGATCCAAGCGCATGCTTCTTGTCAGCAGATTACATGGTAATTCCCGTGGATCCTGCATTCCACGCTTGTTTAGGCGACGGAGACAGGGAGTACACACACATATTGCTATCCAAGTGTTAATATTTATTCCAATTGGTCTAATTGGTCTGGTCTTTTTTTTTTTTTTTTTTTTATAGTAACTCAATCACTCTATTCCAACCCAGCATACATCAACATAAAAATTTGCAAAAACAAAAACAGAAGTAATAAGATTATTCCGAGATACGGTGAAACTATCATGTTATTTCTAACACCTGAGCTCTGTGCTTTTATGAATAGACTCTATATAGATGTTTCCATCTACTCAGATTGGTTCCTCAACTCCTAAAACCAAAATGCTTCCATCCACTTAGATTGGTTAGTGCCATCCTTAATAGGCATAAATTTCTAGGCTTTGGAGTTTATTATGCAACTATAAAGTTTCTCCCATACCCCCAAACTTAAATCTAACATTGTCCTCAATGTTCTAAAGATAAAATTAAAAGCATGAACAAGGAGAAACTGTTACCATTTGAAGAAAAAGAGTTAAGGAAAGATATTACCGTGTTGCATGAGAATGGGTTACCTCCCAAGAAGTGCTAAGTTTAAAGTCTTCAGCCATACATTGGAAAGGATTAGTCACCTCGAATCGTATAACAGTAGTCGGAATAACGTTGGGTCTTCAAAACCAAATAGAGCTGACCAAAGGAAACTGTAATAAACCAACAAAATGAACAAGACTAGCATGCCCTTACCTAGTTTCATGATTAAGAAATTTATATCTAATTGTGGTTCAGGTTCTATGAAAGGGTCTAAATAAAATATTTTCATTGGATGCATTTCCTCATAAGTGAGATCCAAATTATTAGGTTCTAGAGTCTGTAGAAACTCAAATAAGAACTTAGAAGCACATAATAATAACCTAAGTAATTGAGGATCCTCTAAGTCAATCAGGTTTGACTTACATAATTGACCACAGTGAGAGTAGTGGTCATTCTTAAGCAAATGTGTCGATTTTAATTTCCTAAAGCATTTAGGTTTAGTCTCACAACTTAATATTCGACACATTTGGAATATAAACGTTCCCACAGTTGGAAGAAAACTATTTGGTGGGAAAACAAAGTCAATCTGGGTATCATAGCCTGGGCAAACCACATCAACAAGAGGATGGGTTTCTAACTTCTGAGCTTCTTTCTGGACATCATTAGGTTCGGGAAAACGAGTATGAAGGTAACCTTATAAAATGGTCGAGGCACAGATATCAAGTCCTAAGTGAGGGATCTTTGTAAGAGCTAAAGGTAAGGCACATGGAGAATGATAATCACCCTCCAAACTTAGAGTTTTGGGTGTCTCTGGATAGACTAGCTATAATTTCCCTAATTTCTAGATCATCAGAATCCTGAAAATAGTCAATTGCTTCTTCTAGGTTATACTCAGGTGATGTATCCTCACTCAAATTTAAAAGCTCTACGAGTTCATCTTCTTTGTCTAAGACTATTGTTTCTAAGTCGCTAGACTCTAAAACAGCATTTTCAGAATAAACCCATTCCTCTAAACCACTATCGGCTTCGTAATCAAAAGGAAAAACTACATCGT
Organism: Papaver atlanticum; assembly: GCA_023531105.1. Taxonomy (NCBI): domain Eukaryota; kingdom Viridiplantae; phylum Streptophyta; class Magnoliopsida; order Ranunculales; family Papaveraceae; genus Papaver; species Papaver atlanticum. Next base: position 1,781,189 of record JAJJMB010008429.1, on the reverse strand, counting down.
CTAAACCGGGGATATCTCTAGACAAATCCTCGTCCTTTTGAATAGGTGAATAATTATTAAAATTATTTGGATTTGAACTAGAAATAACATTATCATTATAAAGCTCAATTGGAGTAACAAATTCCTGATCACTATGCCTACATATTTCAGATTCTTCATCAACACTATCCTCGTCATAATCATCATTGTAATAACATGAAAATGGTCGAACCTCGTCTAAATTAGTGTTTCCAATGCTAGCCTCGTCATCTTGATTATGCAAATAACTATCCTCATTTTCAAGGGTATTATTGGAAACACTGTATTGGAAATTAAGATTATTTCGAGCAAGTCTTTTGTTCGTCTCAGCCATCAGCTTGAGGGATTCCTCTATAGAAAGTTTTCTCAATGGTGCAGTTCGTCTATTCATTTCCGACATAAACCTATTTGTTTGCTCAGTTAACTGCTTAAGAGACTCTTCTAAAGATACGGAAGGATCATAAATAGGAACGGAAGGATCATAATAAGGACTAGTTTTCAACAGTTTGATTGTATTGTCCAAAGACGAGGTACTAGCACTATAATAATCCATATTTTCTTGCTCGTATGACCGGTGTGTGTGTGGATAGTAATTGGGCTCACCATGGTATGAACCATAACCTTCAAAAGGGTTGTGTTCCCAACCACTATTTACACTATGGTCGTAATATGAATAATGTCCATTTTGAAACTCAGTCGGATATTCATTGTATTGGCTATTGTAATACCAGTTCGACATAATTAATTGCAAGGGAATTCTACACAATCACAAACAAGGCTGACTCGACCAAATCAAACCTATAAAATCTAGAAAACAACAAGCATGATGGCTCCCTTAAATTGTTTCTAGACCATCTTCTACTCTTCTAAGAGGAAACTGGGTACAATTTTAGCAAACCTCGTAGGACGATCCGAATAAAGTAAGTCGAAGAGAAGTAGAAGAAGCTCAGAGGAGCTTTGATACCCCCACCTCTTTGGCAACGCTTCCCTGGGTTACAAGGCGGCTCTAATCGACTTACAGTAATCTTCCTGAACTTTGAGTTAGGATAACAAGATACCCAACACGATCCTTTTGAACGACTTTCCTATTAAGCTCGTTACCCTATCGGTCTCGTTCTAGTCAATATTTTAATGCTTAGGTTCGCGTTAGGTATCTTTTTCCTAAGACGGGCAAGAAGAGAACGGTGATGAAATCCGAACCCTTATCTTGTATGGCCTGGCCTTGCCCTTTACTAGGAAATTAAAATCCGTATTCAAAGCCTCAACATATATGCACCTTAAGGAAGACAGTAAACCCGCTGATAGGGGATTCGCGGGTGTTTAGAAGCTTACCTCCCGTACCATACGGGGGATGAATCGGTTGTAGTCGACTCGGGCCACCAACTCCTATGTCAGTGTGCGAACCCGAGGGGCCGAGACAGTATCGTAACCGTCGTCCTTCCCTGTAAACAGTTTATATTTAATGGTACCCTTCCGTAAGGTTTTTGAAAAATAATAATAATAATGTCCCAAAGTCCAAATGTCCAAAAATAAAAAATAAAAAAATTACAAGAATAAAAATAAAACCCTATTTACAATTTCTAAAAATTAAAAGTAATAAAATCTAAATAAAATAAAATAAAATAACTATATACAAAAAATCTTCTTCTTCACTCCTTTGGACTCCTCATTTCTTTCCTTCTTTGGCGATGCTTTCCTCTTATAACACTTTTTTTCTTTCCTTTTAGCTCCGCTCCAAATCTGAAAAAGAATCAAAAAAATACCAAACGCGTAAATAAGAACAAAAATAATAAAAATAAATCTAAAAACCCTAAAAACAAATCCGCGTCGGCGGCGCCAAAAATTGAAGTGATTTTAAAGTGGTAAGTAAGGTTGTCGTTCACTCGGACTTGTGAAGATTTGAGTTTTTAAATTTAATAAAAATATATAAACAAAAATTATAAACAATGGGCGAGATGTATTGGGACTAAGGATTTGGCCAATTCTCATGCATGTGGTTCAATTTATTTATTCTCAACAATTATAACCCAAATAAAATATGATATGGTGACTCTTATTTTTGCCTAAGTAGATTCTCAAAAGATTAGTTGTAAATCCTAAACATGATGTATCAAAACATTTAAGCTAAGCATACATCATCAAATTAAATGACAACTAATTAATTCAAATCATATTTCAATTTTAAATTAATACAAAAGTCATAAAAAGAATAAATTAAATTTACCATATGATGAAAATCGACTCCCTCCGTCGTCCCAATGTTGGGTTTTAGTTCTTCATGGTGAAAACACGCTCAAAATAATGACGCATGGCTGAATAGGTGTTTTTATTGAAGAGAATGAACTGTAGTTACAGAAGGCCTTTTGCAAGGAAGATAGAAGTCGTTGAATATCTTAAGCAAGTACATACGTAAACGATAAAAGGGTTTCGTAGTTGAATATAAGACTGCTTCTGCGACGGTTCGTTGTGGGTCGAAGTTCTTCGCGACTGTTCCGTGTGCGTCTTATGTTCTTCGTGTTCTTCAGCTCCGCACCAGCAGAAAACAGCAGCAGGTAGCTTTCTGTTCGTCTTGATTTCTCACTCCCCAGCCCTTCTCAGCCCCCCAAACTCTCGACACCCCTTCTATATGACCCAAACAATCTATTTATATCAAAAAGAGCGATTAAATCTCTCCGAAATCTCTTTCTTTCTCTTCACGGCAAAGTTGCGGCAATTTCTTGTTTTAGAATTTCCACGCATATCTGTGCTTTCCTTTCGATTCTAAACTCTTCCTTCGATATAAATTAAGCTTTGGGAAGAAAATCTTGCCTTTAATTTCTCTAAAATTTCCTAAAATCGGTCACACACGTGACTTTCCATATTTTGCTGTTGAGATCAAAACCCGTCGATTGAGCCCATTTTAATCGATTTGAACACCCATGTTAGATTCCTAGACCCATAAGGAGTCTACCCTATGAAAATCAGAGGTTTAATCGACCTTAAACTCCTCCAAATAACTACCACCAAAACTGCCAGAAAACAACCTTCACGTTTTTGGTTTCCCGCCCAAATTCAGAATTTGAACGTGAAGGGGAAAGGTTACCCCTTATCCAATGGTCGCCCCTTATCCGTTGTTGGAGTCCGCATAACACTCGTCCCTTGGGTTGCATTTATCAACTTTTTGAGCCAATTTCGCCACAAAAGCCTATTTCTCCAAAAACACCTACAAAGGGATAAAATACCAAAATTAGTACAAAAATGGGTTCTAACAATATACATAATAGAGATGAAAATAGACACATAAATGCGTCTATCAGTACGCTGGTGAGTTCACTAGTAAAATGCTGATGATGCGTTTTCCTTCTTAGAAGTTGTCGCTGAAAAATCCCAACAGTGGGAGTCATGTGGTTAACCCCCTAAAAGACTCTTGATCAATAGAAGTAGCACCAATGTGGTTGATACAGGCTTTGGCTCTGATGCTAAGTTTACTGCTTTGTCTAGAAGGTTAGAAGCTTTAGAATTGAATCAGTCTAAACATAGGTCTTTTGTTGAACCTGACAATAGGATTAGAGCCTCTCAAGTCTCTAGTTGTGGAATAAAACCCAATAACTCGTTTTGGGAAGGTCAGGTTAGTGAAGAGCAAGCCCATGCTGTCTATAACAATGCTAGATTTGAAAACCGTCAGAAGTTTGACCCCTACTCAGAGACCTACAACCCTGGTTGGAGAAACCATCCTAATTTCTCTTGGTCTAAAGGACAGAGTCAAGGCCAGTCTAGTAATTCTCAGCCTCCCCTAGGTTTTGGTTATAATAAGAACCCTTCAGGTCAAGCCCAGTTCCAGAACCCTTCTGAGAATAGAATAACTAGCTTAGAGGAATCTCTTAGTTTATTACAAAAAAGCCAGGACATGTTCGTAAAGACCCACGAAGTATTACTAAAGAACCAGGCTAGTTTTCAAAAGGAAACCAAGCAGAATTTTCAACATAATGCCAAGTCCCTTGCTAAGTTAGAACTTCAAGTTAGTCAAATGGCTAAGATTATAAGTGAGAGAGATAATGGGAGTTTTCCTAGTCAGACTCAACTTAATCCTAGAGGAGTTCATGAAATAGGAGGAAGATCATTTGATCATGTGAATGCAATCAAAACCCTAAGGAGTGGTAGAGAAATAGACAATAAGGTTGCCATGCCTTATAGTGAACATGCTGTAGTTCACCCTTCTGAATCAGAAGCTAAAAAGATTGATGGAACCTCTAAGGAGACTGATGAGGCCCCTGATAAGCCAAACTTTGTTCCCAGAGTCCCATTCCCACAATTGCTGGTACCAACTAAGAAGGAGTCCACTTTTAATGATATTTTTGAGGTTTTTAAGAAGGTAACTATCAACCTTCCATTATTAGATGCAATTAGGCAGATTCCTCCTTATGCCAAGTTCCTTAAGGACTTGTGTACGCGAAAGCGTAAGCTCAGTGTCCATAAGAAAGCCTTCCTAGCTAGTCATGTGAGTTCTATTATTCAGAATACTACTACTCCTAAGTATAAAGACCCAGGTTCCCCTACCATTGCCTGTACAATAGGGAAATACCGTGTTGAGAAAGCGCTGCTTGACTTAGAAGCCAGTGTGAACTTACTCCCATTACATGTGTACCTTAAGCTAGGACTTGGTAAGATGAAACCTACCCAGATAACACTTCAGTTAGCTGATAGGTCCGTAAAAATTCCTCGTGGTGTGATCGAGGATGTTCTTATTGAGGTCAAAAAGTTTATTTATCCAGTGGATTTTGTTATCCTAGATACTCAACCTGTCCCTGACCCAGAGAACCAGATACCGGTAATTCTAGGTCGCCCATTTTTAGCTACATCCAATGCGATCATCAACTGTCGAAATGGTATTATGAATTTGTCTTTTGGTAACATGACCATTGAGCTGAACATTTTTCATATTAGTAAGCTACCCTCTGAACTAGATGACTCGAGCATAGAAGAGGTCAACATGATAGGAACATTAGTCGAGGAGTCATTACCAAACACTTTGTTAGAAGATCCACTAGAGAAATGCCTAGCCCACTTTGGGATTGATTTTGATGATGATAATGTGATTAATGAGGTGAATGCTTTGTTAGATTCAACCCTTTTGTTGGAAACTAGCAATGTTTGGAAATCTAAGTTCGAACCACTACCAGTTTCTGAGTCTACTCTAGTTCCTTTGTTTGGAGAGCCTCCTAAGTTGGACCTTAAACCATTACCAGATACCTTGAAGTATGTGTTTTTAGGCCCAGCTGAAACTTTACCTGTGATTGTAGCATCCAACTTGGATAGTGATCACGAAAGTAGGTTAGTAACCGTTCTTCAAAACAACAAGGAAGCTTTAGGATGGACCATATCAGACATTAAGGGTATAAGTCCTACTGTTTGTATGCATCAGATTTATTTAGAGGAAGATACCAAACCTTCTAGGGAGATGCAACGTCGACTAAACTCTAATATGAAAGAGGTAGTTCGAACCGAGGTTCTTAAGTTGTTAGATGCAGGCATTATCTACCCTATTTCAGACAGCAAGTGGGTCAGCCCTGTTCAGGTTGTCCCCAAGAAATCCGGTATTACTATAGTCCAGAATGAGAACAATGAGTTAATCCCAACCCGAGTGACCACGGGTTGGCGTGTTTGTATTGACTATAGGAAATTGAACAAGGTCACTAGGAAGGACCACTTTCCCTTTCCTTTCATCGACCAAATGCTAGAGAGATTAGCTGGACATAGTCACTACTTCTTCTTAGATGGCTACTCCGGATATAATCAGATCGTTATTGCCCCTGAAGGCCAAGAAAAAACTACTTTTACCTGTCCCTTTGGTACCTTTACGTGTAGACGCGTGCCTTTCGGGCTTTGTAATGCCCCTGCAACTTTTCAGCGTTGTATGATGAGCATATTGTATGACATGGTAGAACGATTCTTAGAGGCCTTTATGGATAATTTTTCAGTATTTGGTTTGTCTTTTGATGAGTGATTGCATCATTTGTCATTAGTTTTGACTAGGTGTAAGGAGAAGAATTTAGTGCTTAATTGGGAGAAATGTAATTTCATGGTTCGTTCAGGAATTGTTTTAGGGCATATCGTATCTTGTAAGGGTATAGAGGTAGATAAATCCAAAGTTGACCTTATTAAGACTTTACAGGTCCCAAAAACCGTAAGAGATATTAGGTCATTCTTAGGGCATGCAGGTTTTTATCGTCGATTCATTAAGGATTTTAGCTTGATTTCTAGACCTCTTTGCAATTTGCTTGCAAAAGATGTTAAGTTTGTCTTTGATGATGCTTGTTTAGAGGCTTTTGAGAAGCTTAAGACTTTACGCACTACCGCCCCCATAGTCCAGGCACCCTACTGGAACCTACCCTTTGAGATCATGTGTGATGCTTTAGATTTTGCTATTGGTGTTGTGCTAGGTCAGCGAGAAAACAAATTACTCCATGTGATTTACTATGCTAGCAAAACTCTGAATGATGCCCAGTTGAACTATACTACTACGGAGAAGGAACTGTTACCCATTGTGTTCGCCTTAGACAAGTTTAGATCATATCTCTTAGGTTCTAAGGTTATAATCTTCACTGATCATGATGCTTTGAAGTATCTTCTTTCCAAGAAGGATAAAAAACCTAGATTGATTAGATGGATCCTATTGTTGCAGGAATTTTCCTTAGACATTACAGATAAAAAAGGTGCAGAAAATGTTGTAGCAGACCACTTGTCTAGGCTTGTTGTGGATACCCCTGATGATTCCCCTCCTGTTAGAGATAGTTTTCCTGATGAACAACTGTTCTTTGTTACCCAATTACCTTGGTATGCGAATATAGTGAACTATCTTGTTACTGGTCGAATGCCCCAACATTGGGGTAAACAAGACCGTTCTAGATTTTTAGCTGAGGTTAAGCACTTCTTTTGGGATGATCCTTATTTGTTTAAGTATTGTCCAGACCAGATTATTAGGAGATGTATACATGAGATTGATCAGTCAAGTATTATTTCCTTTTGTCATGATCATGCTTGTTGGGGTCACTTTAGTGCTAAGAAGACTGCTGCTAAGATATTGCAGTGTGGATTCTATTGGCCTTCGTTGTTTAAAGATTCCCACAGAAACTGTGTTACTTGTAAACGTTGCCAGAAATTAGGAACCATTTCCCGTAGGAACATGATGCCCTTGAACCCTATCTTAGTTGTTGAGGTCTTTGATGTGTGGGGTATTGCCTTTATGGGTCCGTTTCCTAATTATTTTGGTAACCTATACATCCTTGTCACTGTATATTATGTCTCTATGTGGATTGAGGCGGTTGCGTGTAAAACCAATGACCATAGGGTCATAGTCCAGTTTTTGAAAGAGAATATACTTACACGTTTTGGTACGCCGCGAGCTATAATTAGTGATGGAGGTTCACACTTTTGTAATATACCATTTTCTCTTTTATTGAAACAGTATGGTATTACCCACAAAGTAGCTACCCCATATCACCCACAAACTAGTGGTCAGGTAGAGGTCTCCAATAGGGAAATTAAGCGTATTTTCGAGAAAACAGTTAATCCCAATAGGAAAGACTGGTCATTGAGGCTTACTGATGCCTTATGGGCTTACCGTACTGCGTTTAAGACACCCATTGGAATGTCACCTTATCGTTTAGTATTTGGAAAGGCATGTCACCTGCCTGTTGAGTTAGAGCATAAAGCCTATTAGGTAAGCAGCTAAACTTTTCACTTGACAAGGCAGGAGCTCACAGAAAGCTCCAGCTCAATGAGTTGGACGAGATTCGTAGAGATGCATACGATAGTGCTAAGGAGTATAAGAACAAAATGAAACTTGTGCATGATAAGAATATTTTACGAAAGTCATTTTCTCCAGGTCAAAAAGTTCTTCTGTATGACACTCGTTTGCATCTATTTCCCAGGAAGTTGCGCTCTCGGTGGACCGGTCCTTTTATGGTCCGTGCTGTTTTTCCTCATGGAGCTGTTGAGATCGAGACACCGGATGGTAGTAGTTCTTCGAAGGTTAACGGTCAGAGATTGAAACCCTTTTTAGAGCCCTTTCCTACATGTGATGTTGAGGAGGTCCCTCTGGAGGACCCTGCTTACCCTTGATTGACCATCGAGGTCATTGTATGTTGTATATTAGTTTTTGATTTCTCTCTTCACCCAGGTACTATCTTTCCAACTTCTCCTTGTGTTATTTTTGGCACTACTTTTTCATTAGAAACATTGAGGACAATGTTAGATTTAAGTTTGGGGATATGGGAAAATCTTTTTCGTTGCAATAAATAAACTCCATAGCCTAGAAATTTATGCCTATTAAGGATGGCAGTAACCAATCTAAGTGGATGGAAGCATTTTGGTTTTAGGAGTTAAGGAACCAATCTGAGTAGATGGAAACATCTATAAGAGTCTATTCGTAAAAGCACATAGCTCAGGTGTTAGAAATAACATGATAGTTTCGCCATATCTCGTTGAGTCCTTTTCACTTCTGTTTTTATTTTATTTTATTTTTAAAATATGTTTCTCTAAGTGATTAGGTGGGGCTCACGATTCAAGTTGTTACCACTGTTAAAGTGTAATAGAGTGATGTAGATACTAGATAATAATAATAATAATAATAATAATAATAAAAAAGACCAAACCAATAGACCAATCAGAATAAATTTTAACACTTGGATAGCAATATGTGTGTGTTCTCCCTGTCTCCGTCGCCTAAACAAGCGTGGAATGCAGGATCCACGAGAATTACCATGTAATCTGCTGACAAGAAGCATGCGCTTGGATCCACAAGATCTAATCATGTTTTTAGTTCTAAATAAATAAATAAATAATGCGTGTTCAATAAATCGACCGCTGGTTCCCTTGTATGTGCAAGATGAGTTGATCTAGAATTAGGATTATTGACCACTGGTCCCCTTGTATATGCCAGTTGTGTTGATATTAGTCAGACCGGTATCTCAGTCTATTAGGATAGGTTCATCTTGGCAGAGGCCTTCAGACAGATATGAGAAACCACCGTTCACCTAGTCAACATCAAAACCATCTATGTTTTTCTATATCCATCTCTTAATCTATCCATGTGATTTGTTGACTCCGGATATTGATGTCCATAGTGAAACTATCTGAGTAGAGCTCTGTCACTTATATATGAATTTTAGTATGCTTGAGTGCAAACTCGTGTACAGCAATTGGAATTTCGCATCAGGGTACTTCCTCCCGTAATCAATAAGTATGTCAACCAAGGAGGTTCTTTAGTGCCATTTCAAGGTTCTGCGTAGATAGCTAGGGTCTGGAGTAAAGGTTTTGTGGGTACACCTCTGGTAAACCCTCCCGAGACTATAACTCGGCCACTAGGGCCACCTAGGGGTTCAAAGGCCTGTTGCACACGCTAAGTGCAGTCGCGATGCCTGCGACAGTGAGTTAGGATTTTATTTGCTCGGGACTAGCAAATAATAAGTTTGGGGGTATTTGATAGACGCATTTATGTGTCTGTTTTCATCTCTATTGTGTATATTGTTAGTACCCATTTTTGTACTTATTATGGTGTTTTTTGTGTTTGTACGTATTTTTGGGAAATAAACATTTTTGGAAAAATCGGCTCGAAAAATTATGCGGAGCACCCCTGGAGGATATTTGTTATTCAGACTCTCACTTTGGGTAAGGGGCACCTCAATTACTAAGGGATACCTTCTTCGCTATTTACACCCCACGGCTATTCGCACCCCCATCTCTGTTAAGGGGCGACCATCATCTTCCCCATTTGATTTTTTTTTTTGCGGGAATATTGGGCAGAAATTAGGGTTAACATTTTGGAGGAGATTGAACGAGATTAAAGGGCTGATTTTGTCTGGGATTAATCCTTAGGACCGAACAGGCGTGGTATGCTCAACAGTTTGGATTAGAATTGGCTGGAGATTCCGATTTAGTAAATCAGGGAATTACGTGTTTTGAGAACCCGATATTGTTGTTTTGGTTTTGGACGACTTCTAGTGAGGTTTAAACACTACAATCAGTTGGATTGGGACTGTTTCAGCTAAACAGGACAGGTAATTGCATCAAATTCGAAAGAATTGGGTTGGAGAATCATATTTGAGCAAAACAGGGAGGATATATCTTCTCGGGTTTATTTCCGGGAAGTATGTGCTGTAATTGGAGGTTTGCGTGTGGAAGATGGGGTTTCGGAGACTTTTGGAACGTGTTTGTAGCATGAGAGCTAAGGAGTAACTCGTGGGAGATAAATCAGGGAAGAAAATCCGTGACTGGCAGTGAAGAATATTATCGATTAATGGAAGAATATATGGACTTATGACGCATGATTTTGGTGTCTGAAGGAGTATATAAGGTGTGGTGGAGTAATAAAGTGGAGGAGGGAGAAGGGGGATAAGTTTGGAGCAGTAGAGAGCCGGAAAATAAAAGTACAGGAAAGATAATTTTTCTGCTGGTGAAGAACGTACGAAGAACATAAGACACTCAAAGACAGTCGTTCTTCAACAGTGCTAGTGACGGTTATTCTTTATCGTTTCCTGTAACAATTGATTTTGTAACAAATATAAGTGTTACAAACCCGGTTTTTAATAATTTTTCTCCCATTTCATCATTTGTGAACCATTTTTGAGCATTAATAAAGATGAATTTTGAGCATGTTTCCATGATGTTGATGAGCTAATTCTCGCGTAATCAAGGCACGGAGGTAGCTATTGATGCATAAATAATTGGTAATTATTTTACTTTTCTCTAATTTGCATTTTATAATTCACTCAAATCACTGCAATGCAGAATTTTAATTGTTTGCATAATTTTCTTAATTAGTTGTGATTCAATTAGATAGGTTATACTTTGTTTAGATAATCTATGCTTAAGGAATACAATTAGTGTTTGAGAATATGCCTGATTATTTGTGAATTAAGAAATAAGAGATTTTAAAGATATTTAGAGTTTTGGAATTTTTACAATCATTCATTCATGTGTAATAGTGGAATCTAGTGTCTTGATTATTTTCAATCTTGAAAACGAATTTGGATTTAAATTTTGTTTATTCTTAGTTTAAATAATTCTAAAATCAATTGCTTTCCCAAGTCTCAACGAACCTTTTACTACAACAAAGTTGAAATTACATCACCTTCGTAAAAAATCCACCATCAATATTAAGTTCCCTGCTTAGTATGGTATAGTACTATTATGTAGTAACACTAGATTATGATTTTACTTACATAAGCAAAATAAATAATTCAACTTAGTCGTCATTTTACTAATATGGCCCATTTGGTGCTTTTGGGATTGTATTCCCGAAAAAGGATACCCTTTTTGAAAAGACGAGGGTACCCAATTATACACCACAATCTTTTAAATATCAACCTATAAGTCTGATACCAAGTGTGATTGTATAGGGACAAAGTCGAGACAATACGACAACTAAGTTATACACTTTGTGTGATCGTCTATGGATACGAAATCGAGACAATACAACAACAAAGTGTTCACTTGATAGTAGCTACGGTATAAAACCGAAACTCTAAAGGGTCAATATCAAGTGACTAGGAATTAACGTACAAGTGTATTTACTTTAAATTATAATAAACAAATTATAATTGTGGAATAATAAAGTAAAAGACGCAACAAGATTTTGTTAACAAGGAAACCGCAAATGCAGAAAAAACCCGGGACCTAGTCCAGTTTTGAGTACTCTCATAATTAAACCACTATACAAAATCCAAATCCAACTTCGTATAGTTGAGACCAGATAGACTACCCCTAGCTACCTAGTTTCGTCAGTATCCCTGCGCCTTCGACTTCTAGAGTCACACACGTAAATCTAAGACAGATCTCTATCTCAAGTTGCTTTACCGGGTAAAGTATTTATGTACTCAACTCCTCTAGATCGTATTCTAAACAGTAAAGGAACAAATCTGTTTGGTAACCACTTCAATTATCTTTACCATAAAAGATATGTTGAGTAGTCGACAAAGGCTCTTTCGTTTAACCTAATAAAATCCTTTTTCGGGTAAGATCAATCTGAATCAGCAACTTAGATTCAGATTCACAACTATTAGATTCGGATATTGAAGAATACCACCAAATGATAGTTGCCGATCAATACGACTTTCTGGATAGATAAATCTAATCTAAGTTGGATCCTAGCCGATCAAGATGTGTGCACAATTTCATGAGATACAAAAACTAATAAGAAAATCTTATTTGTCTTCAAATCTTCAATTGCCTTCTCAATAACCTGCACAACACAAACTTGAATACTCTTGTGATCAATCACATATAGAACGGAATCTTTTAACAATGAATTATCACAAGACGTCTTTAGATCCAGAAATGGCTCTAAATATCCCGTCGATACTTTGATCTAGTTTGAGTGACTGTTAGAGCATAGCTCGGTTAAACCCACGAAGCATTGGTATGTCAAGTTTGGTTGTCATATTTTAGTATCAACACTCATCTAGAGTCGCTTGATTAAATACTAGAGTCAACTTCGTTTAGGTTAGACTAGAAAGTCTAGGAATGTTGATACGTACAAGTATTACTCCGAAGACCTGAAGAATGTGAAGAAGTAACGACTACAACGAGGACATCATCCTTTCACTTGAGGTTAGTAATATTGACATGATCTTGTTTCCATTCCTAACGTATCTTTCAAGTCGTATTATATTGAAAACATAACATGCGAAGATGTATATAAATAATACTCTAGTGGTTAGACTTGGTCATATTATTATGATCAAAGTGCCAAGGAATTTATTGAATTATGAAGTATAAACGCTTATCTTTTGGAACTTCGTAAATTCGACATCAACATAATCTTTGTATTTAGTCACTTGATTATGTGTAAGATATATGTATGATTTCACCCTAGGAAACAATGTTTGATAACATTTGTTTAAAGGATGTACATATATGAACTTGTTTCATAAACAAAGGGAAATCATGATTGGCCAGGTTCTTTATTGAATATCTTTTGAATGACCAATATAAGATGACAAGGTGAAACCTATCTTAACTTGTTGAGATTTGAGGTATAACCGGTCATAGCCTATACTGTGTAGTTTGTTGTAATCGATCACAAGCTATTTTGTGAAGCATGGTGTAATCGATCACAATATACATTGGGAAGTTAGTTGTAACCGCTCATAATCTACCTTTTGGAAGCACGGTGTAACCTGTCACAAGCTAATTTGGGAAGTTAGTTATGATCGGCCATAGGTTATTTTTGGAGCCAAGGTGTAACCGATCACAAGCTAACTCGGGAAGTAAGGTGTAACCGGTCACAAGCTACCTATGGAAAGCAAGGTGTAACCGGCCACAACCTGGTTTGGGAAGCATGGTATAACTGATCACAACTTACATTGTGAGTAATGGTGAACCGATCCCACGGAGGAAAACCGAGTTTCCAATATTCACATATCTCTTTATATTTTGTGTGAATCTTGGAATTAGGGTTTAATGAGAAACTTCTAGATGTCGACATTATTTGGACATGTACATAACTCTTATCATTAATTGTTCAAATATATTCCTTGATACTCAAGGTGGTCCCATGACCGAAAAATTGAAAAGCATTTAATTATGATTTTTATAATATATGTTTTAATTACCAGCAATTAAAGCATATCCTCTAGAAAATATTATTAGTTAATGTGCTAGACTAATAATAGAAGTTTTCTAAGGGAGTTTTCGGAAATATGGTTTCGTAATTAATTGGAAATAGGAAAACCGAAATTAGGTACTTTAATTTTGGAATTTCCTTGTTGTCCAAACAACCTTGGTCTATAAATAATTGAGTTTGCATTTCTTGCAAGCTATTTGGAGAGAAAAGTAACCTAATTAGGAGAAATCTCTTACCACTGCTTGTTAGAAGACTTTTGTGGGATCAAGAAGCTCTACGAGTACCGTTGGTGGGAAACTAGATAATTCCATTGTTATTTTAATTTATGATTATTGATTATTGATTTGATTGACTAACAGTTGTTGAAACTTTGATTGCACCTAGTTGTTTATTCTTGAGAACCTTCTCTTCTGATATAAGACTCACTCAAACTAGATCAAAGTATCGATGGGATCTTTAGAACCATTTTCTGATCTAAAGACATCTTGTGATAATCCATTGTTAACAGGCTCCGTTCTGTGTGTGACTGATCACAAGAGGATTCAAGTGGTGTTGTGCAGGTTATTATTGAAGACAAACGAAGATCTAAAGACGACGAATTTTTTCTAATTAGTTTTCGTATCTTGTGAATTGTGTGCACAAACCTTAATCGGCTGGGATCCAACTAGAATCATGTTTATCTTTGATAGACTTGATTGGCTAGTTGCGTAAGATCGGAAATCATCATTCGGTGGTATTCTTCAATATCCGAATCTGATAGTTGTAAATCTGAATCTAAGTTACTGATTCAGATTGATTTAAAGAAGACAAAGGAGTTTATTAGTTTAAACGGATGAGCCTTTGTCAACGACTCATAATATCCTATTACCAAGATTGAATAGAGTGGTTACCAAACAGATTTATCCTTTACTGTTTGGAATACGATCAAAAGGATTGGTGATTCACGTGCGTGACTCAATAAGTCGAAGGCGCAGGGATACTGAGGAAACTAAGTAGCTAGGGGTAGTCTACTTGGTATCAACTATACAAAGTTGGTGTTAGATTATGTATAGCGACTTAATTATGAGAGTATTAAAAACTAGACTAGGTCCCGGGGTTTTTCTGCATTTGAGGTTTCCTCGTTAACAAAATCTTGTTGTGTCATTTACTTTGTTTTCTGCATTATAATTGTTATTATAATTAAGTGTTAGAGCATTGCTCGGTCGAACTCGCATGCGTTGCTATCTCAAGCATGTTTGTCAATGTTAGTGATCAAAACTATAAGTCTTGATTTCTAGCCTATATATAGATGTCTCGGACTAGGACATAGATAGTGTAGTTGAGCTTAGATTTCACGGCGTTGATCATTTGAAGACGAAGAACTACTAAGGGGAGCTTGTGGAACTTCATCGACAAAAGGTATGTGGAGACTTAAACTCATCTATCACTTAAAAAGTCTATTTCAACTCTATCTCCTATAATTGAGACATAAGTCGTTTTACGTTATAGTTTTCTACTATACACATTTGAGATTTCGAGCTGAGTATATATCGCTTACATATTTCTCGAAATATGTGTTGGCAAGCTTTCGCTTTATCCATGTTCATCTTTACTCGTAACGAAAGTCATGTTGACATTTCAATAACTTGAAAGTTGCTTTAATGCTAATAGTGTGTGAAAACGGCTATTGTTATTATAGAAGAATGTTTCAATGATTGTAATCTAGAGTTGATAATGTAACCATCTTTGGATATAAGCATATATAGTGTGTTCACACATTAGTTTATAAATCCATGAACCGGGAGCCAAGTGTATGCATATGTGTGTATACGAAATTGGTGAAGGAGACAAGATAAGTATGCGTACCCGTACGCATACTGGCGGAAGTTTTCGAACCGAAAATATTTGCTGGGTTTGGGAATTACAAACTCTGAAACTAGTCACCTTAAGTATGCATACCCGTACGCATACTGGCGGAAGTTTTCGAACCGGGAATTTATGCTGAGTTTGGAAACTTAACAAACTCAAAATCCGGTTGCTTAGGTACGCATACCCGTATGCATACTTAAGCTGGTTGTTTTAATCAAATCGGTATGTTCATGAACTTAAACATTTAAATCTTAAGGAATGCAATCTTTGCAAACCGTGGCTATAATGTTCATGATTGATTCAAGTGAATCAAACCGATTTTGCTTCAATTGTGTTCTTGTAGAATTCATGAGAATATAGCAATTGAATAACTCATTAACTAGTTTCATTTGAGTCATTTGAACTAGTTATGGTTAAGATAAATAAGGTTGATATGATAGTAACCATATGGATAACCTCGGTTAACTATTTATGAACCAACATGGTGTACACGTTTAGGTACGGCTACATAAACCTAAATGAGGGTACATTTCATTTGTGGGTAACAAGCTAAGTTCGATCTAACGATTGAAAGATATTAGCTTGGTTGAATAAGGTTTTTCATCTAATGGTGATTATTGAATACTTTGTTACTAAGGTAACTTAGATTGCAAACCCTGATTTGAAAACTATATAAGGGAGAACTCTAGCAACTAGGAAACCTAATCCCCATACCTCATGTGTGTTACTAGTTGCATAACTAGAGTCGATTCTCCATTAATCTTAGGTTTCTTCTCGAGACCCTGTAGGTTAACGACTTGAAGACTTCATTGGGATTGTGAAGCTAGACCCAACTATTCTCTTTGTAGTTGCGTGATCTGATCTTGTTGTTTCTATCGTGTTGAGTACAATTGGAATAATGGACTCGAGATTTTATATCTCTGATAGGCAAGATAAAAGTAATCACAAACATCTTCGTCTCATCGTTTGTGATTCCACAATAACTTGTTTCGCTAGTCGATTAAGTTTATTGTGAGGTGATTGATAATACTAGGCTGTTCTTCGGGAATATAAGTCCGGTTTATCAATTGGTTCCTGTTCACCATGATTTATCAAAAGACGGAACAAAAACTCTTGGGTATTTCTGTGAGAGTCAGATTTATTCAATCCTATAGACTTTTCTGTGTGATACAGATTTGTTTATCAAGTCTTCGATTTTGGGTCGTAGCAACTCTTGGTTGTGGGTAAGATAAACTAAGGGAATCAAGTGCGTATTATCCTGCTGGGATCAGAGACGAAAGGAGCGCAACTATGCATTGAATAAGTGTGAGATTAATTAGGGTTCAACTACAGTCCAGTCCGAAGTTAATTTGTAGTAGGCTAGTGTCTATAGCGGCTTAATACAGTGTGATGTTCAAACTGGACTAGGTCCCGGGGATTTTCTGCATTTGCGGTTTCCTCGTTAACAAAATTCTGGTGTCTGTGTTATTTCTTTTCCGTATTATATTTTGTTATATAATTGAAATATCACAGGCTGTGCGTTAATATCAATCAATTAGAATATCCAACCTTTGGTTGTTAATTTACATTGATTGACACTTGAACATTGGTCATTGGTACCGTTCAAGTAACTCCTCTTATATTCAATCGGGATCGCAGATTTCTATTTGCTGATTGCGGATTGAATTAAGAGTTAGAGATATTAAACTCTTTGATATACTTTATTCTAGATTGAGTCTGACTGTCTAGTTGATTCTTTAGAAAGTGTATTGGAGTAAGTCCTCTCAGATTGCCAAACGAATTGTTGGGTGTGGTTGTCAGACCCCCGCATTTTCAATTGGTATCAGAGCAGGAAAACACGTTAAAGATCTTACAATTCTGTGTTTGTAGCGATCTGATGATGGAAGGTATATTTTCTAAAAACGCTTCACCAGAAAAGGATAAACTCAATATTAAATGTGTTTTAGAAACCATCGATAAAGTTGAGAATCCTTATTTAAAGAAACTAATCAATTTTCTATGTGTTGAAATACATTGTTTGACAAGAAAATTTGATGATATTCATCACGAAGTACATATCAAAAAATCCGTGCTTCAAGAACATGCTGAAGGGGTAGTTGACCTTCAGAAGAGGTTAGATGATCAAATCCGGATCAATTCTGATCTTGCTGCAAAAATTGCAAAGCTTAAGGATTTGAAATATGTAAAATCTCCTTCAATGGTTTTAAATAAATACTCTAATTCTTCCTTGAAGAATTGTTGTAAATCAGGTAACAAACGAAGTCTAGGCTTTGTGAAACCTAATAGTGCTCAGATTTCTTCGAACAAGGATAAGGATGTTGGAACATGTTTATTTTGTGGTGCTCGTAATCACTTTCAACACGCATGTGTTCTTTTCAAGAAAAGATTAAAAGTTGGAGGTGATCTTCATAAGAAAACTGTACAACTTTTGTCTTCTCTTAAAAGACATTCAATACTAACAAGAAAACCAAATATGGTAAGTAGTGCTAGTATGAGAGCCTTTGCTCTAAAGTCAACATCACCTTTTCAATGGTTCCTTGATAGTGGATGTAGCATACACATGACCGGGGATCTCTCATGTTTTACCAACTCAAACGATTTTGATGGTGGACCAGTGACTTTCGGAGATGGAAGCTGTTGCTACATAATCAAGAAAGGGACGATCAAATTACCCGGAGTTCCTGTAATACATGATGTCATATACGTAAAAGGTATGACTGCTAATCTTCTTTATGTTAGTCAAATCTGTGACAAAGGCCATAAGGTTGTCTTCAATGATAAAGGATGTGACATTGTTGATAAATCTGGAAAAGTGATTTTTCAAGGATCACGTGGCAAAAATAACTGTTATCTTCTAGATAATCAATTCAGCAACTGTTGCAACTTGACTAAAGTGGAATCTACACACCTCTGGCATGAACGTTTTGGTCACATCAATTATCGTCTTCTAACTAAGATCATTAACAAAGAACTTGTTAGAGGCGTTCCCAAAATCAATGCTAAGGTTGAAGGTGTATGTGGTGCCTGTCAAAAGGGTAAACAAACGAAAGTTCCACACAAATCATTTCGAAATATTCTCATCAAAGCTCCACTTGATTTAATTCACATGGATCTTTTCGGCCCAATTCAACAATCTACAGTGGCTGGGAAGAAGTATGCCTTGGTTGTGGTAGATGATTACACCAGATTCACTTGGGTGGCTTTTTTGGCTCACAAGAATGAAACTCTCAGTAAGTTCAAGATTATTGTTAATAGAATCCAGAATGAACTCAAACTAAAGAAAATTAGAAGCGATCGTGGCACAGAATTCAAAGACATCAAAGTATTTGAATACTGTGACTCTCTTGGAATTATTCAACAATATTCTCCACCCATCACTCCACAAGCAAATGGAGTTGCAGAAAGGAAGAATATAAATATTTAAGAAATGGCAAGGGTAATGCTCCATAACAAAAACTTACCGTTAAGGTTTTGGGGTGAGGCTATGTTTTACAACTTGCTATTTGATCAATCGTGTTTATTTGTTGTCAAAGACCCTAAACACTCCCTATGAGTTGTGGTATGGTAAGAAACCCAACTTGCACTATCTCAGAGTGTTCGGCAGTAAGTGCTACATCCTAAAGGATCGTGAACAGAAAGGGAAATTTGATTCAAAAAGTGATGAAGGTATTTTTCTTGGCTATGCATCTGACAGTCGTGGTTTCCGAGTCTTTAATCTCAGAACCCAAGTCATGATGGAATCAGCAAATGTTATCATTGATGATTTAAGTAATTTTTCGTCATGATAATTCTCCTGCTGAATTGCCTCCTACCGAGACAATTGAGAAAATAAAAGAAACGTCAGAATCAGAAGAAGTTGTTCCTACAATTGTTGATCCTGATATCTCTAGCGATGAGGAGAAAAGCTCTAGTCAGGCTATTCATGTTGAACAAGAACATGTCCCTTCTCGATACCTTTGGGTTCAAAGGAATCATGATACTAACAATATCATTGGAGGAAAGAAATCTACTGCTAAGACGAGAGGACAACTTCAAAATATCTGAAATTTTGGTTGTTATCTATCGCAAGTGGAACCTAGGAATATTGATGAAGATCTCAGTGATCCCTTTTGGGTGAATGCAATGCATGAAGAGTTAAATCAATTTCAATGACAAGATGTATGGAAACTCGTACCTTGTCCCCCCAATATAAATATTGTTGGTACCAAATGGATATTTAAGAACAAGTCTAATGAATTTGGCACCATTGTCAGAAACAGAGCTAGACTTGTCGCTCAGGGTTACTCACAGATTGAAGGAATCGACTTTGACGAAACCTTTTCTCATGTGGCACGCCTTGAGTCCATTCATTTATTGTTAGCTCATGCTTATTTCCTTAAGGTAAAGCTGTTTCAGATGGACATTAAATCCGCTTTCCTAAATGGAAAATTAAAGGAAGAAGTCTATTTCGCTCAACCTAAAGGCTTTGAAAACCCTGATTTCCCTGATCATGTCCTTAAACTCAATAAGGCATTATACGGGTTAACAAGCACCTCGTGCCTGGTTTGAAAAACTAACTACTTCTCTTCTTAGGAAAGGTTTTTCAAGAGGAGGAGCTGATAAAACCTTGTTTACCAAATGGAGCGGAAAAGATGTTGTTATTGCTCAAATTTATGTAAATGATATCATCTATGGATCAACATCAGAGAAACTTGCAAAAGATTTTCAAGTTTCTCTTTGTAAGGAGTTTGAAATGAGCAATGTTGGTGAATTAAAATTCTTATTGGGTTTAAAAATTCAACAACGCAAGGATGGAATTTACTTATCTCAAGAAAAATATGCAAAAAATCTTGTTTCAAGATTTGGTCTTGATAAGTCAAATCCAAAACTTACTCCTATGCCTACCACGGGTAAACTACATAGAGATGAGAAAGGTGTAAATGTGGATCAAAAACTTTATCGATCTATTATTGGAAATCTTTTGTATCTCACGGCCACGAGACCTGACATTTCTTTTAGTGTTGGTTGCTGTGCTAGGTTTCAGGCAAATCCAAAGGAGTCTCATCTTGCCACCACAAAGAGGATCATACGTTATATCAGTCATACTGCCGGGTATGGTCTTTCTTACACTTTTGATACTAACACTGATCTTACTGCCTATTCAGATGCCGATTGGGCAGGGTGTGTGGAAGACAGAAAGAGTACATCAGGGAGATTCTACTATGTAGGGATGAATCTTGTATCTTGGCATAGCAAGAAACAAAATTCACAATCTCTTTCAACATGTGAAGCGGAATACATCGCTACTTGTTCATGTTGTACTCAACTCCTATGGATGAAACAAATGCTTGCTGATTATGGAATTGATTCTGGAATAATGAAAATCTTCTGGGATAACTCAAGTGCGATTCGCATCACTGAGAATCCAATTGAGCACTCAAGAACTAAGCACATGGACATCAGGTACCATTTTATTCAAGATCTTTATGAAGATGGTATTATCACTATGGAATTTGTGCCTTCCGAACAACAACTGGCTGATATTCTCACCAAACCATTAGACACTGCCATGTTTCAGCACATGCGGCAGTCTATTGGTGTTGTTCTAGTTCATTAGCTCCTCATAACTCTTGCCCCTGCTTTTATCTCGATCTTTTGGCCAATTGAGTTTGGAATTCCAGAATAGTGTTGAGTCTTGTTTGCATTTGTGTCTAGTAGATGTGTTTCTGTCAAGTATCCTAGTGTTTGTTATAAATCCTTCTTTTCTTGTGAAAGTAAGGTCGCCTTTGTTGTTCTTTCGGGAATGACATTTTATGGGGGAGAGTTCTTTTGAACTTGTGCTTAATTTCCATACTTTATGGGGAGTGCGGCTGTGGAATATTATAGGGGTTATCTTGTATCTTTATAAACTCCTTGATGAATGCATTTAGCTTTGGCTATATGATTGTATCTAAATTTGTTGGTATGTTAATACACCTTTGGTCATGAAGTATCTCGTGGAACTTTCATTAAGATCCTGTTAATTTTCGTACCTTTGCCAAAAAAATTGACAAAAAAGGGGAGAATTAATTGTAGTTCACACTACAAATACATATGGTTTACGGATCACTATGTAAGGGGGAGTGGTTTTCATGTTGAGATGAAGTATTGACTAAGGGGGAGTGATACATATCACCATAGTGTTATTGTCAAAGTTGTGATACAATTGAACTTTGATGCTGTGTAATAATACTATGACACTGTATAACAATGATTGAGAGCATTTGTTTTCTCATTGTTATAGCTACGGATCTTCCACTAACGATGGTGCTAAACTTATAACCTTTGGAATCATTGGAGTACTTGGAAGTGACGAAGATTTCGAGTCATGTTGAAGATGCCAAGGAGATCAAGCATGTGGATGAGAAGCTACAATTTTTATCTATTTTGTAATCCATATGTATTGATAGTTTTGTCACTAAAAATGACAAAGGGGAAGATTGTTAGAGCATTGCTCGGTCGAACTCGCATGCGTTGCTATCTCAAGCATGTTTGTAAATATTAGTGATCAAAACTATAAGTCTTGATTTCTAGTCTATTTATAGATGTCTCGGACTATGACATAGATAGTGTAGTTGAGCTTAGATTTCTCGGAGTTCATCATTTGAAGACGAAGAACTACTAAGGGGAGCTTGTGGAACTTCATCGAAAAAAGGTATGTGGAGACTTAAACTCATCTATCACTTGGAAAGTTTATTTCTACTCCATCTCCTATAATTGAGACATAAGTCGTTTTACGATATAGTTTTCTACTATACACATTTGAGATTTCGAGCTGAGTATATCTCGCTTACATATTTCTCGAAATATGTGTTGGAAAGATTTCTCTTTATCCATGTTCATCTTTACTCATAACGAAAGTCATGTTGCCATTTCAATAACTTGAAAATTGCTTTAATGCTAATAGTTTGTGAAAACGGCTATTGTCATTATAGAAGAATGTTTCAATGATTGTAATCTAGAGTTGATAATGTAACCATCTTTGGATATAAGCATATATAGTGTGTTCGCACATTAGTGTATAAATCCATGAACCGGGAGCCAAGTGTATGCATATGTGTGTATACGAAATTGGTGAAGGAGACAATATAAGTATACGTACCCGTACGCATACTGGCGGAAGTTTTCGAACCGAAAATATCTGCTGGGTTTGGGAATTAAAAATCCTAAACTAGTCACCTTAAGTATGCGTACCCGTACACATACTGGCGGAAGTTTTCGAACCGGGAATTTATGCTGAGTTTGGAAACTTAACAAACTCAAAATCCGGTTGCTTAAGTACGCATACCCGTACGCATACTTAAGCTGGTTATTTTTATCAAATCGGTCTGTTCATAAACTTAAACATTTAAATCTTAAGGAATGCAATCTTTGCAAACCGTGGCTATAATGTTCATGATTGATTCAAGTGAATCAAACCGATTTTGCTTCAATTGTGTTCTTGTATAATTCATTAGAATATAACAATTGAACAACTCATTAACTAGTTTCATTTGAGTCATTTGAACTAGTTATGGTTAAGATGAATAAGGTTGATATGAGAGTAATCATATGGCTAACCTTGGTTAACTATTTATGAACCAACATGGTGTACACATTTAGGTACGACTACATAAACCTAAATGAGGGTACATTTCATTTCTGTGTAACAAGCTAAGTTCGATCTAACGGTTGAAAGATATTAGCTTGGTTGAATCAGGTTTTTCATCTAACAGTGATTATTGAATGCTTTGTTACCAAGGTAACTTAGATTGCAAACCCTGATTTGAAAACTATATAAGGGAGAACTCGAGCAACTGGGAAACCTAATCCCCACACCTCCTGTGTGTTACTAGTTGCATAACTAGAGTCGATTCTCCTTTAAACTTAGGTTTATTTTCGAGACCCTGTAGGTTAACGACTTGAAGACTTCATTGGGATTGTGAAGCCAGACCCAACTATTCTCTTTGTAGTTGCGTGATCTGATCTTGTTGTTTCTATCGTGTTGAGTACAATTGGAATAATTGATTCGAGATTTTATATCTCCGATAGGTAAGATAAAAGTAATTACAAACATCTTCGTCTCATCGTTTGTGATTCCATAATAACTTGTTTTGCTAGTCGATTAAGTTTATTGTGAGGTGATTGATAATACTAGGCTTTTCTTGGGGAATATAAGTCCGGTTTATCAATTGGTTCCTGTTCACCTTGATTTATCAAAAGACGGAACAAAAACTCTTGGGTGTTTATGTGGGAGATAGATTTATTCAATCCTATAGACTTTTCTGTGTGATACAGATTTGTTTATCAAGTCTTCGACTTTGGGTCGTAGAAACTCTTGGTTGTGGGTGAGATCAGCTAAGGGAATCAAGTGCGTAGTATCCTGATGGGATCAGAGATGTAAGGAGTGCAACTGTACCTTGAATCAGTGTGAGATTGATTAGGGTTCAACTACAGTCCAGTCCGAAGTTAATTTGTAGTAGGCTAGTGTCTGTAGCGACTTAATACAGTGTGGTGTTCAAACTGGACTAGGTCCCGCGGTTTTCTACATTTGTGGTTTCCTCGTTAACAAAATTCTGGTGTCTGTGTTATTTATTTTCCGCATTATATTTTGTTATATAATTGAAATATCACAGGTTGTGCGTTAAGATCAATCAATTAGAATATCCAACCTTTGGTTGTTGATTTACATTGATTGACACTTGAACATTGGTCTTTGGTACCGTTCAAGTAACTCCTCTTATATTCAATCGGGCTCGCAGATTTTTATTTGTTGATTGCGGATTGAATTAAGAGTTAGAGATATTAAACTCTTTGATATACTTTATTCTAGATTGAGTTTGACTGTCATGTTGATTCTCTAGAAAGTGTATTGGAGTAAGTCCTCTCAGATTGCCAAACGAATTGTTGGGTGTGGTTGTTAGACCCCCGCATTTTCATTAAGTAAATTACACACGTACGTTAATCCGAATTACTTGACATTGATCATAATAGTCTATCAGTTATTACCATAACTATTGTCAAGTAAATATCTTGTTGTCGTATTGTTTCGACCTCGTCCATAAATAATCACACAGGGTATAAGACTTAAGTTGTATTGTCTCGACTCTGTCCATAAACGATCACTTAAGATACCGGACTTATAGGTTGATATTTAAAATATTGTGGTGTATTTGGGTACCCTCGTCTTTTCAATTGGTATCAGAGCAGGAAAACACAAAAAGATCTAACAATCTATGTTTGGTGTGATCCAAACTATAAGATTTGAATCAGGATGGTTACAGTTGAACCTGTAAATGATTCAGTTAACGAAAAACAAGATAAATAAAGCATATGTGAAGAATCAATATCTGACAAAGTCATCTCTTGTGAATCTACTAAACAAGTTGATCAGTGTAATAATAAAGATTCTGATGACTGAGAAACTTATCTTGAAAAACAACTAGATGAAATTTTCAATGATGGTGATTCAGAAATTGATCAAGATGTAGAAGAAGATATTTTTGTATTCTCTTCACAATTAGGAGTTGTATCTACAAAAAGGCTATCTACCTCAGATGTTGTTGGTCTTCTTATCCCTTTTTGCAGAGAAAAATAGGAAACTGAGAAAAGTTTTTTCTGGTTTTCATTATGGATATCAAAATGCTCGATATCTTCTCAATGACTGCAAAGAAAACTTGAACTCAAAATCTAATCTCTGCAGAAAACATTATCTGTTGAAAAAGAAACTTGTTGAAACTGAATCAAGAATTAATTGTCAACAATTAATGTTTGAAGAAAAAGAGGAGTCTCTTCTCCCCCGAGAAAAAACTTCTTAAGGACGACCTTGCCAATGCTCTTGAAAAAATTAAGTATTTGGAAGAGGAGATTGCAAAGTTAAAATGGCTCAATAATAACACAAACAACTTATCCTCTCTGATGGAAGCATGAAGAGTTCATCTTGACACACGAGGTTTGGGATACGAAGGAATAGAAGCTCCCACAAATAACAAAGAGATAAAATTTGTTAAAGCTACAAGTTCTTCAGCACTAGAGGATCTTCCTAAACTTTCTGAAGTTCATGATCTGCCAAAGTTTTCAAGTGTGATTCTAGAAGAAAGTACTTCTGCAAGTGATCAAATTGAATCTCCAAAGGTTAAGAATCAGAATGCTCAAAAGACCGGAAATTCACAAAAATGTAACCTTAAAACTTACACTTCGTTTAATAAGCATTGTTACTTCTGTGTAAATAAAGGTCATGTGCAAAGAAAGTGCAAAATTTGTAAGATACATGATGCTCTATCTTTTGTTTCAGAAGAATTGAGTAAACTTACTTCTAACAAAAACTCAGATCACAACTATCCTAATTTGAGACAAAAGAATTATTTTAACAGTTCACATCCCAGTTCTACAAGGGTAATCTCTAAAAAGAACAATGATAAAAAGGGATAATACCTTTGTCAATGGGAACACAAGATATGATGTTTCAACTTGGAAAAAAATAATGTTGCAAGATATGCAACAATATCTTCATCCTAAATCCACCTTCAAATGGATGCCCAAGTATGAAGTAAAAACCATAAAAGGGATATTCAAAAGAAAAATCTAAGAAAAACAATAAACTGTTGATCTTAGAAAAGTATGATTATGAACGTCTAATTATTAGACTCAAAAATGATCTAAAGATATCCAGTGGTATTGATATAAGGATCTCCTACAACAATCTGCTACATAGTGGGAGAAGAAAAAGAAGGTCAATCAAAAATCACTGATTACTTAAAATCTTATTGTTATGCCTTTTTTTTTTATGGCATATATTCATAAGATGGGTTTTGGTTATTTTAGGTAATCCAAAAAGGACTTTCTTTAATTGTATATATTTTCATAAATTAACTTCCGAATTTTAAAAGCTTTCTTCCTGAACTTTTAGAAAGAGGCTATTTATATAAATAGTTTTGGTTCTATTCTTCTTCATACAAAGTCAAGAATACTTTAAGGAAATCCTTTGGTATACAGAAGGATATTGCATAATGTCCTCTCTTTATGAGGAGGAGTATGAGGAAGATTTAACAAAGGAAATTTTGGATGTAATCCACTCCTGCAGATTTCTGCCACTTTCGAAGGAACTTCATACTATTCTTTTTGTTAAGAATCGAAAAGAAAGTAGTGATGTTGTTTGTGAAAATTGTCTAGGAAAGATTGAGAAAATTATTGACTCAAGCTCCACATAGAAAGGGAAATTCGAACTATGCTCCGAATATTGTCATTTTCCCATTAAGACAACTGTCACAAAGGTCAATGCTTCTAGTCTGTTCGAAGAAACACTGGAACTCATTGGTAGAAGGGATCTAATAAAGGATGACATTGATGATGCTAAGCATGGAATCTAATGTTATGAGTATAAACTAGCCCATCATCAGTGTCCTTTAAAACAAGAAGGACATGATGCCTATCATAGAAGGATATTGGATTACTAAAAAAGAAACCTGACTGAATCCGAGAACCTTTTGAAGGAAATCTCAGAAAAGTCATGTAAAGCAAAAATAAGATTAAGTTCTAATTTAAAATTAGGCTATTCAACTTGTTGATTTATTTCGATATTTTTTATAAGGTCTATTTGAATAAAACTATCTATTATGAATGAATAAAAAATCATTTTATAATCTTTGTTTCATTATTTGATAGTTTCCGATTCCGTAGCCTGTGTAAATATATTTGCTTTCGGTTATGATATGTTAGTTCCGGTTTTTATTAACCTAAATATTCGATCTCATGTTGTGTTTCCCTTATGATTTGTGTGGCTTTTTGATTTAGCGGGATTAAGTTCTAGCCCTTGTTGGTAGGATTTATCAAAGGATCATAAGGTGTTCCGATTGAAACTCATGTGTGAAAAGTCACAATATGTTGATAATAAATTTATGTTTACATAAGTTGTGTTTAACATAACATATGTGTTTCAGGTTTGAAATTTTGCAATTGACACGCATCAGTTAAAACCGATTCAACCTTTCTCTGGTAAACGTTGCTTTTGTTGTTGTTCTTTTGTTCTTGCAAGAGGATGACAACACACTGGGGGAGAGTTCTTATTTGAACTTGCGCTTAAACGATATATCTTTCTGGGGAGAAGTGGCTGCGAAAATTGAGGTGACGATTTTTGTTGTTAGTAATTAATAATCGTTTTCCCTGTTTAAGAAAAGATTGTATTGCACATATTTTGCTTTTGATTAACAAAATTTAGGTACAATTGATATGTTCCATTATGCTGTATGGATTGATTATTGTGAGTTTTCGTTGAAGAAAAAATATGTCAATTTGTTGACTTATGATTTGGTATCTTCTTTATTGTTTGGTATCAAGTGTTTTTGCTTAACAAAATTTGGTAGAATTGCGGTGCTTACATTGGTTATATTTATTTCAATTTCTTCCATTTAAGAAAAACTATAGAAAGTCAATTTATTTGGTTTGTTTCTAATGTTTCTGGCTTAACGAAATTAAGGGGTCATTTGTTTAGTCCATTTGATTCTGGATAAGAAAAACTAAGTTAATTATGATCCTAGTTAGACTTATCAATTGGAGGATTCGGTTATTCAAGTCTAATCGAATGCCTTGACAAGAAAAGATAGTTAACTAACCTAGTGTTTGTCTTGTATAAAGGGAAAGGTCTAAGTTATTTCATGGAATAATTAGAGCCCGATAAGAGAAATAGAGTTAATTCTGATCCTTATTTGTGTCTTGTTGAAATAAGCGATTGTACATACACAATCGGTTGGACAAAAAAATAAGTTATCTTAGTCGATTTGTCGGACTTACAAAGTCCAAAAGATAAACATTATACTACGTAAATATATATACCAATATAAAGCACTTATCGCTATTGATATATAGTTCCTTGACACTTTGATCACAATATGATGATCAAGTCTGTTATACTAGAGTTTCACATACATAACTTCGCATGTTATGTTTTCAATTATAAACGACTTGAAAGCTAACAATATAGAAATGGAAACAATTCAAGTCATTTATTACTAACCTCGAGTAGAAGTATGATGTTATCGTCGTTGTCGATACGTCTTCGGAATCTTAAGGTCTTCAGAGTAATACTTGTATGTCTCAACATTTCTAGACTTCCTAGTCTAACCTAACAAAGTTGACTCTAGTAATCTAATCAAGCGACTTACGAGTTTTGATACTAAAATATGGCAACCTACCTTGACATACCAACGCTTGGTGGGTTTAACCGAGCAGTGCTCTAACATTTTACGTTATATCTATTTGTGATGTTATTACATTTGAAAATAAACTCACTATTGTGTATGTATCATTTGAGAGATGTTCATATATATGTATTCTGAAAGAGGGTTTATATTTGGGTTAATCTTTATCAAGAATCTCTATTTTAATATTCAATTATTGATTTAAATCCTTAATTCCTCAAAATGTTGTTTGATCTCTTAGATAATTAAGTAGCTTAATTTTGAGGTGTTACATCTGGCCTCCACCATTGCTTTGTCTTTATCGAGACTTGAGGACCCTCAGCTGCTTGCATGGACTATTATATATGTATCTGGATGTGTTGCTACCCTTCCTTTTCTATATTGGCGTTTTTTGCACCGCAACCAAGGTACTGAGTAAATTTGACACGAGCACGCCGAGATCCCCCCACCCCCCAAAATAATCCCAATCCTGAACCTTCTCCTTTTGCATTTGTTTCAGTTTTGCGAAGCACGTATGGGGAGGATTGCCAAACTGCAGTTTCATCTGGAAAAAATGCTCAAAGCGTGACTATAGGTGCAAGGTAATGCTATTAGCCTACCAATGTTCTTGTAGAGAAGATTATAACCTTATATACTACTGTTAGGTTTATTCTTCAGTTTGTCGTGCCCTTGCCTTTCCTGGATTACTGATTTCTGTTTGTTGCAAATATAAGTAAATTAATGAGCAATAACGAATAACTGGTGTAATTTTTCTTTTGGTTCATTTCTATTGTAACAATTACGATGTACTTCTATTTTTGGTGGTTTCACTAATATTTGTTGTGCTAACTGGGTACATATTTAACCTTTCCAATCCGTGAAGGTAGTGTTGAGGATGAATATCATTTTTTATGATTATTTTAACAATAAATTTAGTGTTGAGGATGAATACAGGAATCTAAATAAACATTAGAAAACATGCAGGATCTATATCACACTTAAGATGGCCAAATTAATCTACGATAAATTAATAATTTCGCTAAGATAATATTTTTTTCCAGTCTCGATTTGGGACAGTGTGCTAAATTTATTACTCCGCTAAATTTATAAGATAATAAAAAAATTAAGTTTCCGATAGGGCCCAACTAATATACTCCCTCCGTTTTTGAAAAAGATATACTTTCACTTTTTCATTTCAGCCTAAAATAGGCCAAATTGAAAAAGTGAAAGTATTTTTACAAAAAACGGAGGAGTATAAATTAATAATCAGTGTGATAACATTATATTATGGTGCTTATTAAAATAGGCATCTTCGGTTATTTGTTTTTGTTAACATTTATAATACATTGGACTTCATCTTCAATTCTCCCTTAAGAAGTTCTGAAATGATATTATTGTGTTTACTTTTTCGCATTTTAATTTTAACATTAAACTATATATATGTATATACACAATATGCCATAAAATAATTAGAAAATAATTTGAATTGAAAATAAAATCTCTAGATATCTGATACTACACACTTATTTTAGAAATTTAAAGTTAAATTTGGTATGTTTTGATATAATAATAACTTATTAATTTATCGATAAATTAATACTTCGCTAGATTGATAGAGTCTTTTTCAGCTAAGGCGCCTCTGTCAAGATCTTTCATTACTAAATATTTACGGGCTCTCTGAGGCGCCTCTGAAAATTTGTATTTGGAAACATGAAAATCTTATGAAACATCATGTTGGTTTACCCCAGCCTATATGCAACAATCTGTTGGTGCTTACTTTGTATAATATCTACTAGGAATTTTCATGAGGATCTGAATCATACTGGAGGAGATGGTGTAGAAACCATTAATGTCCCAACAACATACAATTTCAACATGAAGAAGAACAGAAGTGAAGATGCATCGTGACACCATTACAGGTCCTTGAGTTTTAGTTCCACCTGACTATCCAATTAATTGTCATCTTTTTTACCTGTCACATCCTGGTCCGCATTTTCCAAATGGCCATACTTAGGACCTGATCCACAATCCTTGTTTCAGAGATTACCTATAATTCCCCCAATCCCAAGAACTACTATTTGGTTTTTAATGGGTAGATGACTACACTAAATTTTGATGCTTTGTAATGTAAGCCCATGCAGAACAACTACTACTTGTTGTATGCTATGAACATCTTACAGGAAGACTGAGCTACTATTTGTTGATAATAGCATACTCTTCATCTTTTGCTCTTCTTTATACCCCATGTTTTTAGCACTCGAAAGTTCCCCTCCGGTAGTACCCATCTTACTGGAAAGTAAGCTGGTAGCCTATTGTTGACTCTTTCTCTTCTTTTTCTATTGCGTAGGTATGTAGCATTTGCTTAGAAAAGTATGCAGATAACGAAGAACTAAGGGAGCTTCCCTATTCGCATTTCTTTCATGTAGATTGTATGGATAAATGGTTGAAGAAGAATGCTTCGTGTCCCACCTGCAAGCGTGAGCTCAAAGGAAACAGTGGGAACTTGCAGACATCTGCAGTAACTCCCAGCCATTAATGCCAGGCTGAAAGAATGGTCACTTGCTTATTAGTTAGAATCAGTCTTAATAGTCAATGTTTACTACGTGGTCATGTTGGTGTGCTTAATTTGCAGGCATTTGGATTACTAATTCAGTTGTTAGTAGTTTATTTAGGGTAGTGGGCATAACTCTCACTTTGTGAACTCTATCTGAAGAGTCCAATTTTAATGAAATGTATTATGAATCATTTGTGCTCTCTTATCATGTAAGCTCTTTCAGTAGTTATGAAATTATTGTGTGTTGAAGGGTTGATTGTTGCAGCATAAGGAAAAGATGGATGAGGTGTGTGTTGTATTCAAATGGAGCTAGGGATGCACCACTGTAGAAATGGGATGAGGTCCGCATTCTCCAAATGACCAATAGCTGGCTAAATTTTTTTATATTTTTTTCTCTTTGATGACGTGATTGGGATGAACAATCATTTATTTTCTCCATTTTACCCACCACATCAGATCAGTTGTTCACTAGCTATTTTTCAGTTTGATACCTAGCAAAGAGTTTTGTTTTTTCACAAGTTAATATTTTGGATTTGGCAAGAAATATGTCATTTTGTTGTAATAGATATTATGTAAAGACTTTATACGATATATAACAACAAGAAGGATTTATTTTGCGTTAAATGTGTACCACATGTATCACAAATATATAATATGTAACTCACATCTATATCTATTCTTAAAACTAAAATTATTTATAGCGCGTTCTGTTCAAGATTTTTAACACCCAAGGATTGGATTACAGGGTAATCCAATTTCTAGAATTGAATTCCAAGAAATCGATTCCTTAATCAAAAAAAATTGTGTTTGGTTGGGTTAATTGGAGTCCATGGAAATCCAAATCTATAATATTATTGAAATACCCTTACTATTTGAGATTCTAATAACAAAACTAAACTAGTTCAAAATATAAAAATTTAAACTGGACAAGTTCAAAAAGATAACCATAGATGAAAATATGGATAATATCGTTATTTTTCTCAAATTTTACTGCCAACCAAATTGTGTATGATACATCCCTAACACGAGCACATCATACATACCAAGAGGTGTCAGTTATCTATCCATAACCTTGTAAATGTATTAGAACACAAAAAAACCATTATCAAGTTATGATTAAGATCAAGAACCATGATTTACAATGACAAAAAAAGAACACCAAGGAGCGCATTTTTCCACTACTCTACTCGGGGATTTTATTCTTCACGTGTGACCCCTCTTACCCAAAATAATATGCAAAGTACCTAGGAAAAGGAGGGGACAATGACGCCTCTCGCAACTTTTCCATTCGTAGATTCATCCATCATGAAGGGTCTATATTATTTAAAAGTTGATTCACGTACCATTTCTGGAGATGGAACAAATGGAATAGTATAATAAATTGAATAACAACATTGAGTTTCATAAAAAAAACTAGAGAAATTACATCTGCAACAATGTACAACCTATGGACAACCATCTCTTAGTGCCGCACGTCTACTTTGATCCTTTGGTTTCATAATCGCACCCTAGCGTTGATGTTAAAAATCTTGTTTTATTTGCTGATATATTCACCAGCACTCTTTTTCTCACAGAAACCAAGATATCTTAGAGGTATGAGGATGTTTCTCCTATCTACTAGTACCAAAGAGAAAATGAAATTTCATTTCATTATTTCAAGTTTCAAGTCACAACTACTCATTCAGTAGCAATGATATTTGGGACTTGGGTAGTAATGCTAAATAAATGCACAACTTGACGAGGTAAATAATTGAGCTGAATGCAAACTAGAATCACATTATTTATTTTTTTAATAGACAACGGCCTTCAATAAGGCTAATATGATCAACCTCTACAATTGGCAAGAGCCAAATTGGAGCCACAGACCAGTACATAGTAGACTTGTTAGTTTTAGCCCACTGAGCAAGCTCACGAGCAAAAGAATTACAGACACGAGGTTGAAAAGAAAACATACAGGCATTTAAACTAAAAGAAAAGTACTGAATATCCTTTAAGATTGCATCTGTTCTAGAATCTCCATCAATCACACCAGCAGAAAATTGGTTGATGAGATCCTTGGCATCACTTTCAATGATGATGTGAGAATTTTTTTGCTCCGCAACTTTTTTCAAAACAACCCAAATAGCTTTAGTTTCAGATTCTTCTGTAGAATTTACTTCAAAGACTATGGAGGAACAAAAGGAAGCTTTACTGGCAAAGTCTCTCATCACATAGCCTGCACCATTGTTCCCAAAAATGTCATCAAAGGCACCATCAGTATTACATTTTATCCAGTCAATGGGTGGGGGCATCCATTTATTACAATAACAAATGGATATAGTGGCAGAGATGAACAAATTTGATTTTCTAGTTAAAAGCATGGCTCTAGCCCTAAGTAAAACAACAATGTGAGTTTCCTTTGTGTTACGAAAAATCAGATTATTTCTACTACCCCAGAGAGACAAAAGGATATTGACAAACAAACATTGAGCTTCATCAGGAAGCTTAGAGACAGGGTCAATAAGCCAGAAATTCATCCAATCAAGAAAATATTTGTTACTGAAGGCCCGAGTATTAACACACATAAAAGAAAGAAACCAGACTCGACTAGAAAAGGGACAAAGAACTAAAGCATGCATAACATATTCACAAGGATCATGACATCTAGAACAGTCAACAACATGCATTGGCATTCTAGTATTTAAAATAGTCCTAGTAGGTATAGCATTTCTAGTATCTTTCCAAGTAAAAATTTGAATTCCATGAGGAACTCTGATCTATGTGCTTCCAAAGATTACTACAAGGGGAAGACCTAAGTCCTCTAAGTCCCAAGTAAGCAGATTTAGAAGTAAATCTGTCATTCTTTGAAAGATCTCAAGACCTACTATAAGGAGTGCATAACTGGCTCATGGGAACAGAGATGATCTTCTCAACAGAAACATCATCAAAGTGGGTTTTTAGTCTATTAACATCCCAAGATCTAATAGTAGCATTAATGAAATAAGAGACTTTAATATTAGGATCAGGGGGAACAAGAGGGTTAGGTGTGGCAAATCCCAGAATTGGAATCCATTTATCACACCAGGGATCAATGAATTGACCATCTCCCACAATCCAAGAAATAAAATGTGGACATTTCCAAGTCCAGGAACAGTTGTTAGGACATTTCGCATTTAAGAAATCAGACATGGGGAAGTATCTAGCTTTAAGAATAGCAGCCAAAAGACAGTTAGGATTTCCTATAATCCTCCAAGCATTTCTGGTTAGCATAGCCAGATTGTTTAATTTAGCTTTCCTGAAACCTAGACCGTCTTCACACTTGGGGGAGCAGGGGATATCCCAACCTAGAAGATGAAGCTTCCTATCTTTTGAGTCTAGAGTTTCTCCCCACCAGAACTTACACAGATGGGAAACCATTTTCCTATAGAGGTATTTAGGAACAAGAAAGGCCCCCTATTTGGTAGAGAGGGATAGCCTTCCTAACATGTTTAATCAGAGTAGTTCTGGCTGTCTAACTGAGACAAAAGTTTATGAAACCAAATAGAAATTCTAGCATCAACATCTTGAAATATACCCATATGGGTTTGAATTTTAGAAGCTTGGAAAACAGTGGGAGTACCAAGATACTTTTCTCCTAAATCTCTATTATGGACAGTTCTCATTAGGATAGCAATGGGTAATGATAGATATATGCCTCTTATCCTACCTATAGATTTCGTTAATTTTGCTTGTAATTCTTTTCTTTCGTCTTTCTTTTCTGTTTCTTCCCCCTCCCTTTCTATTTTCTTTTTGTTTGATCAATAAATCCTCCTTGTGAGTTTTGCAAAAAATATATAAATAAATGTTTATTTACTAAGCTGCCTTTGGGTTTAGCATAAGACTTTCTTCTAATCCAGTTACCATAAACATAAATCCTTGTACAATTTATACCATTTTTTCCCCTTTACCTTGTGTCTTCTTCTCTGCTTTCTAGCTTTATAACAATATGTGCAAATTTGGATTCATTGTCTAATCTTAAAATGGGTTTTTATTGAGATAATCAAGTTTAGATTGGGGTGATATGCATGGCACCTGGTATATATTTTCCGGTCTTGCGTGGGTTTTACACATTAAACCCATTTTTTTAAAACTATCAATTACTACAAAAGAAATCAATCGGACTCATCCGCTTCCAATCCATCTCTCCATGCATCCATTCGATACAAATCCATCGGACATTGGATTAGATGCGGATATCAAACTTAAAAGCCGTCATGCATTGGATTGGATATGGACGTAGTTAAAACCGAACCAATCCGGACCATACTCACCCTTAGCTGCTCCTAATTAGGGTCAATCAAAAAGATAACATCAGCATTGCCCCGAAGCGAATTTTCTACTGATAGCTTATGGATCCGTCCTTCCACTAGACTAAATATATGAATTGGCACGGACGTCCAGAGATCACGTTGGTATCAAATTTGATGCTGCAGTCGTTCATACATCAACTAGTTACAATTTGGTGTAAAGTATTAGTGATCCACACATGTATCATCCCCTTCACAAATAAATACGAACGGAATATATTTCGTTGGAAGTGCTTCAATGACTGCGCTCAGTTAACCATTAATTAGCTATAAGATGCCACAGAATGAAGTACTATTAGTGATGCACACAAGTGCTATAGGAAATACACTACACACATTTTTTTTTTTTTTTTTTTTTTAAACAAGGAACCTTTTCATTAATGAGATTTCAAGGTTACAATGAGTTTAAGATCGAAAATAAGATAATACAAAGTAATAAGAACATACCGTAAGAGTACAATACCGAGAAATTCGACAAGAGAAAGAGAAGGATTACCGGAGTAAGGCACATACAAGTATGAATAAGATCCGATTAAATCGGAAGAAGGATGGTTTTTCTCGGAATTAAATTCCAACCATTTAGTTTGTTTTTCTTCTTTAGAAAGAAATGCTCCCAAAGTAGGAGTGATTTGCTCAAATCTCTTGTAAATGGTAATGAAGCTTTCGCCGTCAAGAAGACCATCGATAAAGATTTCGTCGCCGGATAAGTTGATGATGAAGATTCCGATGAAAAGTTCGTCGCCAGAGACAACAAAGATGGAGATTTCGTCATTGGAGAGCATCACTATTGATCTTAGAACCCAACCCGATAATCCAAAATCACCATTAAAGCGAAGATAAACCTCAAAAGAGTAGATAAAACCACCAAAATGGTGTAGATAAGTAGAAAACATAATAAAAACTAAACTAATCTACTAACTAATCTAGAAAGCAAGGAATAATGGACTAGATCTGAGCAAAGAAGGTTTGTTTTTGATGGTTTTGTTGGAGAAAAAGAAGGAGTAAGAGAGAGGAGTAGCGATATCTCCCGTAAGGCCTATTCCTATGCACATGGCAAAAAAACCCTGTTTGGCATACCAGGTGGCATGGCAAACCAATTGTGCCACTATGAGAAAACCACTGAGCGACGGACTTTCTAGCGAGCGATATTGTCTATAACGCCATCGATAAAGACTATATCGCCAGCGGTATTATCTCTAGCGCCAACGGCTAGTTCTTCATCGCTTATAAATAAGTAATTTTCAAATGCAAAACTTACCCCAAATTTTTTTACACAAAAAAATTTCTCTCTTTCTCAATCTAATTTATTTTTTTCTATTTCTCCAAATGGCACAATTTCAAACCCAACTTGATTCGGCAACGCAACTTGATTTTTCGGGAGTAGTGCTTGAAGGTGCCGTTAAGAAGATATGTGATAGTTATAAAGAAATAAGTAAGAAGCAAAGAAGTCTCCAAGTTTTGGATGTCAACCAAGTCAAAACCGCAACTAAGAAAAGGCAAAGAAAAGTTCAAGGCAAGGAAAATCAAGGCAAAACAAATTTGAAGCCAAAGAAGAAGATAAACAAAGGAGACTCCGTTCATGAGCGCATTGATTGGAAATTTGGTGAAATGAAGAAGATCAACAAGATGAAGAACATTGTCCCAAATTTTTATTTTTTAAGTCTATATTTCAAATTATTATTGTCTAGTTTTAAGTCTTGTAAAATGACTATTTAATGATTATATCGAAGTTTAATGAATTTGAAAATATGACGAGTAATGTTGAAAATTAAGCTTAATTCTATTCTTAATCCAATCTTACATTTTAATTAGAGATACATTTAATCGTTTAAACAAATATTAAAACCTAATACTTAGACAATTATGAAATTAAAACCTAAGAACTTAAGCGGACAATCGAGAAATTAAAACATAAATATTGGACAATATTTGGGCAAATATTTTAAAATCTCGAAACAATTTTCAAATTGGAAGTCCTTTTCGTAGATGCGACGATATTCCGCACGACACCTACGTCGAAGTTCCATCATAGTTGCACCATCCGCACGGCACCTTTGTTGAAATTCCATCGTGGATTCACCATTCCTCAAATTTGGACCTTCTTGATGAAGTAAAGCAACAAACCTAGTAACTTCCTTATTGATTATAGTGAAGCGTTGAATCAACTCTGAAACATCACGATTGTTGAGATTCATTGTTTGTTCTTGAAATTTCCCATAAATCATTTGCCATAATGTTTCGAGATGTAATGCATTTCCGAATACAGTCTCCTCAATAGAAGAAATATAATTCCTGCAAATACATTCATCTTCCGCAACAGTGAATTTTGGTTTTCGCCTTATTTGACTTCTCCTAACTTGACTTCTTCTAATTTCACTTTCCACATTGGTACGATCAACAGCTCTTCGATTTGCGGCAGCACGTTGGTTTGCTACGAACTCAACAATGTTCATATTATCAGCCATGCTCTATGAGGAATTGAAGATTGAGAAATTCTGGTGTGAGTTGAAATAAGATTGAAATAAGGTATTTATAGAGGGGGAAAATAATAGCCGTTGGATGAAGATCTGATAAGCGATGATCAGAGAGCCGAGCGATAGCTTGATTATCGCTGGCTACTTAAAGACCAGCGAGCGATGGACACTCTATCGCTCGCTGGAAACTCTGTCGTGTATGCCTATATGTTATTCCTGGCATATAGGCATACGAGTTTGACAATTTGGCATACCCATAATGGGTGCATATATGCCAATATCAGTGTTTGGCATGTGCACAGGAATATGCCTAATACACTACACACATGATTTTGGTTACTCGACGACAATTAAAAATGATTAGCTATACAATTTAATGTAGTACGGTACATTTTCCTTTAATGAAGCAGATCAAAATTATGATCGTTCTTCCGAGTATAGCTAATTAATGTGTACTACTGCTTTCACAGATTGATTACGGTTTCCTAAAGAAAAATGTTTTGGTATTTTAGGAATCTCAATCATTGGTTATCTTGAAGACAGTTAGCATTGATTTGCAACGCTTTAAAGACTAGTGTTGGTTTGGTAAACTTCACTGCCCGCAGAGATTTGGTAAAACTCAGTGCCCGACTAATTTATATTCGTCAACTTTGGTTTCCTAGGTGTCAATTTGTTCGGAACCGAAAATTGATGCCCGTTGATGATATTACAAACTCACTGATAGCTTAGAGCACCGAAGGTCATAGTAGTATATCGAAAATTTTGTTGTATTTGCATTTTTAAACGACTCGTTGCCTCGCAGCCGTAGGAGTTATGTTGCTGACAATTTTTGCATTTGTTGTGACGATCAGGCAATATCCCCCCAATACGGTTGCCATTTTTTTTAAAATGTTTGCCTTCATCACATATCCAACACCAATTCATTATCCTTGGTTTTTATATTTTTGTATTCAAATGAATTATTGCGATATGTGGCAACTGAGGAGGAATTGTTAATAACGGTCCATAAACAATATTCCAACGGTATTTTCTTAAAGAAATCCATCCCATTTTCCTTAACCAAAATTCTATCTAGTTACATTTGATTAATCTGTAAAATATGTAATCAAAATGAAAGTGTTACACGATTCGGTACGTAACGAAAGCGAATGATACATGAATATGATGACAGCGGCGAAATGAGATTTTAAATTGTTCCGTTGATTGTTTTACTGAACGCTATCCCAATTTTCTTAACAAATTGGAATTTATTTCTATCATTCAATAGTAGAATATAGGTGCTACTACGAATTCAGGTCGTGTTGTATCAGTTCTTCTATTGAATTCTTCTATTCCATGGAGTTGGAAAGTTTACTATCTTGCCTAATTACAACATGACATAATTCAAGTGTGTTGACCGGTGCAGCTATGTGAGTTAGTTTGACCTCATTCTCATTCAACATTCTGCTTCAAGAAGTTGAACTTTTGAAAGGAACTTCAAAAAAATTAGGCAGAGTCCAACACACACCTAGAAACATGATGATCTTTGTTGGAGATGCTGACTGAACACGGTCATATATGAAAATCGGCTTCGAGTCTGTAACGGTGTAACCTCACAGTACTAGTTTCCTTCTAATATTTTTGAGAACAAGTGCAGCACAACTCTACATAAGAGATGGATAGACGTAACCATGAATTTTGTAATCTGTAATTTTGTCCGAGTCAAGTCTGTTTCTCGTGCACTTTGGTCCCAATTCATTGCACTACAAAAATGTTGGCCTTTTATTAAAGAAGCAATCCTACCAACAAAACATTAACCTACCCACCTTGATAGTTGATATTAAGACTCAAGGACACTCTCAACGATTTCGAGCTGGACGGTCCAATACACTTGAAGACATGACCTTGGCGCGAAATAATAAATGGATAGAGGTTATACATAACTTGAAAACAACTTCACTACTGTATTTCGGAGAGGAGCTGGATAGATGTAACCATGACTTTGTAATTATTTGTACTTTGGATTGATGCAATAAGCCAAGGCTTGTCTCTTCTCACTCAGATTCAATTCAATTTTTACTTTTTTTGGGAAGGAGTCGAACTTGGATCTCTCAAAGTTGAGAGCTCATGCAAGGATCACTGCTCTGTAGGGCTTTTTCATTTTTTTTTTCTTTGTCACATTATTACAAAATTGAAAAAAAAAAAAAAACAGGCTGGAGCCTCTGGACCAGTGTTAACTGCAAAAATTCAGTTGTTGTTTCATTTTCCAGGATATTTTTTCATTGCACTCTTACAACGTTCCCAGTGCTATTGTAACTCAAAGAATGCATTTGAGTTTGTTTTCCTATAAGCAAAGTTAGTTTGCCAAATTTGCATAGATGCTAATCTTTTTTCCTTCCAAAATTTACAAAACAGTCAGACAAGTACTTCAGTAAAAGCTACCGCTCTCAATTGCTTAACAAACATGAATAAAAAAGCTTCTGCGCTGCAACTTCTTTGGTGCATTCAACGGAATAAGTATATTTCCAGACAAGGAAGCAGATTTGTTGGCATCTTTGTACTTCTTCTTCTTTTTGCCGAGGAGGCATAAGAAATCAGAAAACACAAGGGGAGAAGCAAAAAAAGCAAAGCAACAAAAACATAGCCTAACCAGCACTACAGACACCAAAATATGATACCTTTGTACCTTTTTTTTTTAATAGATAAAGCAGGTAATTAACCTGAAGTTACATGACCACACAAAGTAAAATATAACATGACTTGACTGTAACCCACTTTCAAACATGACCGAATAGCACCTCTCCAGTAATAGAATCTCAGTTAACAGAATTGCGTATACCAGAATCACAAGTAACAAGTAGTAGTAGTAACGCCCGATTAAACACGAGCGAGACCAGTAGTAACAGTAACACCCGCTTACATACGGGAGAGCTTGGATTGTTGAAGCATGATTCACAACCCTAGAACCAATTTTTAATTTTTTCTGAACATCATGACCTTCCAAAAATGACTTATCGGAATCTTTACCGGTTGGAAAACATATAACTCGCCAGATAAATCGTCGGAATTTCTGTACCTGCCGGAAAAGATCATCACCAAAATTGGGGTTGTTGAACAGATAGTGACCCGAACTTAAGAACACCATTACTGTGGAGAATACAAGACCCAACACTGAATGTAAAAAAACAAACCAAAACATCCTGATACAAGATCTTACTGCCGATCTGAAACGAGATCTAAGAAAATCCCGATTTATTAAACATCCTAACATAAGAAAGCAAATTAAAGATAGAAACAGATTACCACCAAAACGAGAAACGAAAGAAAGTCTCCTCATATCATCATCCACTAAATGATACCTTTGTACAATTGTACTTATAATCCTGCAACAATTTTTACAAAAAAATAATAAAGAGAAAATACAAAAAAACAAAAAAGCCTGGCCAAATTGGAGTATACCCAGATTAATTGGGGTATACCCAAATTTAAATGGACCTAGTGCTCTTGCTAAGGGGTGGTCAAAATTGGTGATTTTACTTTAATACCCTTGAACTAATTAACTTAAAATTAAACCCTAAAATTAAAAACTAAAAAACTCTTAATCTTCCATAATTTCTCTGCTCTTCCCCTTCATCTTCTTCCATTTCTTCCATCAACCGAAAATCTTCAACTTTGATTTTCCAAAAAAATGGTTGATTCTACCGGCGAAAAGAAGACTGTAAGTGATGTCTAAACTTAAACCCATCATTGTGTTGTGTGATTGATTGTTATATTAGGTTAGAAATCGAAAATTATGATTTCTGTGTCTTTAGTCGGCAAGGTCGTAACATGCATATCTTGCCGACTTTTCATAATTGCCATGGCGACTGTAAATTTTTTCAACAGCCGGCAGGGTATTTTTTGAAGACCTTGCCGACTAATACATGATTCCACATTTTTCTCAATAGCCGGTAGGGTATTTTTTTGTAGACCTTGCCGACTAATACATGATTCCACATTTTTCTCAAAAGCCGGCAGGTTTTTTTTTTGTAGACCTTGCCGACTAATATTAGTCGTCTCATGTGTGTCAAAAAAAATAAAATCGGCATTGTCTTCATTTGAATACCCTGCCGGCCAAAGTTAGTCGGCGTCGTCTTCATTCATTTACCTTGCCGGCCAAATATAGTCGGCATCTTCTTCATTCGTCGACCTTGCCTACTTTTCATAGTTTCAGAACAATTTTTTTCATCACAAATCTTGAGTTCAATCAAAAACAAAATTTCATAACTTAAATTTATAATTTCAGAAGTTTTAATCTACTCAATTAATTAACCTAATCAGAATTTTTAGTGTTAATTAAACAAGGATATATTAGCCATTTACAAAATACATGGTTAAGGGGTGGCTTGTTTTACTTCAAAATGACCCAAGTTTTGTCTCATTAGGTATACCCCAATTTGGCCCGGCAAAAAAGATGTGGATAAATTGATAACTCATTATATTGCTTAGCAAATTATGCATTTTACACATACAATGATACAACTAATCTCTTTTTTTGTTGTTGCAATTGTTGCTTAGCAAATTATGCAATAATTGCAGACCCTGTTTACTAACAACTAATAATCTTCTCGCGGGCTAATCGAAAAACCTTACACCGATGTACTCTCCTTCTATAATACGGTTAATCTCAAAGCTCTAAATTGCATCCGGACTGTACAAAACCAGTGAATTCCTTTGGCATCTCTAACTTTGTCCACATTGATTTTTTGTCGCATTTTCCAAACTCTAGCGCATAACAACTCTGAGGTCCACTTTGGATACTAGAACCAATTACCAACATCTTCTTTCGCCACATCGCAACAAATGTTTCAGCACGGACATCATCAGGAAGCTCTGTTAACGGCTGCCACGTCGAACCATTTAAATGCGTCAAATAAGATGAAACGCAGTTATACATTTTCCCGTCGTGATCAAACGCATACGTTCTCGGACACATTTCAGCCTCTAATTTTTGATCTTCAACCTGATCCCACTTCCAAGTATCAACATCAAAAGTTTCGGTCGATTTATCAAATTTTCCCTGCATATCCGTCTGGTATCCACTGATGACGTGGAACTTGCCACCGTGGAACAAACCTTTACATTCATCTCTTTGTTTTGCCATGTCAGGAAGTGAAATCCACGTATTATCCAGCACATCATAAGCCA
The DNA here is from genome assembly GCA_023531105.1 of Papaver atlanticum. NCBI lineage: Eukaryota > Viridiplantae > Streptophyta > Magnoliopsida > Ranunculales > Papaveraceae > Papaver > Papaver atlanticum. The sequence continues at coordinate 1,738,029 of JAJJMB010008429.1, read as the reverse complement.
GAGCAGATCTCAAGGCGTTTTTTCCAGCATCATGTCCACCGGCAATATAAACCATACGATCACAATCTGATGCACAAGCAAAGAACGATCTCTCACCACCAGGAACATCAGCACCGCGTCGCCACGTACAAGTGACAAGATCGTAAATAAAGACAGTATTCAAAACTCGATAAGTTTTCGTATCCCAACCTCCGACGACAACCAAATTCCGACCAACTCCGGTGCATTTACAAAACAGAGGTAATCCATCTTCATAACCGGGAATAGGAGGTAACCTATGCCATTCATTCTTACCTGGTTCGTATAGGCTTAGCCGGTGAGCTGGTGTGATTAGAGTTTTAGGAGGTTTGATTGTACTGATACTGATTGGATCAGATTGAATTAGAGCAAGTAAACGCTGATCGAATCCTTTGGTTTTCCTTTGGTGATGAAATTCTTTTGATTGAATTTCTTGTTTCCATGATCTTGAAACAGATGAAACCGTAGAGAATTGATCGAATGGAATACGAATTAAACATTCTCTTCCAATCTCATCTGGTAAACCTGGAATTATCTCCATTTAATCAAAACTGATTTTCCCAACTGAAATCAAAGAAGAAGAACAAGAAAAAGGATTCAATTTCTGGAACGGATTTGTAGATACAAAGAGAATTATAGAACCGAAGAGACTGTGGAATTGGGATAAGGGAGAGTGTAAGTGGATAATAATATATAGATTTGACAGATTAGAAAAGAAGGAGAGAAGGATGGGATAGGTGGTTCTGTGTTTTTGAGTGGGAAGGAAAGTTTGAGTAAGACAATTTATAGGCAGTTTTAGCTTTTTGCAGCTGCTTTTAGAGTTTCTAGAAGACTAGTTCTCTTCTCTCCTCCAGATTATGGATCAAACAATAGAAAATTACAAAAGGGGGTTCCAAGTTGGTGTCAAAAACTTTAAAAAATATCTAGTAGATGACAAGTAAATACAACTGTAGGATTGGGCACCCCGCCACCCATGGTGCAAATTGTAGTATCCTGTAAGCATAGGTGATTCCGTGTGCTTCACTGCTTTGCATTAAATTATTTAGGACAGTGTCTTCAACACCTGTAATAGCTCTTGGCAGCGTTAATGTCGTCTCAGTATTTACTTGACATCATCATCAAGAGAGCTAGGAAATCAAGAAGCTTTGTCAGAATTTAAACATGTGCTAACTTACATTGTGGCCTGTGGTGGGATTAGGGGATTAGTTGGTTTTTTAAAAAGGTTAAAGATCCATACATCACAAAGACAAAAGTTAATTTAGCATTATCTAGAAGACTTGGTTTCTTCTACTGCTTAACAGTTACCAGTTATATTCGCCACCTGCATGTTAGTTCGCAGTAACATCCAACTTAACATGATGAGATATAATCCAACTGTTGGTTCTTAATGTTTTTATCATCGAAAAGTTAATTCTTATCCTGTAAAAAAATGGCTTAGTGAGAAGCCTAAGTAGTAGTTGTAGGACCACTTTAGTGACTTTTTCTTTTTGGAACCTTTTGTCTTCTAGAATGTGAGGATTGCCGCGGTGTTAAACAATGCCTCTACAAGCCTGTGTGCACTGCAGTCTGCAAAGCGCTCTTACTATAGGCGCATGACGTCCATGTGTAGTTGGACAGGAGAGGAAGCAATCCCAGGCATGTGTGGTCACTTGTCCACTTTTGGATGGGCAGCTCTACAGATTTTTTCAGTTTTGCATGTCCAGTTTGAAAACCAGGTGTCCATAAAAAGGATTCATGTTTTGAGGGTACCCACAAATTCGTGGACGTTTATTTTTTATCTTTTAGTGGACATGGTTTTTCAATGCCTATAACTATAGTCGCATTGAAAAATTATGCCGATTATAATAAAAAAATATTTTCCAGTTTATGGGGTAAATTCTCCACCGGTAAAAATGTATTTCTTCCGTTCTCTCCTTCAAATCCCGGCTCCGCGACTGTCATTACGCTCCCAACCAGTTCAACGTAGTGGCCCCTGTGGTGTCAACTCTCTACATGGTTTATTTTTAACTTTTCTCCATTTTGTTTGTCGATGAAATTCTTATTTAGCTTGGTGACAAAAGCCATGGTTTTGACAGCATCAAGTTTTGGCAATACTTATCCTAAATTTACGGGAGAATCTGGCCTATGACATAGAGTTCACATGGTACCTTTTGGCAGTACGAGATGATGGACTTTACTTCGAGAATAAATCATATGACATTGAATCGATTGATTGTTGTATACTATCTAGGATTGTGACGAAGTCGACACTTTAGCTTTGCCAATCGTTTTTATGGGTCACCCGGTAAGGACTCGTGATGCATCCAAAGGATATATACCCTGTTTAAAAATATAAAATTGGTTAATTAACCCAAAAACAACAATTTCTGGGCAAAAAAGAAATGTAAAATTTGATTATGTTTAAATGCCCAGAAATTAAAAAGATATTTTTCAATTATCCAATTCCGATATCTGCCTAGAAAAATGTAAATAAACTAAATATTTTTGCCCAAAATACCCTTAGAACGATATAATTTGATATAATTTACACTGATTTTAATCACTAAATTTCAAAATCAAATATCCCTTCGTGTATGATGTATCTGATGATATGGATTGGCAGAGTAACCATGATCCTCATCTAACAAAGATATTTTTATTATTAATGTCTATCTGTTGATGTTGATAGCACCTTAAGTAATAATTGTCAAACAGAATGGCAGAGGTCTTCTTTTGTAAACATTTGGCATTTTGATAGTTGTGGGTGGAGCAAGCTGTTAATTCTATAGTGGTGGTGTTTCCCGCTGTTATCACATGGGTTGGCAAGCTATTTCTACATTGGTGGTGTTACCTGCTGCTGTTGTCTACCTGCATCTATGCTAGTTCGTGATCTGGCGGTAATACCCCGAAGTTAATGGAGAACTTCACCGCTCCAATATGGATCAAGACAGAAATACTTGCATCTCATTGATGTTTCTGTATGATTAACAATAATTCACCAACTATCTTATCATAATGTGTAATTAGAATGGCATAAGCAATGGAAGTGTTACGAAGAGAAACCATCAACAATGGAACCAAATAAGCATTTTATCAACAAAGGATTTATCATCCAAGGTCGAACGACTCAAGAACATCGTCCCTGTTATACGTACTTTTCCCCCTCAGTATTGGTTACGAACAATGGTTAACCCATCCCTGACTATGCAGTAGTAGCTATGAATCTACTAAAATGATAAACCTGATTGGCAATTCTAGGAACAAAAGATTAAATATAAAGAGAGATAAAATACGATCATATTAATGTCTCCGTGGGGAGCTAAAGTGAGAAACAACATTACTCACAACGTAATCTTAGTAACTAATGAACATATTACCAGAGTTTTAAAAGTTGAATGAAACTGCAGAAACTTAGCATCCCAAAAATTCAAGACGCTAGGAGAAATAAAATAAAATTGAAGCATGCAAAAGCATGCAAAATCCAGATCCAGGCATTATTACAAGAGTTGTCAGAGTGAATGAAGAAGATACAGGTCGTATATCTTGACTTGCTTTGCCATCCGTGAAGAAACACTACTAGTCACCGTACTTCTGGAATTCCCACTCACTGTTATTTGCATCAAGATAAAACACCACACACAACATTAGGTTAGCAGAAGCCTTACAAGGAGGGATAGATAATTACAAAATGAAGGAGAAGAGGCAGGGGAGGAGTTCGGCATACCCAATGGACAAACTTGGCGAGTCTTGAGTCAATGATTGATGCAGTGGAAGTGCAAGGCATGGTTACAAACCCCTACAGAAAAGTCAAACTCCAATGAGTATCTTTACACAAATTAAAAAATAGAGAAGAAACATGAACCATACCTACGATTTGGTCTAAGCTAGTGGATTCTTTATTCATTCATAAGTCATGGGCTCTTATAGGTGATTTACTGACTGATGCAATTTTAAATAGTGGTAAGAATGGGTTCGTTCAGATTTGTGAAGATTCGAGTTTTTTTAAAATTAATAAAAATATACAATAATATTACAATTGGTGCAAGAGGTACTGGGACTAAGGATTTAATTTTTTTAGAGTGAAAATAACCAAGACACTAGATTCCACTATTACACATGAATAAATGATGATAAAGATTCCAAAACTCTAATTATTTTTAAAATATCTTTTTCTTAATTCACAAATTATCAAGCATATTCTCAAACATTAATTGTATCCCTTAAGCATAGATTATCTAATCAAAGCATAACCTATCTAATTGAATCACAACTAATAAGGAAAAATTATGCAAACAATTAAAATTCTACAAAGTAGTGATAAGTGAATTATAAAATACAAATTAGAGAAAAATAGAATAGTTACCAATTATTCATGCATAAATAGCTTCCTCCATGCCTTGGTTACGCGAGAATTAGCTCATCATTATCATGGAAACATGCTCAAAATTCATCTTCATTAATGCTCAAAAATGGTTCACAAATGATGAAATAGGAGAAAAATTGATAAAAACCAGGTTTGTAACACTTTTGTTCGTTACAAACCGAGCTGTTACAGAGAACGATAAAAATGAAGTGTTGTTGACACTGTCGCAATACGACCCACAAACAGTTGTCGTTGTCACTGTTGAAAAACGACGTTCTTCATGCGTCCAATGTTCTTCGCGTTCATCATCATCAGCAGCAGCAGAAACTGAATTCTGCAACTTGTGATTTCTTCTTCTCTGGCTCTCCTAAGCTCCCCAAACTCTCCACACCCCCTCTAAGTCTCCCAGGGACTCTATTTATACCAAAAACAGGCGTTGAATCTCCTCCATTAATTCCGAAATATTCACAATATCTTTTATTCATGATACGGGAATAATCAAGATTTTCATTCTCTGTTTAGCTCCTCCACGCGTTTTTAGAAGTCCAATCTCCTTATTTGTATCCATTACGGTCGAACACACTCCAAACTCGTGCATTACAGGCATCGAACTCACTGTAATTCATGTTATCCCGTGAAAATGTGTGTAACTCTGTTTTGCTCCATGCGATGATTACAGCCAATTCTAATCCAAACAGACACCCATACCAGCTTTATATGGTCATATCACGTCTACCCATTAAGTTTCAGGGATTGAATCTCACTAAATCACGTCCAAATATCCGATTGAAATTCTGCTGTTAAAGAAATTATTTTCCCGCCAAAATTCATTTTTTGAATTTGAGAAGAACATGTCCTCCCCCTAATCCTGCACGGGTGTCCCTTTAGCACTTGTCTTATGGGTTGCAAATAGTAATTTTTGGGCGTAGATAGTAATTTTTCCGGGGTTCCTCCGACACATTTCTGGGGTGCTTCCGGTGCATTTCTGGGGTGCCTTTAGTACTCTATCCTGGGGTGTAAAACACCACTTTACGAGCCAATTTCGCCGCAAGAGCTTATTTCTCTAAAAATACCTACAAAGACATAAAACACCATAATAAGTACAAAAATGGGTACTAATAATATATACAATAGAGATGAAAATAGACACATAAATGCGTCTATCACTGACCTCCACTATGACCAGTTATTATTTTTATAAAATCATCCAGGATGATACCAGTTTCATATCAGTTTAAACACGGATGAAAAAAAAATCAGTCAAATCTAAAACAGGATGATACCAATTTCATCTAAAACAAACGATACCAGTTTCATATTACTTTATACATGGATGAAAAAAAATTCGACCAAATCCAAAACAGGATGATACCAGTATCATCCATGTTTACACAAATCCAATACAGGATGAAACCATTTTCATCCTATGTTAAATATGGGTGAAATTAAATTCAGCTGTATCTAAACCATGATGATACCAGTTTCATACTAGTTTAAACATGGATGAAACAAAATCATCCAGGATGATACTAGTTATCAGTTTAAACACGAATGGAAACAAATTCTGCCAAATCTAAAACAAGATGATAGCAATTTCATCCAAAACAAAACGATACCAGTTTCATATTACTTTATACATGGATGAAAACAATTTCAACCAAATTTTAAAACAGGATGATACCAGTTTCATCCATGTTTATGCAAGAAAAAAAAAAGACTAGAATTTCATTCATCTGATAAATTTCAAGTCTAGTACTAGATGATACCAATTTCATCCATCTTTACACTAGAAAAAAACAAACTAACTAAAATATTGATCATCTCACAAATTTAAGGTCTAAAATAGGATGATGTCAGTTTCATCCATGTTTACACAAGAAAAAAAGACAGACTAAAATTTCACTCATAAATAAAAGGATTCATCTCATAAAATCAAGGTACTTAAGGTCAATCCATGTGAAATTGAAGAGTTCAAATAATCAAATCAACAAAAGAATTAGGATTAGGAAACTTACCAGTGCACATCTTGTGCAATTGATGTAAGAAAAAAACCTAATTTTCTTAGTTTAAATGAATTTGAGAAATCTTCATTTTAATTAGGGCATTTGAATGAAGAAAACTGTAGATAGTGGTGGTGGTGGTGATGCCGTCGGTGTTTGTGGTGGTGGAGGAAGATGGTGATGTTGGTTGTAGTTGTAATCTATCTAAACCCAAAAAAAAAACTAACTTGTTACTGTCCGTGATGGTGGTGGTGGTTGTAGTCATTGTTGATGGTGGTTATAGTGGTGGGGTTTTATGTTAGTGGTGGTGGTGTAGATTGAAATCAAGTAGGGGTTGGTATTTGTGGTGGTGGTGGTACTGAAATCTTGATGTCAATGGTGCCGATGGTGGAGAAATCGTAGGTGACGGTGATGGAGAAAGATGGAATCTACTGTTGATTTGCTGTGTGAAGATGATTGTGGAAACGGTAGACATAAATGGAGCTCGTATTTCTTCTGTTGGTTGGGAGAAAAGTGATGAGGGAAAAGACGGAGAAATATAGGAGATAAGATTAAGGGTGTAATAGTCAGTTTCATCTTTAATTCTTTCTCGCCCATTTCACCCATCCATATATTTTATCCGTCTATTACAACCAGGTTTTAAAGGTTTCCGTCCAAATGACCTATTTTCCGGTTTAAAAAGTGATCAAGAATTTGGATTATTTCGACGACGACGCGTACAATATAGATAAGGATACTATGTTCTGAGCTCGACACATGCATTTTTGTCGCGAAATCTAGTACCTTGCTTTGTAATTTTAGCGGGTATGCCGACAGTCCGAACATGCAAGCATAGTTTCTTTGTTTTTGGTAATGAACTATGTCCCATAAATAGTGAGTCTGTTATATTGATTTAGGTTTTTCCTATTTCCTACACCATTTTTTCTATTTCTAATTTCATTCATAATTTCTAAAATTAATCTAATTTTTAATTTTGTTTCTCCTATTTACTACTTATAAAAGTCAACTCAATTGACCATGACCATAACTACTAACAATTTTATTCATCTTCTTCCTTACCGATTAAAACAAAAACCTAAGAAAATCATTAACTTAAAAATCCCAGTTTACGCATACAAATCGGCCATTAATCAGTAAATCATCATTATTATTATGAGGGATTCATTAATGAAAAATCTAAGGAAAAATATACAAATTAAGAACCCTTCCCTAGTTTTTTTTCTCTTTTTTTAATTTGAAGCAAGGAACCCGATCGAGGTGACTGTAAAAGCCACCACTGATAATGGACTTACGAATCGGTTGATTCGGTTCCTCAGGAGAACTGATCCCGGAAGAGCGTATCAGCTATTTTATCGATGAATAAATACAAAATCATATTTGGTGTACATAACAATCATGACATGAATCCATAACATGATCAAGCCACTACTGTTATTTCTCTGATGCAAGCCCAAATAATTACATTAATGTAAGGTCCCCGAACATAAACAAGTGGTTTGTATAGAGCAGTAACTATATGTTGGCTACAATGAAGGGAAGGAAGAAAGCTGACGCTTTCTTAAAGTCCACCAACGCAAAAGTGGCATAATTTTGATCGGGTACTTACTCGGGGATTTAAGGTGGTGGTGGATTATAGAGGTGGGGAAGAAGGTGTAGTGGTCGGTGGTGGAGAATAGAATTTTTTGTTTAGTTGTTGGGTGTAAATAAAAATCAAGAGATGGTATTTAGGATATTCAAAAATATACATAGGTAGTACATAGGATTAGAGCTGGCAAAGGGGCGGGCCGGGGCTGGCTTGTTACAGGTTACACGGGTTCGGGTTAACATGGGTCAAAACCCGCGGGCCAATATTCTTCACTGGTGGCCATTTCTTCAACCCGCGCCCGTAACGGGTAAAGCTTGCGGGTTCACGGGTTGGCTGATTCTGGTTAGTCAACTCGCCAGAAACAGATTTTGACAGAGTTTCCTCTGATTTCTGATCTATTCCCGACCACATTCAGGCCATCTAAAGCTCCTTCCCTGCAACCATAAATCCATACTCGATTCCGTCGATACAGTTCAACTTCAACCAACAAAACCTTAATAAATGACAAGGAAAGGGGGATTTCAATCAAGCAAACAATGGGGGGGTGAGATCTATGACAATTCAAGACTAGATACAAGGGGAGATCAAAACATAAGATGATCAATTAACATGAAAATCACAATTTCAGCTGCAACTTGACTTCAATTTGTTCTCTCTTCTCAACAGCACACATTCCATAATTTCATTGATAGCTTCTGTGCAACACAACACCATAAACATATATTCCATAATACCAGTTTCTGCATCCATTGCACCCTCAATTCACCAAACACCATCCAAAACTCATTGCTGCTGCAATAACCATACACAGCACCAGATCACACCCTACTTGAGAGCCACAATCTCCATGGCATGAACTGCATCCACACTTCAGTATCATACAGACCCAAATATGATTTCATTCATCTCAGATCAAGCCGTCTGAACACTTGATTCTGCTGCCAATTGCCAATTGAAGCCAAACCCAGCTTGTAATTCTGCAATTTCCATCATCACAATCCCATAAAACAGCACCACAAATCACTATTCTTCCTGAAACAACTCAACACCAAAACCCATTCAAACTCAGATTATCTGTGCTACTCTTCCATCCAAATACAGTCCATCCTATTCCCTTCGTAAACCCACTAACAACACCAACAATCAATTATGTTATTGTTTTCTCCACAAAAGATGATGAATCAACTTAAAAATCAGGCCTTTTCTAATCTATAATTGATCTCTTAAGACTAGAAGATGAATCAACATAAAATCAATCAATTGTTGATTTCTCAACAAATATAAATAAAAAAATCAAAGCTTCATTGTCTGTGAAACAGAGTTGGATCTGCTTAATGAGTTAGAAGATTGGATCTTCTTAGTGATTGTTGACTAAATCAGTTATTTCCTTTGGATTGCATCTGCCACCTCTTATAAAAAAATTACAGAAGAAGAAGAAAGAAAAGAAGAGACGAAGGGGCGGGTGAACCAAAGAAAAGAAGTTTTCTTTCGGTTTTAACAAAGGTGACACGCGACAGGCGATGTGTGACATGTGGCATGTGGGGAAACTGCGGGTATACGAGTCGTACCCGCGGGTTTATGGTCCGGGCCGGGTTTACCCGTTTTCTCACGGTCCGGTATTTCTCCAACCCTAACCCGGCTTGTTTAGAAACCAGCCAAGCGGGGGGGCGGGTTTTCACGGTCCGGGTCGGGTCAACCCCGCAGGTTTTTGGCTTGTTTGCCAGTTCTACATAGGATTATTGGGGATGGGAATTTACGTGGATGGGAAATAAGAAACACGGGGATAGGAAATAGGGAAAACCTTGTTTTATATATGTCAAAATCTAACTTTGTTTTGAGCTTAGATGCGAACCAATAATGCCCATTCCCATTGTTATTAAACTATTGCCGGAGAAAAGTTGAGAATAAAAATAACAACCGGAAGTGATAAGAGGAGAGGGGGGAGAATTTAATAAGTTAATTTAATCGAAGACTTTATTTGGTGTTTTCGTGGCCATGTGATGATCCCATGGAAAGTCATACCTAAGGTATCATATTATTTTTATTTTTATTTTATTTTTTTTGATACAAAGAACCTTTTCATTAATGGGAGTTCAATGTTACAATGGATTTAAAATAAAAATTAAGAAAATACAAATAGACATACCGTACAAGTTTACCAAGAAATCCGACAAGAGAAAGAGAAGGATTACCGATGTAGAACAAATACAAGCATGAATAAGAACCGATCAAGTCGGGGGAAGAATGGTTTTTCTCGGAAGTGTATTCCAGCCATTTTGTTTGTTTTTATTCTTCATAAAGATGTGTTCCAAAAGTTGGAGTGATTTGCTCAAATTTCTTAAAACTTGTGATGGAGATTTCGTCGTCAAAAGCATCATTTATGAAGATTCCGTCGCCGAATAAATAGATGATGAAGATTCCGGTAAAGATTCCGTCGCTGGAGCTAACAATGATGAAGTTTTTGTCGTTGAAAAACATCCCAAGTGATCTTAAAACCTATGAAACACAAGAACGGCCATTAAAATCGAGATAAACCTCTCTAATAGAGAAGATAAAACACCATACGGGTGTACAAAACTTACCAATAAGTAAGAGAAAACCATGATAGAAACTAACTAATAACAAAGATCTAACCTAAGACAAGAAAAGGGAAAGAAAATCCCGTCCAGATCCGGCCCCAAAAGGACCAGATCTGAGCCGGAGATGGTTGCCGGTGAAAAAAACCTTTTTCTCCTGTTGAACTAGTGAGAGAGAAGAGAGGGTATCGAATACAGTTCCTAAGGTATCATATGAGCGCCGTTTTGGAGATCAACATTTATTTATTTTATTCAAAAGTAAAATAGAGAGATTTTTTTTCTTTTTCTTTTTTCTTTTTTGTTTGATCAAAACGAAATTTATTGAAAACAATGATTATCCAAGTTTGTTGTCCTCAGAGAGGATTGCATTGATACTACTTGAACGATGAACTTTCCAAACAACACAAAGACCCTGGATTTTGGCATGTTTCATCAAGACATATGATACATTGTTAAACTCCCCGACCAAATGAAAACTAGTAAATAGTTAAACTTGTTGTAAATAATTGGTTTATTATTTTTGGTTTTGTTTGAGCAACATAGAGTTATAACTGGAGTATGAATTTATGCACACTTATTGATGAGTATTCACGTGACATTTCAATCTCGCCAATTAGTAATATGGGTTATATTAATGACATTTCAATCTCGCACACCGTAACAAAACCCAACCATAATTAAAACCCTAAAGCAACTAAAACCCAACCGTAATTAAAATCCTAAAGCAACTACAACCCAACCGTAACTAATTCACTAAAGCTTGAAATTGTTGTTAACCATGTATATTTATGTATAGCTTTTCCGAGATTCGATCCCAACCGTAAAAATATTTACGGTTAGCAACCTAGCCCTAACTACACATTTATTTATTTATTTTTTGATTATACGATTAGGAATTCTTAGTTAGCTTAGCAACCTAGCCCTAACTACACATGCATTTATTTATTTTTTGATTTTGTGGTTAGGAGTTCTTAGTTAGCTAATCGTAACTGGTTTTGCAAACCTAATTTTTCTACATATTTCAATAATTCAAATCATTTCAAACACAAAATAGGGAAAAAAAATAGATGCGTTTTGTCGAATTAAACATCACATAAACATTGAGTGCGGTCGAGGAACTTGAAATTTTGCACCGGTTTCATCTTGATTTTCTTGAATTGATTATCAATTTTTCATTGGGTTGTTGATTATCACGATTAGGAGAAGAGATGGAAAAAATGACTTTGATTTTAGTTTTTTTATTGATGAGGTTGAAATAGATGAAAGGGTAATTTAGACTTTTTAAATACCTTTAGGAATCCCCTAACCAACTAAATAGACATTAGGATCATGGGTGAAGCCCCTCTATTGGAATGTGATGCCCCTATAATAGGTTTCTTTTCATTTGCAATGACCCACAAAATAAAGGTGTTAATATGACCTCTACCTAGGATGACATTGACGCCTTGCATTGGACATGCTCTAAGGATCTACTGATTAATAAAAAAATTATCTCTTTTTCTCTCTCTCCTTTCCTCTTCTCTGTAAGGAAAAAAAACCCTATCCTTCGTTAACATCTTGCTCAGATTTGGTCATGTCCAGAAGCTAGGGATGAACATGATTCCGGTTTTCCGCTAAAATCGGACCGAACTGAGCCGATTATGAAGAAACCGAACCGAACCGTTAGTTAATGGGGTTGTTTGGTTTATAAATGTTAATAACCTAGAGTACTTGTTCGGTTTTGGTTTCAGTTAAAACCGAACCGACTACCAATGGAAAACCGATTGATTTTAGTATAATGAATATCAACCACTAGATCTTTCTTAGATAATCAAGTTTAATCTTCACCATAGGTTTTAACTATAAAAGTTTAAGAGAAAAAACCAAACTCATTTTTATTTCTCCTCCTTCCCTCTACCGCGGCTACTCTCCACCTTCATATTCATCTTTCTTCATTCCTCTTCTTCACAGAACCAAATCACCTCCATGATTCATAATCTATTAACAAATCAAATCATGATACTACACCAGTAATAGAAAATCTTATTCTCCTCATTCCTTTTCTGTTCTTCTCAACTTATTCATATAACCCTAATCCCTAATCTTTGATTCACCCCCTATTTTCAGACGAAACAAGAACCAAATCGATCATTTTATAAGGTAAGCTATATAATTATATCATTTGATTTTACCTGTGTAACTGTGTTACTCGATTTACATTATTTATTTTTTAAACTAGGGTTTAGTAAAATGAGTTTGCATGATTTATTCTTTTGCAGATTTCTTTGATTCAACTATGGAAGATTCTCAATCAACACAAGTAAGTTCTTTTCCATGATCTATTGCTTAAACTTCGAAAATCAGGGTTCTGAAATTTGGCTGTTTTTTTTTTTGTACTATGAGTAAGGTTTGTTGCAATTAGAGATTTATTGATTACTGATTAGGGTTTGATACAATTAGAGATTTATTGATTAGGGTTTGCTACAATTGGGATTTGTGGAATATGGTTTGCTGCAATTAATGATTTTTGCTGATTTTGAGTTCATCCCCTTTTGTGTATGAACATGTTTTCTAGTTAACTTTTTTGTTATGAATTGAAGTTGAAGGGCATGAATTGATATGGGGTATTGCTAAACATGTTTGTATTTGTGTATTGCTGAAATTTAAGGGCATGAAATGGAAGGAAATATATGTTTGTGTATGAATACGTTTTATATGTTCATATGACTTTTCTGTTTGAACCTATTAAGGTCAGTCTCCGATAGCATTGAAACCTATATATCTAATAACCGCAATTGTTTAAGCACTGCTCGGTCCACAAGTTTTATTATCTCAAGCTTGTTGTCAATGTTAGATAAAAAATTATATCTTGATTTCTAGTCTATTAAGTCAAGTCTCGGTTAATTATAGATTTTGGTAGTTGAGTATCAGATATCACCCTCGAAGACCGAAGATCACAAAGTCATTTGGAGAACTTCATCAACAAGGTATGTGAATACTGAGCCATTCTATCTTTATGAGACTATGTCGTATGACTTCTAGTAGATTTATTGCAAAGAAGAAATTTCGAGTCAAGCTTATCTTGTTAAAAATCTCGAAATATGATTCAAGCATTGGATGTTCAAAGGTCCTTTAACAATATTAATTCAAAATAATTTATTGTTCAAGAATTAATTTTGTGGATCATTTGAAATTGCCCAAGCAATGATTTTATCGTTTGGGAATGTTTCAAACATCAAAACAAAGAAATTCAGAACTTTTGTAATTTCGCCTCAGGGTTAGGTTGGCGAACCAGTTCGCAAACCATGGATATATGAGTTTATGAAATACATGGAAGGTTGGCGAACTATTTCATAAGGCATATTTTTCGTCAAACTAGTTCATTAGACATATTTTCCAAGAACAATCATAATACACGGTTCACGTACCCGGACCACTGTGTATATTCTTTTATGTGATTTCAAGACAAACTTCTCACATGCTTACTTGAAACCCTAATTAGTGTTTCATCTAACAGAGAAAGTGTTTTCCTGAATCTCAAATTATTTTAGCTTGAATTCTAAGCGACCCTCAGTATTGAACATCTATAAATAAATATGCGCTTTCGACTGAGAAATTTAATCCCTGACACTTTTACATCCTGGTTGATAGCTCGAGTCGTTCTCTATTGACATATGTTTCCTCTAAGAAATATAATTAGGTCTACGACTAAAAGACTTCTCTTAGGGATCCGTGAAGAAAGGTCCGACTATCTTTTACATTGATAGTTCGTGTATCCTTATCTTTCTTTTCCATTATCAAGGTTTTCGTAATCTGTTTCAGGCAAGATAAATAGTAATCGCATAGTTCTCTTCGTCTAAGACTTTGTGATTCCTCAAGATAGATATCTGAACAATATTCTTAATTGATAAGTTGAAGATTGTTCTTGAGAAGTGGTAAAGAATCCATGTGTTAGTGCACTGCTCGGTCGAACTCACAAGCGTTGCTATCTCAAGCTTGTTTGTCAAGTTTAGGTGATCAAAACTATAAGTCTTGATTTCTAGTCTACTTATAACTATGTCTCGGATTAGGATAGAATGTGTAGGTTATCTTTAGACTTCACGGCATTCATCGATTGAAGACGAAGATCTACTGAGGAGAGCTTGGAGGAACTTCATCAACAAAAGGTATGTGGAGACTAAAACTTATCAATCACTTAGAAGTATATTCTATTATATCTCCTATTGAGACTTAGTCGTATAGTTATATAGACTTTTACATTATACACATTTGATATTTCGAGCTGAGTTTAACTCGCTTATATCTTTCTCGAAATATGTGTTGGAAAGCTTTTTGCTTTAACTACGTTCATCATTATTCTTGACGAGTTTAGTTGGAAACAATTTATTTGTTGGAAACTAAATAATGAGTCAAAAGATGATCATGTGAAAATTGCCTTGAAACATCTTACATGATTTGTGTGAGACAGTCATTTGATGTAGACTCGAAATGCTTCGTATTGATCATTCGATCACTTGAAAATTACTTATAAGCTAATAGTTTGTGTGAGACAGCTATTGTCGTCTTCTAAGGATGTTTCAATGATTGAAATTGTAGTTTAGAACAAATAACCATTATATGGATATAACACAGTATGCATACCATTATGCAAACTATTGTAGTACGATTCGGGTCCGGAAACCAAGTTTGCATACCAGTATGCGAACGGTTTCACCTGAGTTAGGTCCGGAACGACAGTATGCGTACCCATTTGCGAACTGTAGGACGTGACCAAAGTCCGGAACATAAGTTTGCGTACCCGTTTGCAAACTAAGTTGGTTTAAGTTATAAAATCGATTAAGTATGATTTTATACTGATGAAAAAACACATTTATATATTAAGGAATGCAATCTTTGCAAACCGTGGCTAAATGTTCATGAATTGATTCTCTTGAATCAAATCTGATTTTATTTCAATTGTGTCTTGTATACTTCTATGAGAATATAAACAATTGAATAACTCTATGAGTAACACAATTAGATTCATTTGATTTAGAAGTGTAAGATGAATATTGTTAATACAAAAGTGTTCATATGGCTAACTTCGGTTAACTGTTATTGAGCCAACTCAATAAACACTTTTAGGTACGGTTACCCATATCTAAATGAAGGTATATTTCATTTGTGTGTAACAAGCTAAGACCATCTAACGGTGGAGAGATATTGCATTGGTTCTAAGAAAACTTAGCTTGAATCTTAAATTAGGATTTCATCTAACGGTGAATATTGATTGCTTTGTTTCAAAGCTATCAAACCCTGATTTGAAGACTATATAAAGGACAACTATAGCAACTGGAAAACCCAATACCCACACCTCTTGTGTGATACTAGTTGCGTACTAGAGTCGATTCTCCTTTAACCTAGGTTTTTCCTAAAACAGTTATAGGTTAACGACTTAAAGACTTCATTGGGATTCTGAAGCCAGGCCCAACTATTTTCTATGTAGTTGCGTGTTCTGATCTTACTTATTCTATCGTATTGAGTATTAATTTCTCTAAGATTTGATCGAGATTTATCTCCTATAAGTAAGATATAAAAAGCAATCACAAAGCTCTGCGTCTCATTCTTTGTGATTCCATAATAACCTGTTCTACTACCATATAGTTAAGTTATTGTGAGGTGATTGATATTTCTAGGCTGTTTTTCGAGAATATAAGACCGGATCATCAATTGGTTCATGTTCACCTTGATTTATCAAAAGACGAAACAAAACTTCATAGGTATTTCCGCGGGAGACAGATTTATCTATCAGAATAGACTTTTATGTGTGAGACAGATTTGTTTATAAAGTCTTCGACTTTGGGTCGTTACAACTCTTAGTTGTGGGTGAGATCAGCTAAGGGAATCAAGTGTGTAGAGTCCTGCTGGGATTCATAGGCGTAAGGAACGCGACTGTACCTTAATCGGTGTGAGACTTGGTTAGGGCTCAGCTATATTCCAGTCCGAAGTTAACTTGTAGTAGGCTAGTGTCTGTAGCGGCTTAATACAACGTGGTGTTTAAATCTGGACTAGGTCCCAGGGTTTTTCTGCATTCGGGGTTTCCTCGTTAACAAAACTTCTGGTGTCTGTGTTATTTCTTTTCCGCATTATATTTGGTTATATAATTGAAATATCACAGGTTGTGCGTAGTTCAATCAATTGGTAAATCTAACCTTTGGTTGTTGATTGAAATTGATTGACACTTGAACATTGGTCTTTGGTACCGTTCAAGTTGTTTCTCATAATAATCAGGCTCACGGATTTCTATCTGTTTGATTTGCTGATTACATCGAGAAACAGAGATATAACTCTTGGATATATTTCCTTTATTGAGTCTGACTGTCTAGTTGATTCTCTTGGAATTATATTGGAGTTAGTCCATACAGATTGCCGAACGAAATATTGGGTGTGGTTGTTAGACCCCCGCTTTTTCAATTGGTATCAGAGCAGGCAAACACGTTTAAGACCTCATAAGTCTGTGTTTGTAGCAATCTGACTCGATGGACATAAGCATTATCTCTATAAACTTACCGCCAGTCTTCGATGGCTCGAATTACTTATGGTGAAAAATTTATATGCGTGCCCTTCTTCAAGCACGTGATTTTTCAATCATGGTTTTATGTTGTTAATGGATATAATCCTCCAATGGTTACAGTAGACGGTGTATTTGTTGCAAATGATATTGGTAGTTATGAGCCTAACGAGATTCTCGTTGCAAAGCAAAATTATGGCGGCTTAAATGCTATCATACATGCCATTACCCCAGATCTTCAGCACCATGTGACTACGTGCACTCGGTCTAAAGATGCTTGGGATATATTAGAAATCGTATTTGTAGGGAATACCTCTGAAAAGGAAGCTAGGCTTCAAAACCTAAATTATGACTGGGAAAACCTTCGTATGGCTGATGAAGATTCATTGTATAAGTTTAATCACAAAGTTTCTGAAAATTTTAATGCATCATTTGCATTGGGTAAGACTATTCCTGAAAAGGACATTGTGATGAAAATTCTCAGATCGTTGCCAGCTAGATACGATTTTAAGAAATATGCCATAGTTGAAGGAAATAACCTTGATACACTTTCCAGAAATACTCTTGGTTTGAAGTTAAAGATCTTTGATCATGATCATACATCAAAATCTGGAAAGGATATTGCTATCAAAGCACAAAAGAACACTAAATTGCTTGACAAAAGTAAAAGTATTGGCAACTCTGTAGTTGATCATATTGAGACTGATTCATCATATGAAGATCTTGACAACTCAGTCTCCCTGATCACAAGACAGTTTAGAGATCTTCTTTTGAAGAGAAGTAAACAGTTGTTGATACATGAAAATAATTATCCTTAGAAAATGAGTCCCCTTAACCTATTAGGGATTCCTTCTAGGATAGAGAGACTTGGGGACTAGACCTAACCCATAAGGTTGGGATAGCTCTAGCCATAAAAGAGCATGTTAGTTTAGTTTGGCTTTGGTCCAAGGAAGAAAGAAAGCCTCTTAGGGTTTACTAATAACTTAAAGGAAAGGAAATGGTAATTTCGTAATATATTGATCTTATGAGTGCTTATTCATAAGAGGAGGAGGAAAAATTATTATAAAATGAAAGAATGGATATTTAGAAAATCATTATTAACTCATCCATTCTCTCTCTTCACATCTAAGGGGGTAGGCTTGCTGTGGCTTGGACTTGCTTCTCTTTCCCACTTTTACCCTATCAATATTGCAACCACAGTGGGAAAAGTTTAGTCTCCCGCCCAACTCTCACAATATTTCTTATTTATCCCTTCCGCACCATCCTCATCCTCCGACTACCCCAAGATACGGTCGGATATCTTCCTCTCTCTCGCCCCATCTCCTTCACGCGCCCAATCACTCAAGAGGGGAAGTGATTCGGTTTAAGTGACAAACGTCTTCGTCTGACCGAGAATCAACACCAATAAGAACAATTGTTGTTTGTTTTTTTTACCGACAGGAGCGTCATTGTATAAGCCGGATGATGAAGACAGCAACGTCATTGAATAAGATGGATGATGAAAACAGTAGCGTCATCGAATAAGCCGGATGATGAACTATGAATCGGATCAGCTTCAACAATGTTTCTCCAACAAAGGGCGATTATAAGAAGAATCCTAATCGGCTCACACTCTCCGGGTAAATATTCTTGAAGAAGTTGGAGGAGGAATTGATAGATCCACCATAAATCAACGAAAAAGATAAGTCCTTCATACTTAATCCAATCCCTTTTAAGTCCGACTTGTGTCATCTCTCGGGAGAAAGAATTTTTGAGAATGATTATAAAGTTTTCAAACTCATAGAAATTAACTTTGTATCGATTCAGAATCAGCATTTTGATATAGTTCAAATATAGTTTTGGTAAAGCTTTAGGGTTCATGTATGGGTTTCGATTTGTCTTTTGATTGTCAGTATTGATAGAAGATCGAACCTCAGATTCAGTTCGTATTGATTTTTTTTTTTTTTACCCATCAATCGGTTTTACATTTTTGATTTCTTTTAACTTTATCTGAACTTACATTAATTCTTGGTCGATTATATTAGCATCAATTGAGAAATACCTTAGGTGTTTAAACGTGTCAACAAATATATTCAAATTTCCAGCTCTTGGATCACAATTACTAACCAGAATTTTCCTCAATGTGACTATTAGAAAGGTTTTCAAGCACATGACAACTTAGCCGGAGCTTCCAGGGAAACATTGAACAGTATGAGTGAGAATACTTAGCTCAAAGTAGCCTCGAAAACTCCTTGTAATCTGCCATACACAAGCATCATAAGCAAATGTTCATCAAAAGCTCGACTGTCGATCACCACTTCATCACCATCCGGAATGGATATTGAGCATGAGCTGAAGCACCTAGATTATTTGAGGGATAAGTATTACTTGATATTTATTTGTATCTCCAGCCCATCTTGTTTATTAAGTTATTTGTCACTGAGTATGTGAATTTCATAATCTTTGCGAGTATCATGGTGCAAAGGCTTGAGGCAGATAATTCTGAACCTTCTCGGTTAAGGCGCTTTCATAGTTTCTATAGACAGATCAGTTCAAAACATCATTGCGTACTATTACTTTGAAGCTACAATCCTCAAACTGCAAAAGTGGAAAGACAAGTCGTTGCATCACTCGACTGCACCAGCTACCCCTCCGCTGTCAGTAGTAGCACCCACGTCCTTCATCCTTAGTTGCAGCCGGATCAGCTAGCGGCTATACTACCAGCACTTCTCATCTCTACTAGACCACCCCTGCTCCGAGAATAAGAAAAGCTTCAAACCGCTTCGAAAAGATAAGTACCTACTGTCTTTGCTTACTCTCAATTAACATTCATCTTTTGATCCTTGGTTGTTTTAGAATACAAACCTTCACATTTTTGGGCTTACTTAAACTCATAACTGTTAAAATTGATTCAATAGCGACGAGCATTCAACTCTGGTATAGCTTAGGTTAGCACTGCATATCCTGTTTCTAATCAGTAGCACAAATACCTTGTACATCCATTAAACTTGTTGACTGTTTCCCGCAGTAATTCTAGTTGATTCATCACTGTTAGCTTCTGCCAGTGATGCCAATTGAATCATTTGTGTTATAATGGATTTTGCCGACCTGCGTTATTGAACTTGAATCGAGCATGCAACTCCATTTGATCCGCTGTTTGTATATAGTATTGTTGTTTCATTTTGATCAAGTGAAAGTCAAGAGTATGTGGTCGTCAAAGTATGATTGTATTATCTCGCATTTACATTTTCCTAACATGCAAAGACACAATTGTTCTCACCATTAATGAGTACATGCGCCTATATCATTTAGCGCCTATTTGTGTATTGATATTTGAGTTCCATGAAACCCGCGTATGGCATATAATTAGCTAGCCGCATATGTAAAATACCATCTTACTAGTTAGAAATTGAATTGTGATAATATCATGAATTGAGAATAGCCATGCGTATGGATGAGAAATGAGAAAAGGTGGCCTCGAATGCACCATGAGAATTGAATAGTAGCCCCGAGTATGTCTAGGCTTTGTGCATGGCCAATGAAATGCACTATAGCCCCGAGTCTGGCTAGG
>JAJJMB010008429.1:1684086-1705304 GCA_023531105.1 Papaver atlanticum | reverse complement strand
TAGATTCCTAGACCCATAACGAGTCTACCCTATGAAAATTAGAGGTTTAATCGACCTCAAACACCTCTAAAAATCCATCACCAAATCTGCCAGGAAACACGTTTTTAAGTTTTTGGTTTCCCGCCCAAATTCAGAATTTGAACTGAAGGGGAAGGTTACCCCTTATCCAATGGTCGCCCCTTATCCGTTGCTGGAGTCCGCATAACACTCGTCCCTTGGGTTGCATTTATCAACTTTTCGAGTCAATTTTGCCGCAAAAACCTATTCCTCCAAAAACACCTACAAAGGGATAAAATACCAAAATAAGTACAAAAATGGGTACTAACATTATACACAATAGAGATGAAAATAGACACATAAATGCGTCTATCATTATACAAAGAACAAAGCAAACTTCGTATAGTTGAGACCAAGCAATCTACCCCTAGTTACTTAGTTCCCTTAGCATCCCAGCGCCTACAAACCGTCGGGCCAACGCACGTGAATCCCAAGACAGAAATCACTATCTTGAGTTGTTTTACCGATGTAAAGTCTTAAGCACTCAACTCCTTTTGATCGTCTTCCAGACAGTAAAGGAACAAAGCTGTTTGGTAACTACTCCAATAATATTTTAAGAAAAGATTCATTGAGTTTTGACAAAGGCTCTTCTGTTTAAACTAGTAAACTCCTTTGTCGGGTAAGATCAATCCAAATTAGCATCTTAAATTCAGATTTACCAATATCAGATTCGGATATTGAAGAATACCACCAAATGATAGTTGAAGATCTAAATGACCATGTGATTAAATCTATCAAAGATAAACCTAATCTAAGTCAGATCCCAGACGATCAAGATGTGTGCACAGATCACGAGATACAAAAAACAATAAGAAAAATCTTCTTGTCTTCAAATTTTCAATTGCCTTCTTTTGTACATGCACATCACAAACTTGAATCCACTTATGATCGATCACAAACAGAACGGAGTTTATTAATAGTGGATGATCACAAGTTGTCTTTAGATCTAAAAACAGTTCTAAAGATCCCGTCAATACTTATATCTAGTTTGAGTGACCCTTATGTCAGAAGAGAATGCTCTCAAGAATAATCAAACTAGGTGCAATCAAAGTTTTAACAACCGTTATTCAATCAAATCAATAATCGAAAACTAAAATAATAATCCAACTATCTAGTTTCCCACCAACAGTACTCGTAGAGCTTCTTGATCCCATAGAAGTCTTTAAACGAGCGGTCGTAAGAGATTTTTCCTAATTACGGTACTTTCCTCTCCGGATATACGGCTCCACCAGAAACAACACGAATGAAGTTTGTCTGGCTCTTAGGATAGTTTGCAAGGAATGAAAACTCAACTACTTATAGACCAAGATTGTTTGGACAACAAGGAAATTCCAAAACCGAAAATATTCTCAAGATATGCAATAAGTACCTAATTTCGGTTTTCATATTTCCAACTAAAATCCCACATGTAATTCTGAAATCTCTCATTAGAAAATATATAATATTAGTTTATCACTTAACTAATACAACTTTCTAAGATATATGTTTTGGTTGCTGTGAAATCAAAAACATATAATCGAAAATCTTAATTAAAAGATTCTTAATATTTCGGTTTGGGATTGTTTTGGGGTAAAAACTGATTCTGTTGTTTTTGGTAAATTTGGGTGTGTTGATGAGAAAAGAATTCAAACCCTAAACAAATGCACTGCACAGGAGTAATTTTAGATTCAAGAGATCAATCTGTAAGACTCTGGCCTAAACAAAGAAATGGTCATTCCAGATTCAATAAGGTCACAAAGTGAAGGACAAGCGTTGATCTTAGGGAGGGAAGCGAAGAAGGTGTTGAGATCAGAATGTTGAATTACGAAGGTGTGGCTGTTTTATAACTTGTATCAGAATGTGGAACTGGCTTGCAGAATGTAAGCTATAAGTTCTGGGTGTTTTCTGGATACTTGTGTTAATAACACTTGTTTTTCGAAAATAGGTTGAAAAACCTATTTATACAAGTCATTGAGCGCACCCCTGATCTCGTAGGAAGTGGAGGCAGTTAAGTAGTGGAGAAGTGGGGTTATACAAAAGGTGGTGACCATCACGTTTCCATTATGTGGGAAGACCGGTCACCCTTTCACCCACTACTCCCTCATTGCTGTTAACCGTTTGTCCTTTCCTGACACTTTCTCGTAATGGGAGCATTGCACGCCGCACACTGTAAACCGCCAGACCAATACCCCAATGAGCATCCCCCAGTTTTTGACATGTTTGATGTCTCGAGTAAATGGGTCAAGCCGTGAGACTTGCCGCTAAAAACAGCACATTGTGCTTTTAGGTCAAATAACAAAATTATTTATGGAATCAATAAAACATTGTTTATAATCGATGTATATAAAGCATCGCTTTTAAACAAGCAGTTGAAAATAATCGATGTTCATGAAGCATCATTGTTTCCGAGCTCGTCTAAATTAGTCGCGGAGCTTTATGTCTTAAAAGGAGCGTGACCGCCCTCTTTCAGGGAGTCGGTAGGGGCTACGCACGCATACCAGGGAGTGGTCGGTCAGGCCCTATAGGAGAGTGGCGAAGGGTGCCATTCTAAAATCCTATCGGTCGATCGAGGTTAGATCTGGACCGCTTAAATCAGCTAGCCAAGTTTAGTAGCCGAGACGATTTTACGGAAGTTAATGACTGCTGTTGAATCATACAAGTAGCGCGAATGGCCACTTTTGAGTGATCGTTTGGGAACCCTATGAACGAGCCATGACTTTGCCAATCGTTTCCTGTGAAGGAGGGATGGCCGGTGATCGCGGCATCACCCTGTCGGTCTCCTGAAAACAAATCTAGACCATCCGAATAGGCTAGAAAAGTTGGATGGACGAGATGATTTGTGGCACTTGCTTACTGCCGTCGATTCAAATTAGGGTTTAGAAGCCGTGTGGCAAATCCTATTTTGGCTAATCGATTGAAAGCACTAGGCGCTAATTTGAGCGGGACGATTGGCCAGACGCAAAGGCGAGCTTCCGATGAGCATGCTGACATCTATTGGTCCGCCTAAAATTTGATCTAAGCCATTCAATTTGGCTGGCGAAGATGGACGGTTGTGATCGATTTGCGACAATGGCACGCTTCCGCAACCCAACTTTAGGGTTTCCAAAACAGCACGTTCACCCTAGTTTGAGCAAGCGATTTGATGCACTCTTGGCTTGCCGTGGGCAGGTCGATCGACCAGGGATGGAGCTGGGTCGCCGGTGAACACGCCATCACCTCTTTGATCATTCAAAGGAAGATATAGACCATCCAACTAGGCTATCTAAGCTGGGTGGATTGATGAATTTGAGACCGTAATGGTCGGTCTTAGCTCGTTCGAGCTTTCTTTCAACAACGCGATCACCCCGGTTCTCGTTAACGATCAGGGGTGTTGTGGGTGAATTAAAGTTATTCCTATCGGCAGGGATGCTAGTTGGCCCGCCGGTGGACATTATGGAGGTTGCCTAGTTTTGCTGGAAAGAGGCTAAGCTTGTTGAATTGTATGGCCAAATCGTTATGTCGTGATTGCTCCTTAAGACTGTCATGGACAGTCTAGGTTTTCCCTAAGGAATTTAAGCGCATTGATCGTGCTAACTTTTAATTAAAAGCGCGTTGACACGAAAATCTCTTTATCAGAGAGTGGTGCAGCCTGTGTGAGTGTTTTCATGCAGATCTCAATACTGACACTTCGGGAGATTCGTGCTACTCCGCTGCGAGTGAACATTAATCATCATGTCATGCCAATATTGAGAGTTCAGCTGGGGAACATAGCATAGAAAAATACTAGGCGGGCAATGCATAAGTGAATAATGCTGGTGGAAAATAAAATTCATAGAATATTTTGGATTGTTGTTATGCACCATTCTGAGTGAATTATTTATATATATATATATATATATATATATATATATATATATATATACAAATATATTGAATTGGTCAATACATCTGTGAGAGAAGAGGTTTATACACTCATCACTTTCAAATGGCTTATGTTCCTTTGCAGGATGACAGCGCATTAAAAACAGGGTTTCACAATTTTTACCCTGAACCGAAAACCACCATCAACATTAAGTCCCCTGTTTAGTACGTAACAATGACATTGTTGCGGGGTAAGCACTAGATGGTGACAAATAAAGATAAAACTTATGAGGAAAAGTAGATAGATATTACCAGGAGAGGTGGGTCGGCTTGTCCTTGGAACATGGCACGAGGCGTCCAGATGAGCGTTCCCCTAGCATGATGTCGGTTGGCCCCAGGAAGATCAGGGAGACGGTTGGTTGGTATCTCAAACTGCATTCCAAGTCCCTTTTACTTCTGAGCATCGTCTGAGAGCGTGTCCAAGTTTTCCTGGCTTCGGTTGGCATGGAGGAAAAATTGAGGCGCGATGAAGCATCTCAGCCAACAAGTACTAGGACTGAAAGGTTTGCTGCTTGGCTAAAGCACCGGAGGGTAGAACATGAGCAGCTCTTGGGCGAACGTGAACTCCTGGATAAACATGAACACCCTATTCATGACGGCGTCATAATCCTCGACTCTGACGTGGACGAACCGGAATACCCTCAAAAGGATGTTGAAGCAGTTTCTGAAAAGGATATCGGGTCAACTTTCGAAGAGTGTATAGGAGGAGTGGCATCTGGAAAAGATGTTGAAGCGGGCTCCGAAGTGAATGTTGGTGCAGCTTCTGAAGAGGATGTTGAAGCGGCTTCTGGAGAGGATGTTGAAGAGGCTTATGGAGAGGGTTCCAGTGAAGGCGCCATTGACCCTGGCGTTGATGATACTTCTTTGATGTTTAGTAGTCTTTCATTTCATTCGCCTGGAGCTAGGGATTCATCAAATAATAATCTTTCATTCATGCCGCTTTCATGATTTTATGTTTCCAGTTGGATGAATGAATGAAATCTCCCGACTAAGAAATCCAAATTCTTAGAAAGATCTCGCAATATCTTTAAACTTTAGATGTAGCGCTCTTCGGTAGCCTGTGTTCATGATATTCATTCCTAAAACGCGATTTTTCAATCTGATCTCTTCCCATTCTATTGAGGCGGCATGGCGGATAGGAAGACAGCACACAAATAGTAATGGCTGGCAAGTCCGTGTTTTTTTCTCATGGGAAGAGGTGCCTCTTCAACAATAATATTTCCACACATGTAACGCTAGTAACAGCAATTTAGAGTAGGGAAAAATAACAATTATGGCTCGACCAACCTTCTGTTTGATATTCCTCTTACAGATTACACTCTTCTTAAAGATTTGTGGCGTGCCGGTTAGGTATGTAGAAGTATGGGATCTTTTCCACGAATCTAGAGACCCAATAAGACGCATATTGTGGGCTAAACGGATAAGAGAGGCCTTATCTTCAATTGACGACATGTACAACATGATTTCTGAAGAAGCAATTGCGAACTGGGAGTGTTACTGGGTACGTGCGCCACCTTCAGATTTGTTTCTTCCCGGTCCGTGAAATGATTTTCAAAATCCGAAAATTGCATATTGAATTGGACAGAACCTCCTTTAGGGATCACGTCGGTCAAAAGACGTGGTGATTAAGAAACCGTCTCAATGTTGAAGCAGGCTGCTCTTCGGGATATGGTGCCTTCCAAGAAGAATCTGTTGCTGCTTGATGATTTCCCTTGAATATCTTGTTCTTTCTTTTTCTTTTACATATTCCCCTCTTAGGTATTTACTGAAAGATGTAAGGTGTTTCTTTCATGGTTTGATTTATTTTTGGTTTTGAACTGATGGGTAATGGTTTTGTGAGGAAATGATGTTTCGATTAACTGATAAAATGAAATCCTAATTATGAATGCAAGCAGTGCAGTCATTTCGGAGGAATTACAAATATTGCATGAAAAGGGGAAATGCTAAAAGAAATGTTAAAGAAAAAGGCGACGTTTCGTCTTAGGTATTGAAAGGTTTAAGCCACCTAGCGTGTATTACTACGCCTCTTAGCTTGTCAGCATTGATAAGTTTGCATTAGCCTCCCAAGAGAATTTCTACTACTAGGTACGGCTCATCTTTTGGGAATTTGGCGGAGCAGGTTGGGCAGCAACCCTTACTACTATATCTCCAACTTGAAATGGATTTGGGCGTTGCACCGTTACTTGATTCTTAGATTCCCCATCTTTGACTGTGACAGCTTCTAAATTTTTAATAAAATAGAAAGGCCCAACACCCCATTCACATCTCCTAGTGACGACTGGGTTGACGATCGGGTCAAGTCCCCGGACCTTGACGGAAGGAAGAGTGAATGATTGCAGAAAGGGTTGTTCAATAAGACTTACTTGGGTTCGGAATCTACGAATGTACATCGCCGGGTTCTCTCTAGGAAATTAGGTCACATTGAAAAGTTGTTGATACGGCAGCAAATAATCCTCAGGGTTGGATGGCTTGTTGGAAATCCTTTCGGGTATAGACACTGGTAAAGGACATACTCCTAGCTTTGCTTTGTTGTCATGCACCCACGAGCGCCCCAGAACCATATCATAATTTGGGCATTCTTTGATAATATGAAATTTGGCGTGCGTTAGAGCATCTCCCACCTTGATTTCGAGATTGATGTACCCATAAGTGTCTCTAGACTCCCCTCCGAGTTTTTGATCATGGTTGCACAGTGAACGGCTTCCTGTTTTGGGATCTTTACGGCTTTCAGAGTCTTGATGGTAACAACGTTGAAGTCAGAGGTTGCGTCAATCAGCGTGCTGTCAAACTCGACACCCTTCAGGTTGGCAGTGGTCAGCAGTACCCAGTTGCATTTTCCAACAGCGCCTCCTAAAAGAGATTGGGGCTTAGGAGTAGCTTCTCTGACTGAAAACATCCGCTTGCCTGACACAATGCGATTGAGAGCTGCAAATATATTTTGACGTTATGCCTTGGAGAAATAAAGAATTTCACATACATGCTCCATCATAGATTGCACGGTCTTGTGAGTAGAGTCCCCAGAAAGTGTGCAGCTTCTGACTGGGAGAGGGTCTCTGTGAACTCCCTCGGTGCCTAGTTGAAGTTCTCCCGCATCTATTTTTTCCTTGAAAATGCGCTTCAACTTGTTGCATTCATTGGTGGGATGATTGACGAACCTGTGGTAACGGCAATATTTGGGATTTTCCATCTCTTCCTTAGTTGGTGGTTTGTCTGATAGGAGGTAGTTTGATGGCATCATCCTGCATCCATGCTTCCAGGAGCTCAATTACTTCCTCTATTGGGAACGGGAAGTTTGGAGCTGCATCTCCAGTTTCTTGTTGTTGCGTAGGCGCCTTAGTCGCGGCCTTCCTTGGTGGAGCTTCCTGATGCGCCGGTGCCGCACGTTTGGGTTGTTGTTCCGCCACTAGAGCTTTTTTATTTCCTCCTTTACCTACTACACTTACAGAGGGTCTATCATTGTATTGTTTGTTGGTGAGACATATGCTTCCTTGAGTCTCACGTGCATCTTCATTTCTGGCGGGTCTGGTCCTCTCAAGCAATGCCAGTGCTATTATGGCCGAACGTTTAGCAGCTTCATGAAGTTCAGAAAATGTTTGGAAACGTAGGTTCTCCAGTAAAGCGTGATAGACGGGTACCATGCCATTAATGCACAGCTCCACCAATTGATGCTCAGTTACATTTGGATTATGACAATCTAGTGCTTGAATCCTGAATCTCTTGACATAATCATTTGGATGTTCATCGTTTCGCTGAAACATCCTTCCCAAGTCTGATAAAGTGATTTGCTCAGACACAAAGAAATATTTCTTGTAGAAAGCAGTAACCATTTCATACCAATTTCCTATGATGTTTGGTGCGATGTTGTTGTACCAGGTGTATGCCCTTCCGGTGAGCGACTTTGAAAATTCTTTCAGGCGGAGGACATGATTGTATTCATGTTCTCCCAATGATTCCATAAAACGAGAGATTTGTTCACGAGCGTTACCAGTACCATCATAGAGGGAAAACTGAGGAGAGGGGTATCCTCTCGGGAGAGGAACTCTTTGCATATCAGGAGGATACGGAGGTTGGTGCTGGTGCATGTCCACTGGGTTTTCTTTGCCTCGATTTTGGAGGCTACGCTCCAGATCCTCACGTGTGATGAAGTTGGACGGCTGATTCCTTTCTCGTGAGCGTTCAGGAGCAACAAGAACCTCTTCATCTATGAAGATACGCCCTGTTGAAGTGCTTGCGCTGGGAGTGTTAACAGTACTCCTTATTGTCTCCATGGGTTGATACGTCTCTTGTGGTAGTCTCTCCGTTAGCGTCTTGAGGAAAGTGAGTACCTCTTTCTGAGTTGTAGCCATATCCGTCTGAGCCTTAGAAAGAACTTCTTGTCTTTCCATCAAATCAACAATGGTGATAGGGGGTTGGCTTCCTCTGTCTCCTCCGGTCTCTCGTCCCGATGAAGAAATGGTGGCAGCCCTGGTGACGATTGGAGGTGTCATGCTCTAAGAAATATTAGGAGTAGCAGCTGATCTGGCTCTGGTAATAGGAGGCTGCACACCATAGGGGATGCTTCCGGCGTTACTGGTGCTGGTGCTAGAGAATGTAACACCGTGCGATATGTTGACGGTGCTGGCAGGCGGTACATTAGTGTTAACGGCAGGGATATTGGCATCAGGAGTGTTATCAGCTCCCGTAGCATCAGAATTGGTAACTAACCCAGACCTAAGATCTACCATCTTGAATTTGAGAAAATTGAAATGAAATTGAAAATTGATCTTGCAACCGAGAGATTAATCTCCCACTATGGTCGCCAGTTGTTTTGGGGTAAAAACTGATTCTCCTGTTTTTGGTAAATTTGGGTGTGTTAATGAGAAACGAATTCAAACCCTAAACAAATGCACTGCACTGGAGTACTTTTAGATTCGAGAGATCAATCTGTAAGACTCTGGCCTAAACCAAGAAATGGTCGTTCCAAATTTAATTCGGTCACAAAGTGAAGGAGAAGGGTTGATCTTAGGGAGGGAAGCGAAGAAGGTGTTGAGATCAGAATGTTGAATTACGAAGGTGTGGCTGTTTTATGACTTGTATCAGAATGTGGAACTGGATTGCAGAATATAAGCTATCAGTTCTGGGTGTTTTCTGGATACTTGTGTTAATAACACTTGTTTTTTCGAAAATAGGTTGAAAAACCTATTTATACAAGTCATTGAGCGCACCCCTGATATCGTAAGAAGTGGACGCAGTTAAGTAGTGGAGAAGTGGGGTTGTGAAAAAGGTGGTGACCATAACGTTTCCATTATGTGGGAAGACCGGTCACCCTTTCACCCACTACTCCCTTATTGTTGTTAACCGTTCGTCCTTTCCTGACACTTTCTCGTAATGGTCGCGTTGCACGCCGCACGCTGTAAACCGCCAGACCAATGCCCCAGTGAGCATCCCCCAGTTTGTGACATGTTTGATGTCTCGAGTAAATGGGTCAAGTCGTGAGACTTGCCGCTAAAAACAGCACATAGTGCTTTTAGGTCAAATAACAAAATTATTTGTGGAATCAATAAAACACCATTTATAATTGATGTATATAAAGAATCGCTTTTAAACAAGCAGCTGAAAATAATCGATATTCATGAAGCATTATTTTTTCCGAGCTCGTCTAAATTAGTCGCGGAGCTTAATGTCTTAAAAGGAGCGTGACCTCCCTCTTTCAGGGAGTCGGTAGGAGCTACGCACATATCCAAGGGAGTGGATGGTCAGACCCTATAGGATAGTGGCGACTGTTAGCCATTCTAAAATCCTATTGGTCGATCCAGGTTAGATTTGGACAGCTTAAATCGGCTAGCCAAGTTGAGTGGCTGAGACGATTTTGCGGCAGTTAATGACTGCTGTTGAATCATACAAGTAGCGCGAATGGCCACTTTTTAGTGATCGTTTGGGAACCCTATGAACGAGCCATGACTTGGCCGATCGTTCCCTGTGAAGGAGGGATGGCCGGTGATCGCGGCATCACCCTGTCGGTCTCCTAAAATAAATCTAGACCATCCGACTAGGCTAGCGAAGTTGGATGGATGAGATGATTTGCGGCACTTGCTTACTGCTGTCGATTCAAATTAGGGTTTAAAAGCCGTGTGGCCAACCCTATTTTGGCTAATCGATTGAAAGCACTGGGCGCTAGTTTGAGCGGGCCGATTGGCCAGACGCAAAGGCGAGCTGCCGATGAGCATGCTGACATCTATTGGGCCGCCTAAAATTTGATCTAAGCCATTCAATTTTGCTGGCGAAGATGGACGGTTGTAATCGATTTGCGACAGTAGCAATCTGCCGCAACGCAAACTTAGGGTTTCAAAAACAGCGCGTTCACCCTAATTTGAGCAAGCGATTTGATGCACTCTTGGCTTGCCATTGGAAGTTCGATCAACCAGGGATGGAGCTGGGTCGCCAGTGAACACGTCAGCACCTCTTTGATCATTCGAAGGAAGATCTAGACCGTCCAACTAGGCTAGCTATGGTGGGTGGATGTGATGAATTTGACACCGTAATGGTTGGTCTTAGCTCGTTCGAGCTTTCTTTCAACAGCACGATCACCCTGGTTCTCGCTAACGATCAGGGGTGTTGTGGTTGAATTAAAGGGATTCCGATCGGCAGGGATGCTAGTTGGCCCGCCGGTGGACATTATGGAGGTCGCCTAGTTCTGCTGGGAAGAGGCTAAGCTTGTTGAATTGTCTGGCCAAATCGTGTGGCCATGATTGCTCCTTAAGATTGTCATGGACAGTCTAGGTTTTCCCTATGGAATTTAAGCGCGTCAATCGTGCTAACTTTTAATTAAAAGCGCGTTGACACGAAAATCTCTTTATCAGAGAGTGGTGCAGCCTGTGTGAGTGTTTTCATGCATATCTCAATACTGACACTTCGGGATATTCGTGCTACTCCACTGCGAGTGTACATTAATCATCATGTCATGGCAATATTGAGAGTTCAGCTGGGGAACATAGCATAGAAAAATACTAGGCGGGCAATGCATTAGTGAATAATACTGGTGGAAAATAAAATTCATAGAATATTTGGGATTGTTGCTATGCACCATTCTGAGTGAATTTTATATATATATACAAATATATTGAATTGCTCAATACATCTGTGAGCGAAGAGGTTTATGCACTCATCACTTTCAAATGGCTTCTGTTCCTTTGCAAAATTATAGCGCATTAAAAACAGGGTTTCACAATTTTGACCCTGAACCGAAAACCACCATCAACAGGGATCACCTTGAGTATCAAGGAATGTCTTTGAAAAATAAAATATAAGAATTATATACATGTTCAAATTATGTCGACATCTGGAACTTTCCTATTTAGCAAACCTTAATTCCAAACTAACACAAAACCATAAGTAGCATGTGAATGATGGAAATCGGTTTTGCTCTTGGGACCGGTTGTACCATGTCTCCTAACATAGGTTAAGATCGGTTCTACCATGACTCCCAACATAAACTAGGGTCGGTTCTACCATGACTTCCAATATACGCAAGGATTGGTTTTACCAAGACTCCCAACAAAAGATAGGATCGGTTATACCATGTATCTCAATATAAGTAAGGATCGGTTCTATCGTGTATCCTAAACTAGGTAAAGATTGGTTCTACCATAACTCTAAACATAAGTCAAGATCGATTCTACCAAAGTTCTTACCTAGGTTCGAATTGGTCATCTAATAGATCCTCATTGAAAACCGGACCAAAAATCATATTTATTTCTTTTCGATTATATGTACTTCCTTTAAACATATGTAATCAAACATAGTTTCTTAGGATGAAATCAAATTTATATCCAATACAAAGTCAAGTAACTTAGAGGTGTCTAAAACACCTTGATATTTATCTATTGTTTATGCTTTCTTTGCTAAGTTTTCTTGTAAATTATGTATCTTATGTTTAATTTTGAGTTTTAGGTACTTTGGAGGCGAATTATTTCTCATTACTTGCTTTTATTTCTTCATCTTTATCTGAAAAGCATGGCAGCTTTAGTGATGTAGAGAAATTGAGGAGAAGAACTGGATCTGAGAGGTAAGAGACGACTGCTGTTGGTGGAAGAATTCGAAGAAGTGGTGTATATTTGGCATTTGAACCCTTGGGAGAAAGTACTGGAGGCACCCCAGAAATGCGTTAAAGGCAACCAAATTTTGGTTAAGGGCACCCCTTGGGCAACTGCTATTTGCACCCCTAGTCCGGTTAAGGGGTGTCCATCTTCAACAATTAGAATTCTGGAATTTGGCGGGAAGAAATATTATCAAAACAGAGAATTAGGGTTCGTGATTTAATGGTGTTTGGACGAGACTAAAGTGCTGGAATTATATGGGTTTGTCCTAATTGTCTTAACAGAGCTGGTAATGGTCTTCGTTTCGACCAAAATTTGCAAGAACAGTGGGTTTAAATAAAGAACAGATTATCGGGTTTATCTTCAAACGGAAATTCTATTAAGGATTTGGACGAGTTTAAGTGAGACTCAAGCACTGGATTTGGTTGCTTTGGGTCTATTTGGACTAAACAGGGACGGTAAGGGTTTTGGATTCAGATAAAATTGGCTGGATTGTCGATTTGGAGAAAACATAGGAGGTGTATTACACGGGAGAAGAAAACACGGGATATTATGAGGATAACTAATGTTTGTGTGTGGATAGAAGAAGTTGGCAGTGTTTTAGAGGCGTGTGTGAGTCTATTTTCTGCAAGAAGACGTGTGAATATCAACTACAGGCGCGTGAAATTGTTAAAAAAGAAAAATATCCCAGTAAAAAGAAAGAGATCTTTTGAAGTTATTACATGAGATTTTTGGGACCTGTTGAGTATATAGGGCCTGTTGAGGTCTTGAGAAGGTGGACGGAGAGTTTGGAGAATAGTAGTTTCTTAGAATCGTGTGAACTGAGAGTTACAGAAATCTTGTTCTGCTGCTGCTGTTAGAACACGAAGAACTAACACTTGATACAGACAGTCGCAGAAGCTATCGTTAATCAACAACATAAGCCATATATCGTACTCTATTCTGTAGCGAAAGACCTTTAGCAACAGAGGTAGCTGAGAAGAATTCAGTCGTGAAAGACCTTTAGCGACTAAATATCGTTGTAAGCAAATTTAATTATTTTCAATACAATGATTAATCAATTTTACTCCATTCTTCGATTCATGAGTAGCTAAATTACTTTCTAGGGTTTGAAGGAAGCTATTTTTGATATGTACTATTAATAGTTTTATTTCTTAGACAATAATCACTATATTATTTGTGATATTCATGACTAATAATTTCTCTTCTATAAATGCTTCATTTTAATTGTTTTGGGTAGTTTAGCTACCGATCTTTTATAAGCGAAAGAGGTTATATTTTTGTGTAACGACAAAAGTCGCATAATTAATTTTAAACGTTTTATCTTCCAAAACATGAGATTGGGTTCAATATGGTTTTGAGTATCTTATGAGTAATTGTTTGAGATAATAAATTGTTAATTTTACAAGCGTCAGAAGTAGTGGAATCCAGAACCCTAGGTTCGCCTCTCCTTGGTATCAAAAATCAAAATTTAATTAATTTTTCTTAGTATTTTTCTTTTAAAAATCAAAAACCAAATCTTTAAAAAGAGTCCAAGCAACGAATCTTTCTTACCACAACTAAAACTACATCAGTATCGAGTTACATAGGTCGATGTCGCGTTTACGAAGTTCAAAAGATAAACGTTATACTTCGTAATCAAATATTCTTTCTTGACACTTTGATCATAATAAAATGATCAAGTTTAATACTAGAGTATTAAATATAACCTCGCATGTTATGTTTTCAATCTTAAACAACTTGAAAGTAATGATAAGAATGGAAATAAGTCAAGTAAGTATCATTAACCTTAAGTGAAAGGATGATGTCTTCATTGTAGTCGATACGTCTTCACGTTCTTCAGGTCTTCAAGGTAATACTTGTATGTCTCAACATTCCTACACTTTTTAGTCTAACCTAAATGAAGTTGACTCTAGTACATTTAATCAAGCAACTCTAATTAAGTTTTTGATACTAAAATATGACAACCAAACTTGTTATACCAACGCTTGGTGGGTTCAACTGAACAATGCTCTAAAAATCTCCCCCTTTGTCAATTTTAGTGACAAAACTCTAATACAAATGGAGATAAACGAATTACAAATAACTCATTCTTCATACGCTGGATTCCAAGTTTCAACAGCACAATATCCTGCACATATTCAAAAAATAAATGTCGTTGTTGACATTTGAATAACAAAAGCTTTACTCCCCCTAAAGGAAAGCTAGGTACATATTCAATCAGAATATATTTGTTATTCCCCTTTTGTAATATGAAATACTACACAGCAAGATGATATGTTTCTCCCCCTTAGTCTATGCTTTGAAATAACCTTGAAGCAAATATATCCTTTCCTAATGATCATAAATCACTTGTTTACTCCATATATTTCTCCCTCTTTTTGTCACAAAAATGATAAAGAAACGAATAAACATAAGAGCGAACCGAAAGGATCTTACAAATCCATATGAACTTGTACAACCTATAAGAGTAAAGTACGAAGGTTTCACATACCATTTTAGATAACCAATACTATAACCGAAACTACCTAAGTAATCTTGTTTTAGTATGTTATCAAGGAAACAATTGCCCAAAGAAATTTTTCCTTAGTCCGATTGATCAACTAAGATAACTTAGTTACAAACCGAACCGATTATGTATGTATAATCGCTTTATTTGATAAGACTCAAAAGAGATACGAATTAACTTAATTTCTATTATCAGGTTCCAATTATTCTTAAAACAAATGTACCTTCTTTTAGACAAGACAAAATCTAGGTTTGTTAACTAGTTTCTCTTATCAAGGAATCGACTAGACTTGAATAATCGAATCCTAAATTTTGACAAGTTTAAACTAAGATCAGAATTAACTCAGTTTTACTTATCATGAATCAAATAGACTAAAACAAATGATCCCTTTTTCCTTAAGCAAAAACAAAAATCAGAATTGACAAAGTTTTTCTTAACCGGAAACAATTGAAACACAACAATCCATACATCATAATGGAAATACAACAAGTGCACCGTATTTCGTTAAGCAAAAGCAAAGAATAGGCAATTAAATCAGCTTTTCTTAGCAGGAAAACGATTAACTAACACAAAAATCGTACCTTATGCTTCGACATGACAAACTAAGATCAAAATTAACTTAGTTTTTCATATCAGGAAAGATTATAAGTGAAAAAACGGGGGTCTAAAAACCACACCTAATATTTCGTTTGAAAATCTGTATGGACTAACTCCAATATAATTCAAAGAAAATTAACTAGACAGTCAGACTCAATCAAGGAAAGATATCCAAGAGTTATATCTCTTTCTCAAATCAATCAGCAAATCAACATAATGGAATCCGTAAATTGATTGGTATGAGAATAACTTGGACAGTATCAAAAACCAATGTCCAAGCGTCAATCAATTTTTATCCAACAAACAAGGTCGAATTTACCAATTTATTGAACTACGCACAACCTGTTATATTTAAATTATATAGAATATATAATGCGGAAAATAAATAACACAGATACCATAAGTTTTGTTAACGAGGAAACCGCAAATACAGAAAAAACCATGGACCTAATCCAGTTTTGAACATCACACTGTATTAAGACGCTACAGACACTAGCCTACTACAAGTTAACTTCAGACTGGAATGTAGTTGAGCCCTAACAAGGTCTCACACCGATTAAGGTAAAGTCGCGTTCCTTATGCCTCTGAATCCCAGCAGGACTCTACACACTTGATTCCCTTAGCTGATCTAATCCACAACTAAGAGTTGCTACGACCTAAAGTCGAAGACTTATAAACAAATCTGTCTCCAACATATAAGTCTATCTTGATAGATAAATATGTCTCCCAAAAAAGTACCTACGAAGTTTTTGTTCCGTCCTTTGATAAATCAAGGTGAACATGAACCAATTGATAATCCGGTCTTATTGAAAAAGCAGGGGTCTAACAACCACACCCAATATTTCGTTCGGCAATCTTAATGGACTAACTCCAATATACTTTCAAGAGAATCAACTAGACAGTCAGACTCAATCTTTAGAAAAGTATATCAAAGAGTTATATCTCAATTTCTCAATTCAATCTGCAATCAAACAAATAGGAATTTGCGAGCCCGATTGAATAAGAGAAATAACTTGGACGGTATCACAAACCAATATCCAAGTGTCAATCAATTCAATCAACAACCCAAAGGCCGGTTTCAAGAACTGATTGAACCTAACACACAACCTGTGATATTTCAATTATATAAACAAATATAATGCGGAAAAGAAATAACACAGACACCAGAAATTTTGTTAACGAGGAAACCGCAAATGCAGAAAAACCCCGTGACTTAGTCCAGCTTTGAATACCATACTGTATTAAGCCGCTACAGACACTAGCCTACTACCAATGAACTTCGGACTAGAATGTAGTTAAGCCCTAACCAACCTCACACTAATCAAGGTACAGTTGCGCTTCTTACTTCTCTTAACCCAAGCAAGATTCTACGCACTTGATTCCCTTAGCTGATCTCACCCACAACTAAGAGTTGCTACGACCTAAAGTCGAAAACTTGATAAACCGATCTGTCTCACACAGAAAATTCTATTGATATAGATAAATATGTCTCCCACAGAAATACCTATGAGTTTTGTTCCGTCTTATGATAAATCAAGGTGCACAGGAACCAATTGATAAAATGGACTTATATTCCCGAAGAACAACCTAGTAATATCAATCACCTCACAATAATCTTAATCGCATGGAAGCGAAACAAGATATTATGGAATCACAAACAATTAGACGAAGATGTTTGTGACTTCTTTTAATCTTACTTATCAGAGATAAATCTCAAGCAAATCTTAGAAAAGATAATACTCAATCACGATAGTATAAGTAAGATCAGAACACGCAACTAAAGAGAAAATAGTTTGGTCTGGCTTCACAATCCTAATGAAGTATTTAAGTCGTTAACCTACAGGGTTTTGGAATAAACCAAAGGTTAAAGGAGAATCAACTCTAGTCGTAACTGGTATCACACGGGAGGTGTGGGGATTAGATTTCCAAGTTGCTAGAGTTTTCCCTTATATAGTCTTAAAATCAGGGTTTGATAGCTTTGGAACAAAGCAATTAATATTCACCTTTAGATGAAACCTGATATAAGAGCCAAGCTATGTTTGCTTGAAACCAAAGCAATATCTCTCCACCGTTATATGGTCTTAGCTTTTTACACACATATGAAATGCGCCTTCATTTAGATATGGATAACCGTACCTAAACGTGTACACTAGGTTGGCTAAACAATAGTTAACAGAAGTTAGCCATATGAACACTTTCATATCAACCTTATTCATCTTAACCACAACTAGTTCAAATGACTCAAATGAAACTAGTTATAAAGTTGTTCAATTGTTTATATTCTCATAGAAGTATACAAGACACAATCGAAGCAAAATCAGTTTGATTCACTCGAATCAATTCATGAACATTATAGCCACGGTTTGCAAAAGATTGCATTCCTTATTATATATAAATGTATTAGTTCATGGCACAACCGATTCTAGAACTTAACCCACTAAAGTATGCAAACGGGTACGCATACTTAAGTAGCAAGACTTGGACTGTGTCCGACAGTATGCGAACAGGTACACATACTATCACACATCCAAAACATCAGTTGAATTCAGTACGCGTACGGGTACACATAAAATAGTTCCCGGACTTCAACTGAGTTCACCAGTACGCGTACGAGTACGCATACCAAGGCTCCCAGACTTTACCTGACCTCGCCAGTACGCATACGGGTATGCATACTATACCGGTCTTGGATCAACATATATGCAAGTACGCATACTATGTCTATAATCCAATTATGGTTAAGTGTTTTAAACTCTATTTCAATCATTGAAACATTCTTTGAGGATGACAATAGTTGTTTTCACAAATTATTAGCATCAAAGTTATTTTCAAGTGATTGACATAATCAATACGAAACATTCCGAGTTTACATCAAATGAGATGTTACAAGGCGATTTTCATATGATCATCTTTTGACTTTCGTCAAGAATATAAGATGACCTTGGTTAAGGCGAAAGCTTACCAACACATATTTTGAGAAATATGTAAGCGAGTTAAACTCAGCTCAAAATATCAAATGTGTATAATCGAATACTATATATCTATACGACTTTTTTCTCAATATAGGAGATAGAGTAGAAATAGAATTTCCGAGTGATAGATGAGTTTAAGTCTCCGCATACCTTTTGTTGATGAAGTTCCACAAGCTCTCCTTAGTAGTTCTTCGTCGTTAATTGATTAACGACGTGAAGTCTAAATCTCAACTACACAATCTATCCTAGTCCGAGACATAGCTATAAGTAGACAATAAATCAAGACTTATAGTTTTGATCACTAAACTTGACATAAAAGCTTGAGATAGCAACGCTTGCGAGTTTGACCGAGCAGTGCTCTAACAATCTCTCCCTTTGTCAATTTTAGTGACAAAACTATCAATACAATCTTCCAAGTACTCCAGTGATTCTGAACGTGTTCAACTCAGTATCATAGTTATTGAAGATCCGTAGCCATAACAATGAGAAAACAGTTGCTCTTAATTATTGTTATACAGTGTCATAGTATTATTACACAGCATCAAAGTCCAATTGTATCACAACTTTGATAACAATACTATGGTGATATGTATCACTCCCCCTTAGTCAATACTTAATCTCACAATGAAAACCACTCCCCCTTACATAATGATACGTAAACCATATGTATTTGTAGTGTGAACTACACATTAATTATCCCTCTTTTTGTAAATATAAATTGGCAAAGGTACTTAAACTAGTGGGATCCTAATCAAATTTTCATAGCTTCATGACCAAAAGAGAACATATCAACTTTGTTTCGATGATTTTACATAGTCGAAACTTAGTGTATTCATCAAGGAGTTTATAAAGATACAAGAAAACTCCTACAATATTCCACAGCCGCACTCCCCACAAATATATGGCAATTAAGCACAAGTTCAATTAAGAACTCTCCCCCATAAAATGTCATTCCCGAAAGAACAACAAGAGCGACCTTACTTTTACAAGAAAAGAAGGATTTCTTTAGATATAATCAAATTACATGAAACATGAATTTGTATCCAAAAATCTCAATTGAATTAACCACAAAGGAAATGATCAATTCAATTGGCCTGCTCAACATAAGAAAACTTACGGCAACACAGTACATTCACAAAGATGTGGATCAGGGAAAGACCAATACTGCGGAATAATCAAAGATTTATTCTATCTTTTATCACTATTTGCATAGAGACATGTAATAGACTTAATTCATCCTATCTTCTATCAATTATTTGCATAATGACATAATAGGCTTAACTTTTGTTGTCAAAAGTTCATTCTATCTTTTATCAATATTTGCATAATGACATATAATAGACTTAACTTTTGAGCATATATGGGAAAATCATAGTTCACGGACGCAAACACACATATCCCATAACGAGTTGCAATATCTAAAATCATAAAGATTAATACTGCAAAAACATCTTCCAAATAAACTTTAGAATTTAAATAAATAAATCTAAAAACATTGCAAGATGCAAACCGTTGGCAATAGCTATGTGTAATCACAATAATTGCTATTCCAAACCCTAGTTATCCTTCTTAAAAACACAAGAATAAATTCTCATAAGAAGTTTCCTAGACATTAAGAGAAAACAAAACAACTCAAAGAAAAACTTAAACACGGTCATCAACCAGAGAACGGATAAGGGCGAGTTCATTAGATGCTCTCTTAAGTTCATTTTTCAGAAAAGCAAGTTTCCTTGATGCAATTCCAAGTTGTTCACATACGACTTCAAAATCTTGAAGAAGATTTCCAACGAATTGAAGAGACATCTGGACTGGAAGATCTTTTTCATGATCAATTGCTTGAAAGCAAATTATGGAGATGGGTTCTTCGTGAAGTTCAAAAAAACTTGCATCATCAAATTTTTCTTCCTTTTTACATCCTTCCATTGTGCACACCATAATTACAAGAAAAGTCTTGACGTTACTGAACGAGTATATATCAAAAGGAATCCTTGATATATACTTATAATTTTCACAAGGGAACCCTAGGGTTACTTGTAAGCGTTTGGTAACGGGTCGGGTGCACAGAGTTCATGGTTATAACCCAAAAATCAAAGACCATGGAACCAATGGAGCTAAACGTTTATAAGCATTTTTAACAGAAAAACAAGTTCTGCACAAACGACAGGAAACTTTGGCTCATAAAGAATACAACACAAAGTTGAAAATCAATTGTCAATAAGGAAGAACAAATATTAAAAAAAATAGACGGACAAAACACAACAACTATCCGGAGCAAGGATCAAAGAGGAGAAACAAATCCACAAAGTCATAAAATAATAATACAACACATACCATTTGTCAAGAAAGGAACATCTTCTTGAGAGTTATGTGTATCTTTTCATGGTCTCAAAGAGGATACATATAAGGAAATGGTCAAGTTGTAATTTGATGAGCATGAAGCTCATCAAGGGTATTAATATTTTCCTTTTCACTTTCTTGACAGAAAATACAAGCTTTATGAGAATATTCAAAAGAGTTAACAGGAGAAGGACAGGAGTTACCTGAAGCTGCTGCTTTTCTCGCCTTCTTGATCTTACGCTTGAGACTGTTGATACTGGTCTTGAGTTCCGAAACACGATTATTAATGTGAAAATAATCAGGAACACCCATTTTGGGAGCAAGATCATCTTTGAGGGAAAGAGAGGAGTTTGAAGATTTTTTATTTCTTCGAAAACTTTTTCTCTTCACAGACCTTTCAGAATTATTAGTCATCCATATAACATTGTTCTTTTTACGATTATAAGCAGAAGTTGTGTTATATTTATAATCAGGAATTGGCCCTTCACAACACTTTTCCTGATTGTGGGATGAATTTCTAACTGTACACTGAGAAGCAGGTTTGATTACTTCTTTAGACACCCAGACAAGAATGTTATGAAGTTTTTCATTCCGTAAGCGAAGATGACATCTTCATTCAATGTGACCCTTTTTTCCACAATAATAATAATGGATCGGAATGTTCTTAACTATTCTCAAATGAGCATTCCTTGAAGATTGACAACCAGTGACATTTGCTGCTGAAAGAGGTTTAACACTTTCATTACCAGTAATATTTTCAGTTTGAGAAAGGTTTTTATCATGAAAAAAAAA
>JAJJMB010008429.1:1481067-1684076 GCA_023531105.1 Papaver atlanticum | reverse complement strand
CACATCCAAAACATCAGTTGAATTCAGTACGCGTACGGGTACACATATAATAGTTCCCGGACTTCAACTGAGTTCACCAGTACGCGTACGAGTACGCATACCAAGGCTCCCGGACTTTACCTGACCTCGCCAGTACGCATACGAGTATACATACTATACCGGTCTTGGATCAACATATATGCAAGTACGCATACTATGTCTATAATCCAATTATGGTTAAGTGTTTTAAACTCTATTTCAATCATTGAAACATTCTTAGAGGATGACAATAGTTGTTTTCACAAATTATTAGCATCAAAGTTATTTTCAAGTTATTGACATAATCAATACGAAACATTCCGAGTCTACATCAAATGAGTTGTTACAAAGAGATTTTCATATGATCATCTTTTGACTTTCGTCAAGAATATAAGATGAACTTGGTTAAGGTGAAAGCTTACCAACACATATTTTGAGAAATATGTAAGCGAGTTAAACTCAGCTCGAAATATCAAATGTGTATAATATAAAAATCTATATAGCTATACGACTTAGTCTCATTAGGAAATAGAATAGAATAGACTTATGAGTGATAGATAAGTTTTAGTCTCCACATACCTTTTGTTGATGAAGTTCCTCCAAGCTCTCCTCAGTAGATCTTCGTCTGCAATCAATGAACGTCGTGAAGTCTAAAGCTCAACTACACATTCTATCCTAATATTCCGAGACATAGCTATAAGTAGACTAGAAATCAAGACTTATAGTTTTGATCACTAAAATTGACAAACAAGCTTGAGATAGAAACGCTTTCGAGTTTGACCGAGTAGTGCTCTAACACTTATATTCCCGAAGAACAGCCTAGAAATATCAATGACCTCACAATAACTTAACTATATGGTAGTAGAAGAAGTTATTGTGGAATCACACAGATTGAGACGAAGAGCTTTGTGATTACTTTTTATATCTTACCTATCCGAGATAAATCTCGAGCAAGTCTTAGACAAGATAGTACCCAATACGATAGAACAAGTAAGATCAGAACAAGCAACTACAGAGAAAATAGTTGGGTCTGACTTCACGAATCCCAAATGAAGTTTTCAATTCGTTAACCTATAATTGTTTTGGAAAAACCTAGGTTAAAGGAGAATCG
Organism: Papaver atlanticum; assembly: GCA_023531105.1. Classification (NCBI taxonomy): domain Eukaryota; kingdom Viridiplantae; phylum Streptophyta; class Magnoliopsida; order Ranunculales; family Papaveraceae; genus Papaver; species Papaver atlanticum. The sequence continues at coordinate 1,682,947 of JAJJMB010008429.1, read as the reverse complement.
ACTCAAGTCACAACTAGGACATAGGAAAGCGTCGGTATTAGGTTTTCCAGTTGCTAGAGTTCTCCCTTATATAGTCTTTCAAATCAGGGTTTGGTTACAATCAAAGCTAAGTTAGCTTAGAAACAAAGCATTCAATATTCACCGTTAGATAAAAACCTGATTTAAGATTCAAGCTAAGTTTGCTTAAAACCAAAGAAATATCTCTCCATCGTTAGATGGTCTTAGCTTGTTACACACAAATAAGATATACCTTCATTTAGATATGGGTAACCGTACCTAAACGTGTATATTGGGTTGGCTCAACAATAGTTAACCGAAGTTAGCCATACAAACACTTTTGTCTTAACCATATTCATTTAACACTTCTAGTTCAAATATGATGATCAATCAATAATGAAAGATAATAAAATGAATCTAATGTATTACTAATAGAGTTGTTCAATTGTATATGTCTCATAGAAGTATATAAAAACCAATTGAAATAAAATCGGATTGATTCATAATCTTACAAAGTACTTATACCGAAATCAATTCATGAACATTAAGCCACGGTTTGCAAAGATTTCATTCCTTAAATTATTAATGTATTTGTTCATGAGTATGAAAACATACTTAACAGATTTCAGAACTTTAACCAGTAAGTTTGCAAACTGGTACGCAAATTATAGTTCCATACTTTGGTCTTATCCAGCTATTTGCAAATGGGTACGCAAACAGCCATCTCGGACCTAACTCAGGTAGAACCGATCGCACACTGGTATGCAAACTTGGTTCTCGGACTTTAATAGTTAATACCGATCGCACACTGGTATGCAAACTTGGTTCTCAGACATTAACAGTTAATACCGTTCGCATACTTGTACGCAAACAAGATTTCCGGACCTGAATCATACCAAAACAATTTGCATACTGGTATGCATACTGTGTTGTATCCAGACAAAGGTTAATTGTTCTAAACTCCCATTTCAATCATTGAAACATCCTTAGAAGGCGACAATGGATGTCTTGACACATACCATTAGCTTATAAGTATTTCTCAAGTGATCAAATGATCAATACAAAACTTTCCGAGTCGACATCAAATGATTGTCTCACATAAATCATGTAAGATGCTTCAAGACAATTTTCGCATGATCATCTTTTGACTTATTATTTAGTTCCCAACAAATAAATTGTTTCCAACTAAACTCGTCAAGAATAATGATGAACGTAGCTAAAAGCTTCCAACTCGTATTTCGAGAAATAGATAAGCGAGTTAAACTCAGCTCTAAATATCAAATGTGTATAATATAAAAGTCTATATAGCTATACGACTTAGTCTCATTAGGAAATAGAATAGAATAGACTTATGAGTGATAGATAAGTTTTAGTCTCCACATACCTTTTGTTGATGAATTTCCTCCAAGCTCTCCTCAGTAGACTAGCTCAACTACACATTCTATCCTAATATTCCGAGACATAGCTATAAGTAGACTAGAAATCAAGACTTATAGTTTTGATCACCTAAACTTGACAAACAAGCTTGAGATAGCAACACTTGCGAGTTTGACCGAGCAATGCTCTAACAATCTCCCCCTTTGTCAATTTTAGTGACAAAACTATCAATACATATGGATTAAAAAATAAATAAACTTTGTAGCTTCTCATCCAATATGCTTGATTTCCTTGGTTCTTCAACATTCCTTGAATTCTTCGTCACTTCAAGTACTCCAGCGATTCTAAACGTGTTCAACTCAGCATCATTGTTGTTGAAGATCCGTAGCCATAACAATAAGAAAACAGTTGTTCTCAATTATTGTTATACAGTGTCATAGTATATTACAAAACATCAAATTTCAATTGTATCACAACTTTGACAATAATACTATGGTGATATGTATCACTCCCCTTAGTCAATACTTCATCACACAATGAAAATCACTCCCCCTTACATATTGATCCGTAAACCATATGTATGTAGTGTGAACTAAAAAATAATTCTCCCCCTTTTTATCAATATAAATTGGCAAAGGTATGAAAACTAACTGGATCATAATGAAATTCTCAAAGAGATAATTCATGACTAAAAGAGAACATATCAACTTGGTTTCGATGATTTCACATAGTCGAAACTTAGTGTATTTATCAAGGAGTTCATAAAGATACAAGATAACTCCTACAATTTTCCACAGCCGCACTCCCCACAAAGATTTGGTAATTAAGCACAAGTTCAATTAAGAACTCTCCCCCATAAAATGTCATTCCCGAAAGAACAAAAAGAGCGACCTTAGTTTTACAAGAAAAGAAGGATTTCTTTGGACATTAACAAATTACATGAAACATGAATTTGTATCCAGAAGACTCGAATAAATTAACCACAAGAAGACTTTATTGTCGGAAATGCTCAACATAAGAAAACTTGTGGAGCCATACAGTACTTCCACATAGAAATGGATCAGGGAAAGATCAATACTGCGTAATATTCAAAAGTTCATTCTATCTTTTATCAATATCTGCATAAAGACATAATAGACTTAACTTTTGAACATATATGAGATAATCATAGTTCACGGACATAAACACACATATCCCATAAAATGTTTTTGCAATATATAAAACCAATAAAGATTAATACTGCAAAATCATCTTCCAAATAACTTAGAATTTAAATAAGTAAATCTAAAACATTGCAAGATGAAAATCGTAGGCAATAGCTATGGGTAATCATAATATTTGTTATTCCAAACCCTAGTTATCCTTCTTAAAACATAAGAATAAATTCTCATAAGAAGTTTCCTAGACATTAATAAAATCAAGCTTCTTTGATAACTTCATACCTCTCCATGACATCATCATAAAAGGTATTATCGAAATCCTTGATCCTTTTGACCATAGAAACTCCATGTTCATGAGTTAGAACATTCACCTTTAGATCAACAATGCGAGCAAGTTGCCTGGCTTTGATGCAGTCAGAGATAAGTTTCTTCTGGTTCAGTATCAAGACCTTTTGATTTTCAAGGATTTTGGTCTGACCATCAATGAGATGATTTATTTGCAGTTGAACATTTGCAAATTCGACCTTTGAGTTATTCTGAACAAGAATTAAATCCTTGAAAGATTTACCAATCCAGGAGTTGTACTCTTTCCTTGCAATCATCTTTTTCCAGACAAGTTCTTGAACCGAACTGCATCCTTTGATGTCTTCTTCCATATCAAGATTTATTACTTCCTGAGATTTAGAAGAGTTATCCATATTTTTTTGAAAAAATAGGGATGGAGAAATAACCATATATTATATATATATATATATATATATATACAATGAGAAGGAATCCTCATTGTGTCGGCCAATAAGCTTCATTACTTAGCCAAATGTCTTAATAGTGTAGCGCTACCTTTGCGCGTCACTGGCCCTGCAGGGTTATGCCATTCTTAGCACTTGACAGTCTATGCAGTGTCGCGCAATCATTGTCGAACACTGACTTGGCCTGCAACACTGTAACGCACAAACATTGTGCACCACTTTCCTGGCACGTCATAGACCTCCCCCACCTAATTCGTTCAACGCCCTCGTTGAACGCAACAAAGTATACTTGTTATACTTGTTCTCTGGACTTGTACGCTTCTGAGCCCATCTCAGAAATCAACAAACTTGTTTGGCCTTTTTCCTTGCCAAAACTTTTCTTCCTAGTACCATATGCCATCACTTAGCTTACTGCCTTGTCATTGATCCTACTGACTTGTACTGTTGTTGTCACGTTGCGCATACGTTCCAACTCTGCCACAAACCGCATATCAATACTCAAATGCAAACTGGAAATTCCTCTTGCCAATTCCCTGAATTAGGCTTGAATTTCACTTGAATCATTTGCGCCTAAGTATACGCAAGTAATGATTCTCCCCAACTGATCACAATGATCATTTCCATGGTATTTTGCCTTCACTTTCCGACTTTAGTTGCACCACGCAACATAACAGGAATTATACAAGACTTGGCCTCATTCTTCAATCATATGCGCCTATGCCAAATCATGCCATGCCTTAAGGTATGCACCGTATGATTCCATACCACTCTGGGTATGTGCCACAATATACAGTCGTTATTGCACTTTGCCAACATCATCACTTTCACTAGATTTGACCTCCAAATCATATTGCAAACTTCACCTTCTTGGACTTGCATCATTTGTATGCCAAAGAACCAGCACCTCGCTGTTCAAACTGCTACGCTTTAATGTGGCGGAAAAACAGCATCATGTTCTTCCAAACTATGAGTTACTCTTAACTCATATACTTGATGGACTTACATCTTCATTTTTGTTGCGTTATTCCATGCTATCGCTGCCAAATACAACACTTCCACATAACTCTCTACAGCAGACTCGACTATGCCCCCAATTCTATTTGCTACTTTCACTTCCAGCGTCTTCTATTGCATATTTTGGCTTAATATGCTATGTAGTATCTTCCACGCGAGCTAGCTTTACTTTGAACCAAGGTAGTTAATATCGCGTATCGGTCGGGTCCTATACACCTAAACAAATGATAATATCTGTTTTTATAGGCGATACATCATTTAATATAGAATTTCAAATAATTATAAAACCATAGTAAAAAATAATAAGAATCATACACATATCTCAAATTTCCAAAATACAAGATGGTTTATTAGAGCTTCTCCAATGGTCATTGTGTGTGTTTCCTATGTGGCAACACAAATAAGACATCCTCAATCTAGTTTTCCTTAAAATTAGGGAGAGAAAAAAATCCATCTCCAACAGTATTGCATGTAACATCTTCTTTTAATTAGTATAAATTTTATTTTTCATAATTAAGATTTTATTAGAGCTAAAAATAGTTAGTTAATATATTAAAGTCAATTCAATTAAGTAAAAGCTGACTAGAATGGTAGACAATGTCAAGGGGAATGTCTAAAACTAGACATTCACCTTGACAATGTCTACCCAAAGTCATCTATACATTGGTTTAAGACATCAGGGTTGGAGAATGATTTTAGAAAAAATGGATGTATATCCTAGGTGGATTTTGACATTTATCTCCACACACATGCCATTTGAGAAGCTTTTAGCCAACGCTGTGATTGTTGTCCCATTATGCCAGTAAATCTTTTTTGTTATCCTTCATTTTTATCTTTTATATTTCTCTGTCTTGCAATCGAAATATGGTTTCCATCTTATATCCTACCATATAGTCATTGATTTTATATTATAAATATATTAGGGATTTTTACCTTCTCCAATTGACATTGTACTTGTCTGTAAAGACTAGATGCATATTGATGAAAAAATTATTCACGAAACCGATATTATCGGTGTACAAGTAAAACCGATATATCGGTATGTACTGGCCTGTACAACCGATAATATCATTTCGTCTTTGTATCGCCGATATCCGATAAAAACCTGTAATATCGTCCTATACAACCGATATTGACTACCTTACTTTGAACGAAAGAGACAATAACTCTCATTTCAAATACCCTCATTCACTACTACCTTACATAGAGAGACTTCATTCCAACACCAAGGTCCCCTCGACCCAAACTGAAAGTATACTCAAACTTGAGCAAATACTCGCGCCAACTGATTGCAACTTGTAAGACCTAACAAGTCTTGCAATACTGACTTCATCTTTGCTTTCTAAGCAACAAACAAGGAAGCGAGACAGCACCTACTGTCCCCAATGTAACAATTCACTTTGCCACATGCACTCCTCAAACTATCAGCGTTCTTATGCAACTCACATAATGAAGCACAATATAATTGACACTTAGTTGAATACTCCTTCAAACTGATGCTATCATGTTGCTTTAGCTTTCATGAAGATTTCTTCAAAAATGACCTCATGTCATTCTTATGCATCACTACCACTTTGTCCTTCCTTCTCCGTGCATTTACAATTCGGCCTAACTTGCATCTCTAAACGCATTATGGATCTTAGCCATGCCCAAATCCCATTTGGCGTATGCTACTGTTGCATACATGCTATGAAAATTAGCATCCAAATCTTGACACAAACTTGTGCACAACTGGAACGGACTTAACTTGGTGATTATGAGCATCACCATAGAGCTCAGCAAAGTCATATCACTCGATGACTTTCGAGGACAAATTCCCTTGGACAATCTCAACAAGGCCATAATCCTTGCAAATGAGGCACTATTTCCTATGTTCCATGAAGCAAGAATGCCACATTCTTCTTCAAACTTGGAACTCATTTTTTTACTGCCCATGCACAACTGGTTTCCCTTGTCTTTCCCCTTCTCCAAAATCAACTTCAGTAGAAACAATTGTTGATTTGCAGTCGACAAGAATATCTGCTTGTGGTTATGATGAAATGCAGGTCTTTGGACACCCTTATCCAAGCATATTGATCCCACTCATAAACCAGGTGCAATCACACTCCTTGTGCGCATTTAGCATCAATGAAGAACTCTTTACAAACACAAGACCGTGGTGTTTCGGTTTTTCCCTAACTTGTGCTTATTTCTTCAGCCTTTCCATAAGATTTATGCTAGATAAGAATTGGCCATCCAATTCTTCTTTCATGGCATCACATTGCCACAAAAATGCCGGTTCACAACCAGACTTTGCATTACCCCCAAGGTATATGCATCGAGAGAGATAAATTTAATCTTCCATCAAATTAGCTACGATGAAAACACCTTCAATCTATCGCATAGAAAGGTTCTTCATCTTCTTTGCCACTGCAAAGGCCATCAACTTCTTTGAGTTCTGGAATTTTCTCAAAATTCCCGTTACTGCATGTAATGTACATGGTACTGATAACACAATGAAAGAATGCATTCCAAATGCATAATCTTTGCATACTTATGAGAAACATGGACTTAAACACCTGACTTGCACCATAGAAGTCAGCATACTCCTTAGTTATGTCATGCAACCCCTTGAAAACCCAGTTTTCAATGACTCTTGCGCGTTTTTCTAACACTTTGGGTATGAATTTTGACACCTTTGTCATAAACTTTCAAGGAATGTTGTTACTTCAAGCTTCAAAGTTATTCCAATTGATTTTTCCACACAAGACCAACTTCTTCTAGTCTCCATACTAGTGAAACATGTTAGAGCACTGCTCGGTTGAACTCGCAAGCATTGCTATCTCAAGCTTGTTTGTCAATGTTAGTGATCAAAACTATAAGTCTTGATTTCTAGTCTACTTAAAGTAATATATCGGACTAGGATAGATTGTGTAGTTGAGCATTAGACTTCACGACGGTCATTAATTGAAGACGAAGAACTACTAAGGAGAGCTTGTGGAACTTTATCAACAAAAGGTATGTGGAGACTAAAACTCATCTATTACTTGGAAAGTCTATTTCTACTATATCTCCTATATTGAGACAAAAGTCGTATTACGATAGTTTTCGATTATACACATTTGAGATTTCGAGTTGAGTTTAACTCGCTTACATATTTCTCGAAATATGTGTTGGTAAGCTTTCGCTTCAACCAAGTTCATCTTATATTCTTGACAAAAGTCAAAAGATGATCATGTGAAAATCGCCGAGTAACATCTTACATGGTTTGTGTGATACAATCATTTGATGTAGACTTGAAATGTTTCGTTATTATTATTTCAATAACTTGAAAATTGCTTTGATGCTAATAGTGTATGAAAACGGCTATTGTCATCCTCTAAGAAAGTTTCAATGATTGAAATAAGAGTTTAAAACACTTAACCAACATTGGATTATAAACATGTTGTGCACTCTTGCATATGTGTGATCCATGTCCGGGAACCATAGTATGCATACCCGTATGTGTACCTGTTGGTTTGAGGAGTCTGAGAACCTAAGTGCGCGTACCCGTACGCATACTGGCGTAGGTTTGTGACCGAAAATTTCTACTGGGTTTGGAGGTATGCGTACCCGTTCTCATACTGGCGAAAACCAAACTTGGTCCGGCTATTTCAAGTATGCGTACCCGTTTGCATACTTGAATGGTTAAAGTTCTAAAATTGGTTGAGACATGAACAAATACATTTATATAACATGGAATGCATTCTTTGCAAACCGTGGCTATAATGTTCATGAATTTATTTGAGTGAATCAAACCGATTTTGCTTCAATTGTGTTCTTGTATACTTCTATGAGAATATATCAATTGAACAACTCTTTAACTAGTTTCATTTGAGTCATTTAAACTAGTTATGGTTAAGATAAATAAGGTTGATATGAGAGTGTTCATAAAGCTAACCTCGGTGAACTACTGTTGAGCCAACATGGTGTACACGTTTAGGTACGGTTACATAAACCTAAATGAGGGTACATTTCATTTGTGTATAACAAGCTAAGTTCGATATAACGGTTGAAAGATATTAGCTTGTATCTAATCAGGTTTTCATCTAATGGTGAATATTGAATGCTTTGTTACCAAGGTAACTAAGATTGCAAACCCTGATTTGAAAACTATATAAAGGAGAACTCTAGCAACTAGGAAACCTAATCCCCATACCTCCTGTGTGATACTAGTTGCGACTAGAGTCGATTCTCCTTTAACCTTAGGTTTTTCACGAAACCCTGTAGGTTAACGACTTGAAGACTTCATTGGGATTGTGAAGCCAGACCCAACTATTTTCTCTGTAGTTGCGTGTTCTATCTTGCCTTGAACTAACCATAACTAGTTCAGGATATTTTCAATAAGAAATATATTTTCAAAGAAATGAATTATATTTACATTACTCTGATTCATAAAGTTCAAAACCCTTCTACGACTAGCGAATTTCACCCTATTAGTCTTAGTAATACTACTTATAAGATTATCTCAAAAAATTTAACTAACAGACTAAAGCCTTTTCTTCCTAAACTCATTTCTCAAAACCCGCCTGCTGTTATTCCTGGTCGTCAAATTACTCACAATATCATAGTCGCATATGAAATTTTACATTCCACGAAGATCTCTAAAAACAAAATGGAAATATGGCTTTAAAAATCGATCTGTCAAAAGCCTTTGACATAATCGAGTGGGACTTCCTTAACCAGACTCTTCTTTCTTTTGGCTTTTGCAAGGATTGGTGTCAACTAATTATGCAATGTATAACCACCACTTCCTTTTCATTTTTGTTAAATGGTGTGCTTGGTGGAAAAAAAATCGTGTCCATGGGTCTCCGATTTCTCCTTACCTTTTTATTATCTGCATGGAGGTTCTTTCTAATATTCTATTAAAAGCTGAAAATGATAAACAAATCTCAGGGATTAAAGTCACTAAAATAGCCCCCTCTGTTTCCCACCCGTTTTTCGCCGATGAGTGCTTTCTATTCTCTAAAGCTAGTTTATCTGAAGCTAAAAATATTGTGAACATTCTCAAATTCTTTGGGGAAATGACTGGGCAAGTCATTAACTTCCAAAACTCTGGGATTTACTTTATCCCTAAAATTCACAACAAGCATTGTAAAATCATTTCTAAAATTCTTAAAGTTAGGAAAATCTCCAAAAATGATAAGTATCTCAGAACGCCTCTTTTCTTTGACAGAAACAAAGTTAATAACTTCGAACCTTTACTTAATAAATACTATGCCTCCCTTCAGGGTTGGATTAACAAGATGTTTAATCACGTTAGGTGTACTGTTTTGATTAAAACTGTGCTCAGTGCTTACCCTAATCACCAGATGCAATGCTTAGCTTTTCCTAAGCAAACTTTAGATAATTTAGACAAAATTAAAAGATATTTTTGGTGGCAAAAGAAAAACGAAAAGAAATGCTATTATCCCAAAGCTTGGCCTAGCATTACGAAATACGTTAGACAAAGAGGACTAGGAATTAGAATACCTCATAAACATAATCTTGCTTTAATCACCGAGTTGGCTTGGAGATTGATTCACAACCAGGAATAGCTTTGGGCTAAAATCCTTAAACACAAATACTTCAGAAATCATAACCCATTAAGAAAAAAAAAAAAAAATATAGAATTTCTTGGATTTGGTCTAGTATTAGAAAAAGCATGGAAGTCATAAATTCTAACAGTATTTGGCAAGTGAATAATGGAATTGACATAAATATCTGGTATGATCTCTGGCTCCCCAACCAGTCTATTTTACTCACACCAGTTAAGTTTGATGATAACATCCCTAAAATTGTTAATGATCTGATTAACATCAATGGAAATTGGGACATGAACATTATTTCTAAATATATAGATAACTCAGTCCATAATGCTATCAACTCTATAACTATCAATTTAGATAAACCTGATAGGATCAGATGTCTTTCAACTAGATCAGGAGAGCTCACTACTAAATCTTCTTGTATCTTTCTTAGAAAACTCAAAATTGATAAAGATGAAGCTAATTTTTGGAAACAAATTTGGGGTTTACACATCATGCCCAAAGTTAATATGTTTTGTTGGAAAATTGTTTCTGGTGCACTTTCTTTAGGTCGTAAAATGGCTAGATATGTTAAAGATGCTAACCCTTTTTGTCTCCTTTGCGACTGTCACACTCTGGAGGATGAAATGCACTTGTAGTTTTACAAAAAAAAGTTTGAGATTCTTTTTGTCTCAAAAACATCTATAATTATAAGGGTCAAAATGATGTTTTGCATTGGTTCAAATTTTGGATGAACAACAAAAATTTTAAAGCTAGTCATGATTAAATTTCTTTCATTATTTGGTTCATTTGGAAATTCAGAAATCATGTTAACTCTGATAACATTTTGCCAGAGCCACGAAAGTTAATTGATATTATTAACTCCACACACCAGAGTCACTCTATCACTAGGTCTGCCTCTGTTCAGTAATCCACTATCTCTGACAGAGAAGTTTACAATGCTTGTAATGTTGATGAAAACAAAGGTTTTGATTGGTTTGACCATTTTGATGCGTCTTTTATGGAATATGTCTTCACTATGGGATATGCGATCTCTATTATGGATAAAATAGGAAACATGAGAAATTATAGAGCAGGCATCAGTTGTGCATCCTGCCCCTTAGAAGCTGAAGCTAAAGTAGGAATTGAGGCTCTTATATGGATGAAGGATTTGGATCTCAACAACTGTTGCTTAATCAATGACTGTCAAATCTTGGTGAAGACTATTAACGGAGAAATAAATCCACAAGACCTACCTTGGAGAGCTCTTTTTAGGTATACTCCAATCTCACCGGCATATTCAACACTTGTATTCAAAATTGGATTTCAACAAAAACAACCTCAAATTTAAGACAAGAAAAACATAAAAAAAAACCAAAAACATAGCAAAAATCTTAGGGAGACCATAAATTGTCTTCCCAAGGCCAAGACCATCCGGAAAAGCAGTATTTGCTTCCGTCACATGTCCTACAGTTAGTTAAGACAACAATAGGATGTTTTATTGAGTTGAATCATTACGAGTTCCTGACGAATGGTCGTCTGTCCAAATGAATAGGCAACCAAGAACGTTCAAAAAGCGGAATCCACTGCCAATGACTAAAGTTCACAAAGATGAAAATAATAGATTCCAGTCCAACATAGAGAAAAAAATGTTTATCATTTCTTCGATTTCAACATCATTCAATCTTCTTCTCATTTTCCAGTTGAGAACATAAGCATAAGGAAATTAAGCAACCAAATACCTTAGTATCGGAAATGTAATAAAGGTAAAAGAAAATGTGAGCCGTTGTCCATCGTATATGTCTACCCACAATCTGGATTACACAATTTTCTTCTGGTCAATACACCATTTCCTCAACTACTAAGTTTTACTAATCTTTAGTTGATTCATAGATTGTTTTACTCTAAGGTACCAGTCCACGATGAATTATTGAAAATGAACGCTTAGTGTAGCGAGATGACGATCTCATTACCTGACATAGATTTTATTCGAATGATATATAGTTGATACAACGTATGGAATAAATAATCTATCAAAAATGCTTGAATAAACCATGAGATGGGTCAAGGACGGAGAAGAAGACAAGCTAAAACTATTCAGAAATAATACTCCTAATACTTCGCACAATCCGTGGGATGCGCGGAAGATATAACTCAGCCTCGAATGAATTAACGGATTCATTTCCCCTTTTCTTTTGTCTGATCGTCACTGAGAATGACAACAAAATTTGACAAAAAAAAGAAAAAAAGAGGAATTAAATAATTGTCGCTGATTTGCCATCGTCAATTAAATTTTTCGAAAGCAACTGCACCTTGTAAGATTGCAAATAGGGGGGTCATTTACACACACAGTCTTGGCTGGCTATAGTAAATGGATAGGGGCCATACATAAGGTTTGATTAATATGATGATCTCATTAAAGGCAGAAATTCCTCTCCAATAAAACAGTTATGATTGAGAAACAAAAATGTCTTGGTCAAGGACGAAAAATTCACAAGCCAAAGCTATACAAAAACAATTACAACAGTTTTCAAATTTGCCTCGTGGTTTAGATTTTTGAAAGGCACTTCACCATGTTGGATTGCAAATAGGGTCATTTAGACACGTGAAACTTGGATGGTTATAGAGTGTGTATTCATTGATTTAGATTCGTCAATGTAATAAGATTGCAAATAGGGACCTTTCAATTGAATATGAAAATTTTGGCTGATAAAGAGCCAATAGAATTGTCAGACAAGAAAATCCTTGAGAAAATCTTACCGACCAGAGATTGTGCTCTCTTTACAAATACTGACCTTACGGTGCAGTTAGGAACTTCTTTTTCTAGAGTTTCTAGAAGACTAAAATTTTAGAAGGTTCTCTTGTCTCATCCATTTTATAGATGACAGGTAAAATGACAGAATTGTGAAGGCACCCACGGTGCACGCTTTCTCGTATGATGAACAGGAGAAGTCCATCTGACTCATCTAGTTTAAGGACTCAAATCTGCAACTGTGCAGTACTAGCAAGCATCAGTTTGCTTCTTCTCATTGTCTTTGGGTAGGATAATGTCTTGAATACTTGCACAAACTCTTGGCAGGTGAAGGGGATAATGTCTCCAACACTTGCACAAACTCCATTTGACATAAGCAAGTCTGCAGCACTAATGAATACAAGTATATGCCATTGGCAGTCTGCAATCAATCAAGCTACTGATCTTCATATCCTTATGTCGCCTTGTTGGCTCATTATTACCACCCGCATCACCGCAGAATCAGAAAGCCAAATACCAAACTGAAATCTGTTTTTCATTATCCATTAACAACCTAGTATCTTCATTTAGGTAACCAATTTAGTAAGTGATCCGCTTATTTATTTATTTTTAATTTTATGGCCAAAAAGAAGTCCTTTTTCAGTTCAAGTTCTCCAGTGTGATTTCATCAATAAGCTCTTCTAGTCTCCTAAGTCGCCCTCATCCAAATGAGCTTGCAATTAAAATGCATGATAGAGTTTGAGTGGAGGGCTTATGGCCTACGACGCCTACAATGAATATGAAACTCTAAATTGCCGTCCCTTTCACTTGTCTAGCGGGTTGACCACGCTATCAGGATTGAGTTTCTGCTGAACTTTCATCATCTTGATTGATGTTTTCAATTGATCTAAATAGATTTCTTGTATCGACTCCCTAGAGTTCATTGTATTTTCCATCAAAAGAAAATGTTTGCCACATAAATCAAACTACAAGTGGGATTATGTGGATTAACAATTTAGCGTGATGATTTCGTTAAAGACACCGCCCCTCTCGGATAAAAACAGTTGTGACAAAAATAACAAAAAAAAACAGTTTTTTGGTCAAGGATGGAATGGACAATCCAAAACTATACAAAAACAACACTAATAATTTGCAGAATCCATTGGATAGGAACCGAATTCCGATCAAAAGAAATTAAAAAGAAATAAATCCACGGAATGGTTGACGATGGGTCTACAAGAAGAAATAACTCGGTCTCGCATTGTCATTGCAAGCAGAAAAGAAACAGAAAATAAGGAAACATTAAATTTTCGACAGGCACTCCACCTTGTAAGATTGCAAATAGGGTCGTTTTGACACGTGAAACTTGGCTGGTCAGAGTGAATGGATTATTCCTCAATATCTAATAAAATTGGTTATGTAGCTTTCAATTGAATATGAATTTTGGATAGAACTTTAACTAGTTTTACTTCAAGAACCGGATATCTCTAAGTTTTAACCATGACTCTGAAATTCAAATACAGTTTGCCACTCTATGGCACTTACACATAACTGATAAGGTGATCATCTCCCAACTTGTATTATCCTATAGAAAAACTTTACTGTACATTACCTCGTTGGTCCTGATTCTAGTCAGTACTTAGACTCTTATATGCAAGTCCATTTCTTACTTGTACGTATTGCATAGTTGTACAGGAATGATGGATTAAATGGAAAACCTTACATCAATTATGCTCTGCCTTTACAAATGGCTAATTTTAAATGTCTAAATTACATCCGTAATGTACAAAACCAGTACATTCCTCAGGTACCTCTAATTTTGTCCACACATCTTGATTTTTTGATTTTCCGAACTCTATAGCATAACAACACTGAGGTCCATTCTGAACACCAGAGCCTATTACCAACATCTTCTCTCGCCACATCGCAACAAACGTTCCGTTGCAAACATCATTGGGAAGCTCTGTCAACCGCCGCCACGCGGAACCATCGAGCCGCTCCAAATGAGATGAAACACATTTGTACAATTTTCCTAGGTGATCGAATGCATATGTTCTCGGACACATTTCAGTCTCTAATTTTTGCTCTTCAACCGGATCCCATTTCCAAGTATCGGCATCAAAAGCTTCAGTTGATTTACCAAATTTTCCTTGCATATCAGTTTGGTATCCACTGATGACGTGAAACTTGCCACCATGAAACAAGCCCTTACATTCGTCTCTTTGTTTGGCCATATCAGGAAGTGGGATCCACATATCATCCAGCACATCATAGGCTAGAGCAGATCTCAAGGCGTTTTTTCCATCGTCATGTCCACCGGCAATATAAACCATACGATTCTGATCAGACGCACAAGCGAAAAAGGATCTCTCGCCGCCAGGAAAATCAGCACCGCGTCGCCACGTACAAGTGACAAGATCGTGAATATAAACAGAATTTAAAACTTGATATGTTTTCGTGTCCAAACCTCCGATGACAACCAAATTCCGGCCAACTCCTGTACATTTACAAAACAGAGGTAATCCATCTTCGTAACCGGGAATAGGAGGTAACTTATGCCATTCATTCTTACCTGGTTCGTAAAGGCTAAGTCGGTGAGCTGGTGTAGTATGAGTTTTAGGAGGTTTGGTTGTACTGGTACTGATTGGATCAGATTGAATAAGAACAATTAGACTCTGATTGAATCCTTGGGTTTTCCTTTGATGATGAAATTCCTTTGATTGGATTTCTTGTTTCCATTTTCTTGAAATTGATGAAACTGTTGAGAATTGATCATATGAGGTACGAATTAAACATTCTCTTCCAATCTCATCTGGTAAACCTGGAATTATATCCATCAGTTGTATTTACTCAATCACTACTGATTTTTGTTGAAATTAAAGAAGAAGAATAGGAGTTTAGGAAATCGAATTGTAGGCAATATAGAGTTGTATAAAAAGAGATTATGGATAAGGGAGATAACAACTGGAAAACATTATTTAGAGAGAGAAGGATTGGTTCTGTTTTTGTGATGTGAGAAAGTTTGAGTCGGAGAATCTATTTATAGGCGGTTAGAGCTGCTTTTAGAGTTCAAAAGAGTAAACCTTAAAGAAGGTTCTATTCATTTTATGGGTCATCCGATAAAAAAATTACAAAGTTGTTAAAATGTCTAGAGTCTATAGACTACTAGCGCGTTTGGATACACATCCATAAATAGTTTTTTGAATTTTAGAAGTCAAAAGCAAGAAATCAGTTTGGATGTAGTATTTCAGAATGACTTCTAGAAGTAGAAAAATCGATTTTTTGTGAAGCAGAATATCTGGACAAAAGCAGAAATCAGAAGCAGAATTGTATCCAAACGCGCTATACAAGTAAGTCTACAATCAAAAACAACCGGACGAGGCATCGATCGACTTGGCTAGTCGTATTACGCGAGTTTTTAGAAGACTGTCACTTGGAGTTGGTAAATTCTATAGGAAGTTACCAATCCAGTAAAATCAGCGATGAGGGTTGAGTTTTTTGATTACCAATCCAGTAAAATCAGCGATGAGGGTTGAGTTTTTTGTTTTTATATCAATTGGGTCGTCGGCTTTGTATTAAGAGTGTTAATCATTTGGTATACCAGTAGTTGTGGCTAATGATCCCGCAAATTTAGAGTTTTGGTTGTTGCACGAGACAGCTGATCAAAACTATTGGCAGCATCAATCATGGTTGCAAACTCTACACATTTTTTAATGATACAGAAAAAGAAAAAGAAAAAAAAATGGGGGAAGTTGGACATGCCCAGGTGTGTATACGCATTTCCTACTAAATTGCTTTAACATCTGGTTAGGGGTAGGCAAGCTATTAGTTTATGTTATATCAGCTAAATTGTTTATGCTACAAAAAAACCTTAATTGTTTAATTGTTTTGAAATGCCTTTTATCAGCTATTACAGATCTTTCCCCGGACAGGTAGTCAGGTGATGAAAATTGTTTTTGTTAAAGATTAAAGAAAAAATGTGAACACTGTCTTTTTTTTTTTAATAAACCACACATTTCATTAAACAGCTAAGGAAAGTTATATACAGTAATGTCACAACCATTTACAATAGCTTCTTTAATATAAACTTTCTGGCTGTTATGAAGGGTGTTAGAAGAACCAAAACAACCCTTTTTACATCTTTCCCATTTAGCTAGTTTATCAACTACCTTAAGCAGATTTCTATTTACATAAATCATCTTACTATTTACATAGCCCAGAAGAACCTTCACTTCTTTCAAAATATTTATCGTTCTCCATTCACAGGTAGAAGGTTTACTGTCCGAAAAATTCGCCACATTTTTATTATCAGTTTGCACCTGAACTTCATGCAGATTTAGATCTTTCGCCCACTCCAATGCTCTCTTTACTGCGAGAGCTTCTCCACATTCTGCACTGGTGGTGTATCCTGCAAAAACCTTAATGTCAGAAATAAATCCATGTACCCATAGTATTAACCCAATTCCATATTCTCCTGTATTTGAGTCGAAAGAAACATCAGCATGAATACAATTATGGGTGATTCTGCCAGTTCCATTATGTTGATTTCTGATTTGTGAATATGCAATGTTTCTATTAGATTGATTCCTCCCAGATGATTCCTTTTTGAATTCTGAACTCCAATCATTTATAGCATTCCTAATCATACTAATACAGTCCAATGGATTAGGTTTAACCCCCTGGAATACCACCATATTTCTGTACTTCCAAAGCTGCCAACATATTATAGCAAAATTTTCTTTCCACTCTTTCAATGGTGCTGTAAACCATGATTTAACCCATTCGAAACAACTATTATTGAAATACGGGATTTGTATACCTAATCCAAACCAAACTGCTCTAGTAAAACAACATTCCACAAACAAATGTTTAGTAGTTTCCCTAATATCAGAAGAACATAGCATACAGTAAGGATCTGAGTGGCCCAACTTATCATGTAACTTCGATCTAAGAATCAATACTTCAGCTGACATTTTCCAAACAAAAAGAATTGTTCTAGGTAACAACTTCATATGCCAGATTTTCAACCAAGTTGTATCATTACTGTGGTTTTCCTGGGATACTAATTTGTATGCATATTTAGTACTAAATTGTCCATTTCTATTACCCAGCCACATAAGCGTATCCTGAGAATTTTCAGAGAGATAAATAGATTTAATTTTATTTGCTATTTCAGGCTGGAAAATGGAATCAATTAAATTAGTATTCCAACAACCTTCAACTCCAATAAGATCTGATACAAATTTTACATCCTCATGATGCCAGTTGGTTAATCTACCCATCCCTGGAATCCAATTATCTAGTGACACATGAATATTGCTGCCATCTCCCACTTACCAAATGCTATTCTCTTTAATGATTTGCAGACCCAATCTAATACTATGCCAAATCCAAGATATTTCATAGTCTCTGTTCTTATGAAAAGGATGTGTTCTAGGAAAATATTTCCCCCTAAGAATTTTAACCCATAAATCATCCGGATTTTTCAACATTCTCCAAGCTAATTTAGCTAGAAGAGAAATATTGACCTTATAAGGATCTCTAATCCCAATACCTCCAGATACTTTAGAAGTTCTAATATTATCCCAAGCTTTAGGGTAAAAACTTTTTTTGGATTATCCTTATTCAACCAAAAATCTCTCTGTAACTTATCAAAATCATCAAGAATAGATTTTGGGAATTCAAAACACTGCATCTGATAACATGGATAAGCAGATAAAGTGGAATTAATAAGTACCGTTCTTTCCGCTTGAGACAATAGCTTGGATTTCCATCCATCTAAGGCTTTGTATGCTCTATCCAATAATGGCTCAAAATTTAAAGCTTTCTTTCTACCAAAAAACAAGGGTGTTCCTAGATATTTTTCATCCTTAGAAATTCTTTGTACTTTAAACATTTTGGCCAATATTTTTTCATGCTTTCCATGAACTTTTTTGCTGAAATAAACACTAGACTTATGAAAATTTATTGTCTGACCAGAGTAGGAAGTAAAAATATCTAAGATATTCATAAGACTTCTCACCTCAGTAATATCCGCTTTAAAGAAAATAAAGCAGTCGTCCGCAAACAACAGATGTGAAATTGTAGGAAAGTTTCTGTTAATTCTAATGCCAGCAAACTTCCCTTGAGCCTCTGCATTTGTAAATAACCTAGACAGGCCTTCCAAAGTTGTTATAAACAAATACGGCAATAATGGATCTCCTTGACGAAGACCTCTAGTTGGGGAAAATTGAATACCAGGAACATCATTAACCTAATGATATAAAAAAACAAATATTGACAGAAATAATTGCACAAACAAAGTAAAAGTAATCCCACAAAATTTTAAAAAAATTCAGCGTTAAGCAACAGATACTAACCAGATTAGGGTTTTCGGTACTCGAGCTTCCTTCCACAATCTTAAGATTTTTCACTTTGTCCGAAACCATGGCATCCTCTGCTAAAACCTCTTCAGCTGCTACAATTGGTGTAAGATTAATAGCACCCCTTCAACAACAACCAAATCCTCAGAAATCATCTCCGACGGAGGACATCTTCCTAAATCCTTATACTCAGCCAATAGCCAAGCATAACCTTGCAAATAATGTTTCCCTTCAATCAAACTCTGAAAATACTTCTCTTTAGCTATTTTCTCTGCCCTTTGTTTTTCATATACCTCTATGTCACCCAAATCTTCCTTGTATTTACCCTTTTCAGCAGATGTCTGAGCTTTTTCACCCTCCTTAATTACAATTGGCCTGGCTTTAACCTCAGGATTTGGACATACCCAATCTATATCCATTCTCTGCCTTTTCCCAGTTGCCCTATTAACAGCTTCCTTATCAATCAAGGTTTTAAACTCAGTGGAAGTTTGATCTGTTTTCTTCTAGTTTCAAGCCTTATTCTTCTTCAAAGCCAAAAAACTTTTTGTTTCATCCTTAGTACCAACAACCATAGGAACATCCCTAATCATTCCTACAATCATAGCCTTCCGGATGCATAATCCACTTATAAAAATAGCAAACTCTAGCAGGTAAACCAATGTAATCAATATCAATTACTTTCTTTCTTGTACCCAGATCCTCTAGCACCATGTTCACTTTCTTGACCAAAGGTTTAGTTAAATCCACAATAACCAGAGCTTTATATTCAATCTCATGGGGACCAATTATCATCAGAACTTCACCCAATTGCTTAGCAACTTTCCTAGCCATGTATACTCTATCAGCAGTAAAATTTGTAAACTTAAAGACAGTCCAAAATAGATATTTGGTGAAGTTTAAGGTCTGAATGTCTCACTTTGTCCACCTTTTCTATAAAAACCAACAATTTACCATCTAATGATGCATGAGACATCACAGCTCTTGCAAACTCCTCAGGATCCTTAAATGCAAAGAAAAACAATTTTTTTGTTCTAGAATCCCTTACCTCCAAATTCCACTGAAGATCCCACTTGTTCCTCAAATCTCTCTTCACCTGATCTGGTCTCATTTTTGAATTATAGAAATCATCTTCCCGAAACAACTTACCCACCAGTTCCATAGAATTTTTGATGCATAAAGAAGCTTTCTTGATGAACTGCAACAGCTGGTAAGTGCCCACATCTGACATATTGGCCTTTTCCTCCATTAACTTAGCTACTGTACTAAGACCTTGAGATATAATTGGATTATCCATTTTTTGAGAGCAACTATAATATAAGATGAAAATCCAGTAGCACATAAGAAGAAAACCCTTACTTGATTTTTTTTAAAACTTGATAAACATTTGTTCCTCTTTTATAATTACTGAATCAAAATATAACTTCAATTTTATAATCTGTAAATATGCCAAATGTAACAATTTTTCTTTGTAAAATTGCATGCAGAGTGGTTTCCATACTGCAACAAACAAATCCAAAAAATCTTCCATACTGTAGCAACAGTAATTACTGGGCAAACTCATGATTACATACCTAGTATTCTGCAGAGCTATCTTATAATTTTGGAGTAAAAAAAACTCCCAACAGAGATTATAATGGCCACGTGCAGATCTGTTTCGAACAAGTGTTATCAACTTACTGAGTAAAATCCACCAGCCGATAAACTGCCTTAGAAGGGGATCTGACCAACACCACCTAGCAGATTTTGCCATGAATCCGGTAAGTGGCAAACCAAAGATATTCGGAAAAGAAACTCTTTCCCAAACAACAACTTATTCTGACATCAAAAACAAATTGAAAATCAGAATTAGTTCAAAACACAGAAAAAACGAAGAAAGCAACCCTAATTTCAGAATTTCTAATTCAAACTCATAGAAATCTAATTTTGTTAAAAACAAATTTAAACAAAACAAATATTTGAAGAGAACCCAATTAAAACATCAAGGAATTAAAGAAGAAAACTTATAACATTTTTTCAAATTGAAATCTGAAAACTGGATTACGAAGAAATTTCGCCGATTTTATCGCCCAATTCACGGACTTTCTCTCTCCACTTCAGATATTTTCAAATGTGAACACTGTCCAATCGCAATAATAAGGTGATTTAGTGCACACTCTCTGACGAGTTTGAATGTAATATTTCAATTTCACTCTTAATACAATTTGTCGTAAAGTTATACTTTTACTTTTTGTTGTCGTAAAGTTATACTTTTACTACATAACTAATAACTGAATATGTCAAATTAATCCTATGGCTCTATCCCGTGTTCTTTATGGCTCTATCCCGTTTAGTCCTCTATGGCTCTATCCCGTGTTCTTTTTTTATGGGTAAATAGGAAAAATGTTATGAAAAAAGAAATACTCAGAAGGTACCTCAATTTAATAAATACAGTCGAGACAAAAAAGGAGATTGAATTTGGAACCCATCACCCAAAAAAAAGAAACAAGAACAAAAAGCCAAGTGAAAATAATAATAATAACTAACACCGATGGTCTCATATCTAACTTGAAGAGACTGATAGAAATTTGGTCCCATAAGGCCCTCATTATATTGCTGTTATACCAAAATTTTAGTGTTTGGCTCCGCCCAAAAATATATTTAAATCTTGATATTTCTAATTATATTTTCCAAATTTCTATGTGTTCGAAAATTCCGTTCTTTCCATATACACCACCATAATACAATTGGTAAGTTGTTCCTCTCTCCCCGTCTTATTTTATGGATGGTTAAGGCAATAAATATTTCTCGGTACTACGGGTTGTTCATGAATCTTTCCGTCCTATTCTTCTTGAAATTATATTATACAATATTTTTGGTAAAATGCAACTATCGAGTCATTATCAATACAGTTAGGAATTAAACATATGTTAACCTATTTTCATGCGGGATTAGGGAATTGGTGGATGGATTCTGTAAAGATCACAAAGACAGAGACATATACATGTACTTGTTCAGAATTGGCTAAAAGCTTAGGTTGCGTCTCTAAGTTAGCTGTAGCAGACTAGCAGGTACCCATTTAATCCGTCCCTGCATGATAGTTGGATGTAACACCCAGCTTAACATAAAAGAGACATAATCCAACTGTTAATGCTCAATCAACTAATGATTTGTCTTCCTAAACTTGAGTACCCCTAGGACCACTTGATCCGATTTCTAGGGTCTTGCTTTTCTTAACCCCTGTTTGTAGAATCTTTATGTCTAATTATATTTATTTAAAATACACAAAAAATAAAATAAATCGTAATACACATCAACTTTCTCATAATATGAATCATTATGGCTTGCTATATGTATGTATATTGGTGTTGATGTCAGTGTAGTACAGTATTAGAGTAATAAAGTTATTGGATGATGATACTTTTTTCGTGAATTCGAAACTTATCAGTACCATAATTTTTTACCGACCAAAAAAAAAAAAAAACTATTATTGTGTTATATATTGTGCATCTTAAAGAGAGTCACAAAATTTGGTACATTTAGTCAACAACACTATTGATATGTATGATCTCTGTACCTTGGTGACTATTATTATAGAGGCGGAATTCAGAATAATAATAGACGAAAAGACTTAGAAAACAGAGACACAAGAGAGTAATTCGAAGAACTATATCTTCTCTAGATTATGAACAAGAAAACTATTACAGTTCTCTCTTTGTTACGCTCACAATCTCTCTAGGTAATTTACCTTAAATTATTTGCTAAGCTTGCTTTTACAATAATTAATTGCCTCACAAACTTCTCTCTAGTTCTGTGCGTTAAACCTCCTTTTATAGGTGTCAAACCACACTATCTAGATCTAGGTGTGTGTGTATCACAAAGCACATTCTAGATGTCTTATCTATGAGCTAAACATCTCTATTTATAGCTTTAACGGATTCCCAAACCTTTTAGGAATCTATTTCCTTAATTATCTAGGAATAATTCCCTTTCTAGGTATATTTCCCTTTCTAAGAATATTACATTGTCTAGGAAGTATTTCCTTATCTAGGTATACTTCCTTACTTTGGTTTGGTTTCCCAAACCTATTAGGAATCTATTTTCCTTTTATAGTAATACTGCCTTAAATCAGTAATCCCTCCTAAATTACAATTCTATCCCCAATCCGTCTTGAGGATCACTAGTTCTCGGGGAGAAGAAGATACATATGTATCAACTATCGAACCACGTTAGTGCTTGACGGACATAATTGATAAAATCACCCATATATACAAGAAGGGAACCGGATAGCAGACGACATGGCAAATAATGCAGATTATTACTTCAACTGTTAGTGGAAGAAAACAAAATTTAATTACAAATAAGTCTTGCACACTTGATCTAAAAGTAAAAGGCGACTGCTTATCCTAAGTTTACCCAATCAAGTAAAGTTAATAGTGGTACCTCTGTAGCAATTTGATGGACTTTATTGCTTGAATTTACAGATGATAGCGTGTATATACGCATTTCTAAGTTTATAATGAAGTTGACATTTTGGCTTTGTTTGCTAACCGTTTCGGAGGGCATTTCTCAAGATTCAACTCGAGGATGCACTGTTTCAAAAGCGGTTAAGATTTTTCATGGTTTCAACGCTATTTTGGACTTCGGGCACATGTTTGCAGTACACTACTGACTACTAGTACTTGTGCGACCTTCCTAGGGGCGGACCAAAATTAGTGTACCAATTTGGTCCACCTCTCCTCCACCGTAGGATTTGATAGGGGTGGGGTTTTTAGAATCTGAATGGGACCTAAAAACAACATCCAATGGTTAGATTTTGATGGTCCACCATTGGTCCACCAATTTTGGCCCATCCTTAGCTTTTTCCGTACTCGTGTATGTGTTAGAAGTTGTCGATGTTTTAGGAAGGTTCCAGAATTTTCTAGAATCATCTAGGTGTTTCCTTATTTTGGTATAGCTAGAGGTTTCCTGTTTTAGTTAAACTCAAGGTTTCCTTTCTTAGCTATGTTTAGGTTTAATAATATAACTCATATACTTGGAAGACAAGTTTGTAACCTATATAAATAGGTGTATAAGTCTTAAGGAAACACACACACAACACAGTTTAGAGAAGAATTCTCACAATTAGAGAATTTTAGGGTTTAGAATAGTTGTTCATAGAGAATTAGTTTGGTGTTTGTGAACATCAACCTGCTGCTCATAGTTGTGGTTTAATTCTCTATAATTTGTTCTATAATAAGAGTTGATCGTAGCCGTTTGTGGACGTAGGAATATTGCCGAAACACGTTAAATCTTGTGTCTTTCTTGTTTCGTTTAGTGCATCTAGTTTCTGTTTTCTTTAGTTCTACATTGATCCAAAGAACTATCAGTGTCTTGTGGAGGTCTTAATCCTAACAAGTGGTGCAGTGAGCGTGGAGAGGATCATAGTTAGAAGTGAAGATGTCTAGTTCTACATCAAGTGGATTTTCGAAGGTGCATGGATTTGATATTATCAAGTTCAATGGGAAGAATAATTTCACATCATGGAAAACTGATGTTAAAGATATTCTTGTTAGTATGAAACAAATCAAAGCAATCAAGGCGAAGCCAGCACCGTTGCCAAAGGATTGGACTTATGAGAAGTGGGCTGACCTTGATTTGATGGCATGTTCAACTATTCGTTTATGTTTGTCAAGGGATATCACTCATTACTTTTCGAGTGAACCTCTGCAAAGGTGTTATGGGAGAAGTTAGAGAAGCTCTACTTACAAAAGGATTTGACTTCTGAACTTTACTTGAAGCGCAGACTCCATGCCTTTAGGATGTCTCCAGGTAAATCTATGATTGATCATATTAATGAGTTTAATAAGATCTGTTCTGATTTGTCTAATATCAGTGTCACTATCTCTGATACGGATATATCCATGATATCATTATGTTCTTTGCCTCCGTCGTATGATGATTTCATTGACTATTTGTTGAGTGGGAAAACCGATGAAGACGACGATAAAGATAAATTGGTTTTTGATGATGTGGTCTCTGCTTTACAAGCTAAGGCCTTAAGGAAGCAAGAGTTCAGCGATGAAGCACAAGTCGAGGGCTTGTTTGTTGATAGAGGAAAGAATGGTAATAAGAAATCGAAGTCAAAGAATCGTTCCAAAAAGAGCGATATTGAGTGTTATTATTGTCATAAACCAGGTCATATTAGGGATGATTGTCTCAAGCTTAAGGCAAGAGATGAGAAACGCGAGAAATCAGATTCGAAGAATATTGTTGCTTCGGTTGCTGAAGGCAGTGAAGTTTTAGAAGACCCAATGTGTGGTTTTGATGAGGAAGTGTTAACCGTTACATCAAAGAGTTATCTCAATGATGGTTGGATGCTTGATTCCGATGCTTCGTATCATATGTGTCCTACTAAGGATTGTTTTACCACTTACTGAGAGGTGAATGGTGGTACTGTTATGATGGGCAATTCTAATGCCTGCAAAACAGTTGGAGTTGGTATGGTACAAGTTCGTTCGCATAGTGTTATCACAACACTTTCAGAGGTTAGACATGTTCCAGATTTGAGGAAGAGTTTGATTTTGTTAGGAGTACTTGAATCTCTTGGATACAAGTATGTTGTTGAATATGGATTCTTGAAGGTATTCTACAATGGTAGTTTGAAGATGATCGGTGAAAGACATGGTAATTTATATTTTGTACAAGGAGATATAGTTTGTGGTGGAGCTATGGTTTCTCAATCAATTGATGAGAAACAGGTGGAGTCAACACGTTTATGGCATATGCGACTTGGGCATATGAATGAGAAAGGTATGTCCGTGTTGAGTGGTAAAGGCTTGCTTGGTGATGAGAAAACTTGCAAGCTTGATTTCTGTGAGCATTGTATCTTTGGGAAGCAATGTAGGAGCAGTTTTGGTACCGTTGTAAACCACACGCAGGGTATGTTAGATTACATCCATTCGGATGTTTGGGGTCCCTCTCGTACAGTTTCTAAGGGAGGTGCTAGGTGGTTTGTGACCTTTATCGATGACTTTTCGAGGAGAGTTTGGCTTTACACCATGAAGCATAAGAATGAAGTCACCGAGGTGTTTAAGAAGTGGAAGACCATGGTAGAGAAACAACTTGGTCGTGTGTTTAAGAAGATATGTTCCGATAATGGCGGCGAATACATCGAAGACCCACTAAAGGAGTTTTGTGAGGAACAAGGTATCGTTAGGCACTTCACAGTCAAATGGAGTAGTGGAGAGAATGAATTGAACGTTACTTGAGAGAGCACGGTGCATGTTGTCAAACGCAAGTTTAGACAAGATTTGGTGGGATGAAGTAGTGAATACGACGTGCTATTTAGTGAATCGATCACCATCAACGGCTATTAAGTGTAAGTCACCTATGGAGGTATGGACCGGTAATCCCGTGAACTATTCTAATTTAAGGGTGTTTGGTTGTCCATCCTATTTTCATGTAAAAGAAGATAAGTTGGGTGTTAGGGCCAAGAAAGCAATTTTCTTAGGTTATCCATTAGGTGTGAAAGGATACCGTCTATGGTGTCCAGAATTGAATAAGTTCATAATTAGTCGTGATGTGACCTTTAATGAGAAAGCAATGCTTAATTCAAAGAAGTTCACAGGTTGGGACTCTCAGATTGAAAGTGAGAGTAGTAGCGGTGTTGAAGATGATTCGATGCAGGTGGAGCAAAGAGTTCCTAGTTCATCTACTATAGAAGAAGGAAAAGAAACTCTTGTAGAAGATGAAGTTGAGTTTGAGGTTCCTAATGAGGAATCTACATAGCAACAAGTTGAGAATATTCCGTCCTTGACGTCTCAACATGAGAGACGTGCACCTGTCCGTTATGGTTTTGATGAGTATGCATCTTACGCATTATCCGTTTTTGAGGATGAGCCATTTACCTTTGAGGAGGCAATGAGTAATACTCATGCCATTGAGTGGAAAACAACCATGGATGAGGAGATGAAGTCTCTTCACAAGAATCACACTTGGGAACTTGTTAAGTTGCCTAAGGGTCGAAAGAAGATTGGGTGCAAGTGGGTCTATACGGTAAAGGATGAAATTCCAGATTCCAAGGGTATCGTTAGTGGTGTACGATACAAAGCAAGGTTAGTGGCTAAGGGATATGCACAAAGGGAATGTGTGGATTATAATGAAGTTTTCTCTCCGGTTGTTAAACACACTTCTACCCGAGTCCTTTTAGCATTTGTGGCGCAGTTTGACTTAGATCTCGAGCAATTAGATGTCAAGACAACGTTCTTGCATGGAGATTTGGAGGAATACATTTATATGTCACAACCCATTGGTTATGAAGTTGCTGGTAAGGAAGATTATGTGTGTCGACTTGAGAAATCGTTGTATGGTTTGAAGCAATCTGCAAGATAATGGTACAAGAGGTTTGATACGTTTATGTTGCAGCAAAAATATACTCGTAGTGAATACGATCCATGTGTATACTTTAAGAAGTTTCCAGATGGAAGTTTTTTTTTTATCTTTTACTCTATGTGGATGACATGCTCATAGCTGCCAAGAGCAAGTCAGAAATTAATGTTTTGAAGAAACAATTGAGTTTAGAGTTTGAGATGAAGGATTTGGGTCCGGCTAAGAAGATTTTGGGTATGGAGATTACTCTAGATAGATCTAAGGGGAATTTATGTCTTACTCAGAAATCCTATCTTGAGAAGGTTCTTCGTCGCTTTGGAATGCATAACCCCAAAGCTATTAGTGTTCCAATACCGCCTACAGTTAAGTTATCAAAACAGTTGTGTCCTATTACAACTGAGGAGAAGGAGTTTATGTCAAAGGTTCCCTATGCTAATGCGGTAGGTTCTTTGATGTATGCTATGGTTTGTACTTGTCTGGATATTGCACAAGCAGTTGGTTTAGTTAGTCGTTATATGGCTAACCCTGGGAGAGCACATTGGTATGCGGTGAAGGGAATTTTGAGATATCTTAATGGGACTTTGGATATTGGTTTAGTGTTTGAGAATGAGCAAAGTTTGAAGGTCTGTAGATTTGTTGATTCAGATATGCGGGTGATAGAGATAAGTGTCGTTCTACTTCGGGGTATTGTTTTACATTGAGTGGAGGACCTATCAGTTGGAGGTCTATGTTACAATCAATTGTAGCTTTGTCTACTACGGAGACAGAGTATATTGCTGTGACAGAGGCTGTTAAGGAAGCATTGTGGCTTCGTGGTTTAGTTGAAGACTTGGGGATTATACAGCGGAGTGTTATTGTGAACTGTGATAGTCAAAGTGCTATTCATTTAGCTAAAAACCAAGTTTTTCATGCACGCACCAAGCATATTGACGTTCGTTATCATAAGGTACGAGAAGTGGTTGATAACGAATTTGTACAACTATTGAAGGTTGATACTGAAGATAATCCAGCAGATATGTTGACGAAAGTCATTCCGAAGGTCAAGTTTGAGAACTGTCTCAGCTTGATCAATGTTGCTCATTGGTAAGGCCCTAGGGGCATTAGAGGCTATGGTTAACTTGTCAAGATCAAGCTCAGTTTGGTGGAAACATCGGCAAGGTGGAGAATTGTTAAAAGTTGTCGATGTTTTAGGAAGGTTCCGGAATTTTCTAGAATCATCTAGGTGTTTCCTTATTTTGGTATAGATAGAGGTTTCCTTTCTTAGCTATGTTTAGGTTTCCTAGTATAACTCATATACTTGGAAGACAAGTTTGTAACCTATATAAATAGGTGTACAAGTCTTAAGGAAACACACACACAACACAGTTTAGAGAAGAATTCTCACAATTAGAGAATTTTAGGGTTTAGAATATTTGTTCATAGAGAATTAGTTTGGTGTTTGTGAATAGCAACCTGCTGCTCATAGTTGTGGTTTAATTCTCTGTAATTTGTTCTATAATAAGAGTTGATCGTAGCCGTTTGTGGACGTAGGCATATTGCCGAACCACGTTAAATCTTGTGTCTTTCTTGTTTCGTTTAGTGCATCTAGTTTCTGTTTTTTTTAGTTCTACATTGATCCAAAGAACTATTAGTGTCTTGTGGAGGTCTTAATCCTAACCGTATGCATATGTGTAATCCTGGATTCTTTGTCAGTAAATCATGCCGACAGTTACAACATGCACACATAAACCTGGATTATGCCTTTCTTTTCCTTCTTTTCTTTTTGTACTACAAATTATAAAATTAATAGTAGATTTATTGAATGAACTCTTAGACCTCTGAAGGGATATAGGTTGAACTCTCTCATCCTTCTTTTCTTTTTGTACTACAAATTATAACATTAATAGTAGATTTATTAGATGAACTCTTAGACCTCTGAAGGGATATAGGTTGAACTCTCTCGACCCTCCCTGAAGGAGGGACATGCAAGAAAATTATGTTATCCTATGCAAAAATCCTATGTGGTTGTTAAAATTGAAAAATTACAACTAAACCTATTGGAAATACATGTTAATTAAGAAACAATGAACAGTTTTCTTATGTTAATTTTTTTCATTCACACTCTCCTTCTTGATTAATAAAATTGCAATTAAATATCAAAAGGTACAAATATAACAAAAAATTAATCTAAAGTTTTTTACAAAAATTTAAAAAGAAGTAAAAGCGAACACATGTTACTTGCCAAAGTGACAAGTAGACAAGAACAGATGTAGTAATATTTTGCCGCTTTCGAACGGATCACAAACAGAAATCTCTAATCACCTTTCATGCCAAGTTATTTACGAGTCATACATCCAGGCGAAATAGCCGGGGGAAAAAATCCAAATTAAAAGAAAAAGTTACTAGTAATGGATTATTTTGATCGCTCAATTGGGGTAATAAAACTAATTGGGGGATATAAATTATTTCCCCAAACCAATAGTGTCTGCTAAGAGGTGTTTTTGGGGGCAAAAATACTAAAATACCCTTCCCTCAAAATAAAAAAATAAAAATTAAAATTAAAAAACAAAATCATATCCCCATTTCCATCTTCACTTCTTATTAATCTCTTTTAGGGTTAGGGTTTTGAAACCTAAATATTCACCCACTCCCTTTCAAATTTTAAATTTTCCCCACTCCCTTTCAAATTCTCTTTTCCTTCTCTGCCGGCTCCTCACTTTGAAAACGATTTTTTTTTTTTACATTCGGAAGTGATGAATACCATGCCGGAAGTGATGAAGACCATGCCGGTATAGATGAAGACCATGCCGGTAGTGATGAAGACCATCTCGGAAATTATTATTTTTTACATCGCCGGAAGTGATGAAGACCATGCCGGAATTGATGAAGACCATGCCGTCACTAAATGCCGGCATGCTCGATAGAAATCTATCAATGCCGATAGTCAAGTGAAAAACAATTCAATTTTCTGGATACTTTACATCATGTACCGGCAAAGAAATTTTAACAACATACTATGCCGTTAGTAGTACCGGCATGCTCGAGAATTAACTGACTGTGCCGGCAGTGGACTTTTCAAAACCATAAAAAATTTCAAAACGGGATAGGTTTTGAATTTCAGAACCAGAAATCTATCAATGTCGAACACAGCTGGGAGGGGCTACACCCCCCCGGATAGTGGCAAACATTTATGAAAATTTCCAACAAATGCCGGCATGGTTTTTTCGGTTGAATACAATGCCGGCTTGCCTTTCAAAATGGGGGATATTTTTGTCCGGCATGGATGTAGTATGAATACAATGTCGGGAATGCTGCTGCCGGCATTGTATTCATACTACGTCCATGCCGGCACTGAGCTATTTCAGCTGCAACAATGGTGGATTCAAAGAAAAAAAAATTAAATTTTCAACACATTGGCACCTTTACATGAATATTGGGAGTGCTTGTACAATCATCCTCCATTTTTACCAAAAAAAGTTCCCTCTCAAATTTTTTTCCTTCCTTCTACTCTCACCTCACTCACCCAAATACAAATAAAAACACACACTAATCATTTATCAAATAATCTTATGAATTTACTAATTATAATTAAGCACTAATCCTGATTAGTGAGGGGTAGATTAGGTATTAGGTAAAATACTTAGATAAGGGGTGACCCTGATTTGATATCCCCCAATTAGATAAAATATTTGGATCCAGTTTTTGTCTTTTTCCTCTATCCCCCAATTAATCCCCCAATTGCGTGTTCATTATTTGCTTCAAAGATCGACATGACGAAAGAATATCTATGGTGAACTGAAAATTTCTTGGTGATTTGTTAGGATTAATGATCTCATTTGAGTTTTGTTATGATAAAATCTTTTTCTATCAATATCGGTGGAGCTCCACAAGGATGTTTTTAAGAGTGAAAAGTGTATTCAACAGGATTGCCCATTATCTCCTAAAAAAAATTTGTCATTTGTTTTCAGGGTATGTCTTTATTGATGCAAAAATATGAACATCAGGGACTATATCAAGTTACAAGTTGAATAGGTGGGCTCATTCAATTACGCATTTAGTATTTGCAAACGATCTCTTTCTTTTTTTTAAGAGAATTCACGAACAAATATTATCAACCTCAAGGGTATTCTGGTATACTGTGCAACTTTATCTGGACGGAGGATCAACTATGATAAGTTCTCTATTTATTTAAGCGGAGATAATTCAAGTATAGGAAAACAGACAACAATTCAAGACCTTAGGGGTAAGAGAAATGATTGTAGCGGATAAATACTTGGATATACCCTCTAAAATACGATTACAGAATTGCAAGTTCAACTCCAAACTTTTAGGACGGAGATAACATTTCCTCAATCCATCATGAAAAACAATCTTATTGATATTAACTTTATCCTTAATTCCAATTTATTTCATAGGGATTTGCTTGCTTCCTAAAGGAGTGATTCAACAGCTTGACATGATCTAAAGATGCTTATGGTGGGGACATGTTGTGGATGAAAGGAAATTACACGTTATTAACTGGAAAAGTGTGGTTCCCAAAACATTTGGGAAGGCTAGAGATTCGCAATATAGAAATGCTAAATAAAGATCTTATCTGCAAGTTAGCATGGAGATTTTGAAGAATAAGGATGTTATGTGGGTTAGATTGTTAACATGTAAGTATCTAAAAGATAAGTCTTATAGGACGATTGACATATCTGACAAAGATTCCACAGTATGGAATAACTTGCCTGAAATTAGAGCAATTACTGAAAATAAGGTTTTCTGGCAGATTGCAAATGGAGAAATAGTAAACATTTCGAAGGATCCTCATATCAACGTTTGGAGCATCCAATTACTCAACATATTTCTACCCCAAATAGTCTAAACAAGGTTGATGATCTAATAAATAATGAGTCTAACTCATGGAACATGGAGTTATTGGTGTAAGTTTTTCCATACTTCAAGAAATTTCTTATATTTATCTTAACAATAAAAATAATGTTCAATATATTCTTACTGAGTCTTACATTACTTCAGGTAAGTTTACTCATGTTATCAACTTTTAGCAAGCAACATTTCAGTCTTTTCCGGATTCGATGAATTTCCATGGAACCATGGTATTGCTGTCAAGACAAACATTCATATATTCTACCTAAACTGTGAAACAATGTGTACTTTTTGCGGTCAAAGGGAAAAATAACTATTTCCTACTTATTGGTCGATTTTCCTTGTAGTAAATTGGTTCTCAAACTCAACAACATTGGAATTAGGATACTCAATATCTTTTGAAGATCATAAACAAATCTTAGCAGATTGGATGGAGGATAGTTTAAATCATAAATTCGAGATGAGGATCGCATCTTGTAGAATGTGTAGAAAATAAGATATGACATAATCTTCTCATAGGAAAATTTCTCTGGGACTCTTATATTAAGGAATGTTATGCAAGATTTTAAAATGCGTGCCTCAGAGCTACCCTGCAACAATATTTATAGGGAAATGCGTCATCAACTTCATCTTTGAACTCCACCAAAAATATCTTATATCAAATTTAATGTTGATGCTTTCATCCTTAACAATGGAGTGTCCGACACTATAACACAAGATAATAGAAGAATATTTCTTGTATGTGGTACAATTACTTTTATGAAACTTCTCCTCTTTTGACAGTTATCAAAGCTTGCAAGTTAGGAATTGCTTTGGAAAAAATACGGCTTCAACAAAATCATCATTGAGGGGATGCTTCTAAAGTGACTAAAGAAAATTTAGAAGATTTAAGGGATATCCCATAGAGCATAAGGTCGGTGATTTTAGAGATAAGAAGAATAATTGATCATTTTGTTGATGTTTGTTTTCGTTCCAGAAAATGTGAACTTCTTGGCTCATTATCTTTGCCAATTTGCTCTACACATGAACATGTAGATAAATATAGGAATGCAAATTTTCTACCCCTATGTATCTCTTGTAACCTCAATCTAAATGAGGCAGTACAAATGAAAATTTTGGGCCTCTTATAGCCCTTTTTCATTTAGGAAAAAAAATAGTTACAACTTCATATAAAATATAAAAACAACTTCTTTTTTTGTTCTATGAAATATAGAACTATTGCGATGCATGTTTGGTTGGAAGGATTGAAATCAGTTTCCTGGGAATACAATTTCGTTACCATGTTTCGTAAATAGTATTAGAGGGTTGTTAGAATTATGATTCTAAAAAATAATGGAACCCAAAACTCATGGGAGCGGTGGATTTAAGATTTCCTGGATATCTAGCAGTAGAATTTCCTTCCCACCATCCAAACACGCCATAAAGTCCTAAAACAAAAATTTATACTAGAAAACAAATCACATA
Source organism: Papaver atlanticum (assembly GCA_023531105.1). Taxonomy (NCBI): domain Eukaryota; kingdom Viridiplantae; phylum Streptophyta; class Magnoliopsida; order Ranunculales; family Papaveraceae; genus Papaver; species Papaver atlanticum. The sequence continues at coordinate 1,649,374 of JAJJMB010008429.1, read as the reverse complement.
TACAAAATAACTTCCCAAGTTTAAGCGATTTTCTCCGTATCCTTCCTCCGTATATAATGGTTTGGATTCTGGTTAACTAAGTGATTTGGGTTTCTTGACATATTAAATTTGCCACCAAAAATCATGATGTATTTTTTATTTCCATAGATACCAAGTCATGCACATAGGTGAGGTTTCATATTGAAAGTAAACCTACAAGGCTTCTAGAAAAATGCGATAATGGAGAAGAAAATTTCCGGCCTCCGAATCAATAAAAATGCTCCAAATATCTCCCATCTCTTCTTCGCAGACGACTGTTTCCTTTTCACAAAAGCTGATCTGGGGGAAGCAAAAAATCTTCTAGACGTTCTATCCCTATTCGGGGATATAACGGGACAAATGATAAACCTACAAAATTCCAGTGTCTACTTCAGTCCAAAAATTCATCCTAAACATGGAAAAATTATAGCAAGAATTCTTAAAGTCCCCTGATGACTAAAATGATAGATATCTCGGAACTCCTCTATTTTTTGATAAAAATAGGAAAGCGAACTTCGAGCCGCTTCTACAAAAATATTACTCCACTCTACAAGGATGGAAATCCAAACTCTATCTCAAGCGGGGAGGACAGTCCTGATAAAATCGATCCTTCAAGCTTTCCCAACGTACCAAATGTAGGTGCTTGCCCTACCGAAAGAAACCTTGAATAAATTAGATCGTATCCAAATAAATTTATGGTGGAATAAAGAAGGGCAAAAAAGACAAGGAGGATTCATCAGAGCTTGGAAGTACATATGCAAGACTATTGCTCAAGGTGGTTTAGGTATTAAAAACCCTCATCAATTTAATATAACGCTTCTCACTAAACTAGCCAGCAGATTAATACTAGAAAAAGACCAACTATGGGCAAAACTTCTCAAAGAAAAATATTTCCCAAATTCTCATCCTCTGGAAACTTCTAAAGTTTCTAAATTATCGTGGATTTGGACAAGCATCCGAAAAGGTCTAGATTTAATTAAAGGAAACTTCGTCTGGCAAGTTAAAAATGGAAACTCGGTTAAAATTTGGGAAGATAGATGGATTCCAAATTCTGAAATAATATCGCAACCACAAGACTCGCAGGACACAACTCCAAAAAGAGTTCAAGAGCTCATAACTGTAGAGAATAAATGGGATCAAGGAAAACTAGATAGTTACTTTAGCCCGGAGGTTATAAAGAAAATTCAAGCCATGACCCCGACAAAAGAAGAAGAATAAGACAAAATCCAATGGTTACACCATCATTCAGGACTCTTCTCGGCAAGAAACATTTATAACTTCTTAGCAAATCAAGCTCAAGAAGATGATATTTTATTTAATAGATTCCCCATGGAAAAGTATATGGAAAATTCAAGCAATTCCAAGAATTAAACTTTTTGTGTGGAAGCTAGCCGAAAAAGCTTTGCCTACATCTTCGAGACTAGGGGCACATAGCCCGGAAATTGACCCAAACTGCCAACTATGCAATTCCCAAGTTCAGGAAACCGAGAATCACTTATTAGGTTCTTGCCCTTTCGCCAGAGCTATTTGGTTCAGATTTTCGCTAGGAAATTTAACTTCTTCAGCTAATACAGATCCGATTACATCATGGGTTAAAGGGTGGCTTTTAAACCCAGATTTGGATAATTTGGTAGGAAAACTTTCGACCATATTATGGTTCATATGGAAATACAGATGCTCAGTGGTTTTTGAAAAGATAACCCCAAATCCAATGCAACTAATTGATCAGATCAACAGATTTTTGCAATCCATCCCTCAAAAGAATAAAACAAAGGGATTGGATAACAATCAGTTAATGATGATCAATTCCAAATAGTCAGATATAAACACAGACTGGATAATATTTATTGATGCTTCTTTCAAGGAATAAAACCTTTCAATGGGATACTTTCACATCGTCTATTCAGTAGATCATCAGACATTTATGCACATTTCAGCGGGTTCGGAGACAGTTACTTCGGCTCTTCATGCGGAAGCGAAATCTTTACAAAAAGCGGTCATCTGGCTAAGGGACAACGTCTTGTCTAGCGTTTCAATAGTAACTGATTGTAAAGTCTTGGCAGATAGCATCAACAAGGACAACACAAATTTCTCATGGACTGCCGAAAACACCGTTCAAGAAGCCAAGAAAATTTTAAAAGATCTTCCTCAAGCTCAGGTAAAGTTTACAAATAGAAAATACAATTCAGCAGCGGATCGAATTGTCAAGGAAGCAAGAATAAGGAGCCTTCAACATATGTCTATGAAATTACAACAAAAAATTAAGCAATCTAGCATTATCTCTAATGTTTTTGATAGAAACGAAATTGTAAATCTTATGTACTATATTTGCTAGTTAATATAATTTATTTTCCCATAAAAAAAACAAAAAAAACCTACAATGTTTGTATTGGTAATGTTCATATTGTTGATCCACGTCGATATTAAATATTAAATTATGTGAAATTATTGTGAAAAAGAAAAAGTAGCATACCACTTGTAAGAGTATAAAAATTTCTAAATTGATAAGTTAGTTTGCTAGTAGACTTTATTATTTATATGATGTCGTCGGATCACGTCCCCTCTTGAAAGCAAAGTTATCCATACGAAACTTAACGTATAAGTGCCGTCCTAGGATTGACAACTTTTTGTGTTTCTCAGTAAAAAAGAAATTTGAAATATGAGTAAAATTGTTTTTTTGTCGTAAGAAGAAATGCAAAATGAAAAGAAAGTAATACAAATTCTGGGCTATATCTTCCGACAATATTTCACCCGGGGAAGCTTCTCACTTGCTGGAATTGGATGATGTAATATCCATTACATCTACGGTAGCATTCTTCAAATCTTCAGGCTGCATGGTCACCTCGGTGGCTTTGTTTCACTGTCACTTTGGATATCCTTCGGTCATTGCCTTCAGACTTCTGCATATATATTTTTTAGGGCGAAGTTGATATGTAGGAGAATTTCCCAGCCGAATATATGCTACCCATTTTTGTTTTGTATAATCCTGCCATCCGCACGATGGGGCACAAGCAGACGCTTCCTTATTTTGTTAATAGATCTCCGAAGTCAATGCTCGAGATAACAAGGCCACTTGTGACTATGAGACGTAACAAGGCGACATTCCATGAAAAATATATAATCATTGAGGTTTTGCCTCAAATTGCAAATATAAAATTCTTAATCCTGCTGTACATGAACAGACAATAACAATACTTTATCAAATTATATACTTTGATGAAATTACACTGTATCAATTTACAATCAATTTATATCTTCGACTGCAACGTATAACTCACCCTATTGGCTAACTTTTGACTACTCCCAAGACCAATTATTATCCGGAATCATGCATGTTACTCTGTGGAAGTCAAGTCAAGCAACTAATTGACATTCTCTCTAGTGGTTGCTTTGTTCTGATCTTCATATACGCATAATTCGTTGTCAATTCTATCCATCTACTGTAGAGTAATCTATTATTAAGTATTGAATAAGCGCACCTTCATTTCTGTCTTTTAATTTTTCTATATATCTTATTCGGTAGTTGCAGCGTATTCTTGGGGTTACTGCCCAAAGCATCTTCCACATAAATGAATTATATTTAGCTGGAATATAAAAAATTTAAAGTATTATTTTTTTTGAAACGGAAAGTATAAATGACTAATGATCCGATACCCTTTTTTGGAAAGTCACCTTTCAGCAACTTCTTGAACTCTATCTATTCCAATATCGTGTACTCATGGTTTGCTCGTCACTGTCATATTATTCCCTGAACTTTAATCCCCATTTGGATATTTAATTAGTCTTAAGAAAGACGGAAAGAGTAAAAATCAGTCTACTTAAAGTAGCTCGAATTGTGTATATCGTGGCAGTTCAACTGTTCGCGTTTCACTGAAGCATACGCAAAGGCAATGGATAATTACAATCAGTTATCATAGGGCCCTCATAATGTCATTGCCGTCTACAGCATGTCTAGGTTATTCACATCAAAAGATCATCCAAGTAGTCAATCTGAAGATAAGGGCCAACGGTTTACAGTTTAAAATCAATAATGAGAGTAGAAAATATCTGTATGCATTGATTTGATTGGAAGGCAAGTCTTTGAATTGGATAAACTCGTGGAACCCAAAAGTCTATCCAATAGCTATTGATGGCATAATGCATATGCGTGTGTGCGGATATTGATCCATCACATCAGACTTGGAAGAAAGTATCCTTAATTTGGACAGAAACAGTAGTATAGTTTTGACGCATGGTCTCTGCGTTCCATGTCCCTTCCATGCGCGGCGGAGCCACATATTCGCCAACAGCTGCCATATGGCCATGGGCCTACGTTGGCTTTCCATCCGCTTTAAATGCGAGTGGCATGACATTTACTGTTGCATAATGCATTCTTGGCTCTTGATTAATGTCACGTACAGACATACTAGTGTACTATTGACCAGCAACACCTCTCCCAAAAAAACCCACCTCTCTCCAAAAACCTAAAAAGCCATAAGAGAAACCTAAAACATAACGTGCCGCTAACTCAGATCTTATTCCCATGGAGTAAGATCTGAGCCGGCCAACACCAAATCACCCTTTGATCTTCTGTTACAAACTCTCTATCTACTTCTTTTCTGGCTTTAATCTTTTATTTTCCTGGTTTTAGTTCTATTTTCCTGGTTTCTTCTTGTGAGGGGTTTTGTTTGGTTGTTCTCTTCAATCTGTTGAAGAGTCTGTTCATGTTGAAACTCATGTTTCCTTATGGGGAAGATTCACTTACAACAACAACGAGAACCAAAACATCTCTAGCTATGGAAACCAAGGCAGCAACAAATAGATCAAGATCAGCAACAACTTCATCAACTCAAAATGTTACAAAAACTCCATTGCCGAGTCAGTCCGATTCATCCCGATTTAGGCAATTAAAGACCGATTCAGAAGACCTAAGTTACTCAAGACACCGTAACTCTAGATGTTCTTACTCAAGACACCGGTATTTTAAGTTCTGTTACTTTGACTCTGTAAGATATGTTTACTTTGAAAACTTTAGTTCATGTAACCTAGGTTTAAATGTTCTTAAAAACCGTGGGTTGGATCTGATCCAGTTACTGCATTTTGCAGTGATACAAAATAGTTTTCTTTCAAAACTAGTTAGGCCCCTTGATATGTTTGGCCCTCTAGGATTTTCTGAAATGGTATTTAAGTCTGTAAGAATGGGATGGTTAGTCAAGAATTGGTGGAGCTACTCTAGATTGGAAGATTGTATTTTGATTTTGAAAGATCTTGTAATGGTTTCCGATTTCCAAAATCGGCTCTATCTATGAATTGTTTGGAGGTTTTCCTCTTTTTATGAAAAAAAAAGCCACACAATTGGGTTTCTGTGACCCTCTAAGTAGTATAGATTATAGAGTAGATTATTGCGTCTAGTACAGGATCATGGGTATTGGACGGTGACGCCTCCGATCTTTTTCAGTTTTATTTTATTAAATTTTTATAGTTACTAAACCAATTTACTTGTACTTCACCTTTTGTTGCAGAATCTTTTTTTTTTTGCTTCTAAATTATTTTTTCTTTACAATTACAAGAAAAAAGAACTAAAAGTTATGTACATTAAATTCGGTTGGATACGTGCTTAAGTATTTGGAGAAAAATATTTAATCTCTACCGTTTCCTCAATATTTGTGCAAAGCTCAATTTAAGTAACTAATTAGGAACGGATGGAGTATTAGATAAGAGCGCACATGTGGAGTACAAGAAACAACCTTGGATATAAAAGAGATAATACATTGAAGTGTTTTATTTGGGAGAGGGAAGCTACATAAATATATTGTATGGTTCTGATTCTAACTTCCTGATTCTAACTTCCTTAGATAGGATATCTGTTACAAAGGTTGGAGTTTTTGGAATGTATTTGCATCTTTCCTGTGAAAGGTTATCAAGGAGCATTGAACAACGCCTCTCGTGGAGTCCACATTGTTGACGATGTCTATTAGTTGTTTGCACCCAATTTGAATGTTGACGGTGGATTATATTTTTCTTTGAACCATGTTAACACGTGGTGGAGTGCCTGGATTTCTGCATAAACCGCTAATTGGGCCCAGGCTGATCCAATAGCAATGCGATTTGATAATCAATAACAAATGGGCAATTTCATAATCAATTCGGCCTCTTCTGGAAAATGCATGTGTAAATATAGCAATTGTGCCTAAGATTGTTGGTAACGAGGATCATAAAGTACGGTAGTTGGCTTAAAAGGAGAATTTTCAGTTAAAGCTACTAAAGAGGGGTGAAAAACTAAGCTTTGAGCTTCATGCTAAGTCTAAGCTAGTCTGTCTAATGTGGTTCATCCTACTAATCCTGCTCAATACTGGAAAGTAATGCATGAGGATTGTTGCACAATACAAGACAACGTGGTGCATCAGAAGAAGATATTTATTGCTGATAGGAGCTACTTGGCATAAAACAGGACATGAAATTTATGACTCATATTATTTGGAGATGCAGGTTTGCAAGAAGAGTGTGGATCTAGATGCCTAAGATTTTTAGTCTGAGTCTGAACCTAAATTTTAAGAATTTGTAGTTGTTTGAAAATTCACCAATTTGTACATAACTTTAGAGACTTGGAACAAGGTATACTTTGAAGATTATATTAAACTAGATCAAGTTTAAGATGCGCATTCGCCAACTGATTCATGATAATTTTATTCATATGAGCGATTATATATGTTAGAACATTGCTCGTTCGAACTCACAAGTGTTGTTATCTCAAGCTTGTTGTCAAATTTAGTTTCTCAAAACTATATCTTGATTTCTAGTCTACATTTAGTCAAGTCTCGGATTAGGATAGAAGTATATAGTTGAGTACCGGAAATCACCGCGCTCTACCGTTTGAAGGAGAAGATCAACCAAAACTTTTGGAGAACTTCTTCAACAAAAGGTAAGTGAAGAGTGAACCACCTATTACTCAAGTTTTCACCTTTTTATCCATGAGACATTGTCGCATGACTAAATTAGACATTACATGCATAATAGAGATTTTGACTCAAGTTTATCTTGAGTATCATTCTCGAAATATGACTGAATAAGCTTAAGAACATTTGTTCATACTTGATGAATTTGGTTAAGAATAATGTATTGTTTATGACTTAAGTTATGATTCAAGATTTAATCATTTGAAAATAGCCTGGAACAATGATATGTTTCATTGATGTTATTCGGGAATGTTTCAAATTGATTATTGGAGAGATATAAAACTACTGTAAATCTGGATACATGACAGTATGCATACCAGTTCACATACTGGGAGAATTGTTATAAGTCCATAGCCGCAGTTCATGTACCCAGTACACGTACCGGCGTAGCTATAGTTCAGCATCGAATTTTTGGTATGCATACCTGGTATCCATACCATAAAAAGTCTGTTGACTCGTGAACCAGGAAGGTATGCACACCTAGTATGCAAACCGGAAAAGATCTGTTGGTTTCTAAACCGGAAAAGGTACGCATACCCAGTATGCAAACCGAAAAAGATATGTGGATTCCTGAACCTGTTTTTGTCTTAAGGGTATACAAACCCGGTACACGTACCATGAAAAAAATAGTCACGAACAGGAACACGGTACACGTACTTACCCAGTCGAATATTTTCAGATGTATCATAATTATTTCTATGAGATAATCGGCATTTGAACAACTCTCTAAAAACACTATATTGACATGTTTGATCACAAGTGTGACTCCAGATTAAAGTCTTAAAGTGTTATATGAAAATGGTTAAGCTTATCGTGGACTGGCTAATTTCGGCTAACCTTTCATGAACAAGTCATTGTACACTGTTCGGTTACGGTTCATCCTAACCATTATGTTAATCACAAGTCAAGTTTTTCATCTAACGGTGATTATTGGTTGCTTGATTCCAAAGCTACCTTAGCTTAAATCTAAAGCAACCTTGACCATGAAACTCTATATAAGGAGAACCTCTAACAACTGGGATCTTTGAATCCCTGACACTATTCTTGTGTGTCCTAGTTGTAAACTAGAGTCGTCCTCTCCTTTAAACATTTTTAGGTTTGGCGACTAAAAATACTTCACCTAGGAATTCGTGAAACCAAGCCCAACTATCCTAATCTTGATAGTTCGTGTATCCTAATCTTGCTTTGATTGTTGAGATTTGCTCCAACAAGCAAGATATATAGAAATCACATTTTTTTTTCGTCTCAGACTTTGTGATTCCACAAGTATTTACTTATGAGGTGAATAATAATCTAGGTTGCTCTTCGGGAGGTATATTGGTTTTAAGTCTTCAATTGAGTTGAAGCAACTCTTAGGCTGTAAAGGACGTCAACTAAGGGAATCAATTGCACGGAGTCCTGCTGGGATTCAAGAGGCATAATGAGCGCAACTGTTACTGAATCGCTATAACGATAGATTTGAGCTCAACTACATTTCAGTCCGAAGTTTTGATAGTAGGCTAGTTGTAATTAAAGTCGTCCTGTTCCTAACCCTTTTAGGGTTTAATGACTAAAAATACTTCATAGGGATTCGTGAAGCCAGGTCCAGTTATCTTTTCTTGATAACTCGAGTATCCTGATCTTGATCGATTGTTGAGTTGCTCACTCGATCAAGATAGATAGAAATCATTAAAGTTCTCTTTGTCTCAAACTTTGTTGATTCCACAAGTTTTATACTTGTGAGGTGAATAATAATCTAGGTTGCACTTCGGGTTGCATAAGTCCGAATTTTGAGGTTAGCTAGACTTTGTCTATTGCTATCGATTTTTATCACTTTTGATCAAATTATTTGATTGTAAAAGGAAATCATATATATGCTTAATCTGTGGGAGGCAGATTTGGTTTAAAGTCTTCAATTGAGTTGAAGCAACCCTTAGTTGGTGTGACATCAGCTAAGGGAATCAAGAGGCATAAGGAGCGCGACTGTAACTTAATCGGTGGGATACCTTTTAGGGCTCACTACATTCCAGTCTGAAGTTAATTGGTAGTAAGCTAATGTTTGTAGCGGCTTAATACAGTTTGGTGTTCAATCTGGACTAGGGTCCCGGGGGTTTTCTGCATTTTCGGTTTCCTCGTTAACAAAACTTCTGGTGTCTGTGTTATTTATTTTTCCGCATTATATTGTTTATCTTTATAATATCACAGGTTGTACGTTAATCAATCATAATAGATACATCTGACCTAGTTTGTTGGATACGACTTGATTGATTCTTGGACATTGATCTTTGGTACCATCCAAGTAATCTCTTTGTGATTAGGTTCACGGATTTGTTTCTGTGGACGTTCTAATCGCAAGAGAGAGAGAAAGAGAGAGATAACTCTAGATCCTATTCCTTGATTGAGTTTCTCATAATCGTATTGAATTTGTTCATACAGATTGCCTAAGAAAAAGTTGGTGGTGTATTTTTGTACCCCCGCGTTTTCAAGTACAATGTTGGTACCTGAGGCTTTGGGGAAGTCAGAATAGGAAAGAACTCAGCTTGGAGTGGGCTTACTACATATATGCTTTCAACAATTATCTGCTCCGCACTTGGCTACCCAGCGTTTGCTGAGATATTTGCAGTTTTTTTGGGGCTAGAATTGGTTACTAGATGTACTTTAGACTCTGCTAGTGTGGTGCAAGTTTTTGTAAGCGATGATGGATTATCGCATGTGCTTTTTATGACTATCGAATACATAAGCATTCTAATATGGAAGGCTTTTTTTTTTGTTCTGATCATACAACTGGGGTTAAGGGGACCCACTCTGATTATTGGGAGGTTATTTTCTCAGTTAATTGATATTTTGGCTAACAGAGGATGCATCCTAGATGAGGATACTGATGTCAGTATGTTGGAAAATCGACCTTTTTGTATTATATAGAATGCTCTGGCACTGCCTGTTATTCTATAACTATCCAATACATAAGCATTCGATAATTGGGGTTAAGGGGACCCACCCTGATTATAGGGAGGTTATTTTCTCAGTTAATTGATATTTTTGCTAACAGAGAATGCATCCTGGATGAAGATGCTGAAGTCAATATGTTGGAAGATCGGCCTTTCTATATTATATAGAATGCTCTGGCACTGCCTATTATCATGGTTTTTAGACTCGTACGAGTCGAATCGCCTCAACGTTTTACATTTTGCTCTGAATCGGCAGTTTGAAGTGAATCAAACATGAATCACAAGATTCCTTAATTTGATGCGATTTTTTACCAAGTCAAGACATTTCTCGACTAGGTTTTTAAAAGAAAAATTTGAAGTTCTGAGGGAGATTGAATCTCCCCCCTCCTACTCAACTGGAGTACACTGAACCAGTGTGCCATGTAAATGTTTTTAATAATAATTAGTCATACATAAAATTTATACAAGAGGGAGGATCCACTCACATAGTTATATTTACACTATCTCGCACTTTTGACGATATTTTTCCTGAAAAACCTAAATCATGAAGAATTTGAAATTAATATTTTGTGATACGTTCCTCTTACAAAGCTCTATATACCTACCAAAAATGAACATGTTCCGAAATACAAAACCTCACTATGTATCGATCTTAATTTCAACGGTTGAAAATTTGTCAATTTTCAACGTAGTAGTCGGTAGTGTTATAATTCCCGGAATATGCTCATTTTTAATAGGAACATAGATCTTTGTATGAGGAACATATCCCTCCAATATCAACTTTAAATCCGCCACCGATAAAATCTTATTAAGAAAAATATCACTCCAAATGTGAGATAGTGTGATTATAAGAGTGTGAGGGGGTCCTCCCTCTTTATACAAATATTATCTTCCTAAATACTATGATTACGAACAACAGCTAATGTTATTTATAAGGAAACTTCCGGTTTAAACATTAATCATGAATCGAAGCTTCACGCTTCAACATACACATCGCTTCTTATAATGAAATACCTAACACGCTCCGCTTTGGGTTTCAATACTTTGCAATATAGCTTTCAAGTTCCTGGGGTCCTCTCAAGGTTTGAAAAACGGTCGTTTTTTCCGAGAAAACGGCCGTTAAATCGCTCACGCCTATGTAGCGTGCCCGTGAGGGTCACCGATAAGCTTGTCTAAATAACACCGATAAATAGTAAAAAAACGGCGTCATTCAGACCCGTTATATATGTTTTCACGCATGTGATAACCGTTTTTCTAAAAATTGATTTTTACGTTTTTTTCGTCTAAAAAACATTTTAACATAAATTTTATAGACTGTTTTTTCCGTTTTCACACCCGTTGTACCCGTCTTTTAGAAAAAAGAATATAAAAAAATACTATTTTAATCAATTTTTTATTTCTAAAATAAAAGATTAAGAATTAAAATTAAAAAATTTAAAATAAATGAATAAACAAATAAAATAAAAAACGTAGTAACAACATTATTTAGACCTGATATAACCGTTTTCACGCATGTTAAAACCATTATATAGGAAATTCGGATTATAATTTATTTATTTTTTCTATTTAACCGTTATCACACCCGTTATTTCATAAACATATCAAATAAACGCGTTTTTTCCCTAAACAATGCGTTTTTTGCTCGAAACGTGCTCACACCCGTCAAAACACGTTATGACGGTCACGCCATATGACCGTGACCCGGCATGTGACCCGTTTTTCAAACCTTGGGTCCTCTGACCTCCTTTTTCCTGTTTTTAACTCTTGTAATTATCGCAATAAAAAATAATCTAAACTACTTTATTCAAAGTCGGATTCATCAAAAGACAGGTTAAATTCATGGAAGAAAAAGGCTAAAATAGAAGCAATCCAAAAATTGCCTTCCAAAGACCGTGAGGGCAACAGATTTTGCTCTCGTCACATATCTTCTGTAGTAGTAAACTAAGTTAATAAGAAAGTGTTTTATAAGTTGAGGTATTATAAGCAGCTTGTTACAGCTGATAACCAACGGTGTAAACAATTTTTTTTAGACAAATGAATAACCAATTAAGAACATTCCAAAACTGTAAATAAATAACGGCTTAGACATTTTTTTCTTGATTAAATCCCATTTTAAATTACTAAATATCCACTTCTTTATAATTGACTCTTAGATGTTTTTCTAATTTTTTAGATAATCATGCATCATGAAAGTGATGGGGACTATGAGTTTATGACGACCACAATGTAAACGGACCAATATATTGCCTCCCTCCTTGTCTAGCTAGGATGGATGACCACGCTATTACGATTTTCCGTCACACTTTCATTAAATAATTTGTTTGAGTTTTAGTTACCCATCTCCTCCATTGATTTTTTTATGTCGATATCGAAAAAGCTTACTATATTCCCCGACCCCAACTTGATAGTATAACCCAATTACGTCTACAAGTGGAAAACATATATGGATAACTCTCTGATCTCATTCGCAACATGCATGCCTTGGTTAAAATGACAAAAATGCTTTGGGATAAGCCATGAGACGGGTCAGTCAAGAACAAAGACATGCACCCAAATATCTCGCATAATCCATGGAAAATAGCCTAGTGACTCTCGCAGTCTCGCATGGATTAAGGGGGTTGATTTTTTCTTTTTTTCTTTTGTTTGATTGATTTGTCATTGAAAAAGACTACAAAAAATGACAAAAGAAGAAAACAAACTTATTGTTATCTGTTTTCATTGTCTATTAAATTTTTGAAAGGTACTTCACCTATGTTAGATATGCAACTAGGGAGGGTCCAAAGACTCTAAACCACTTGGAGGATCTTGGCTAGATAGAGTGAGTGGATAGGGTTACACCCTATATTGATATGCTCAGTTAATATTACTGGTTGCGTTGAGTATCTTTCAATCGCTGAAAATAACTTCACTGTTTTGCTACAACACGAGCTGGATAGATGTAGCCAAGACTTTGAGATTTGGATAGAGCCTATACAGAGATAATGGCCATCTCGCTGCCAACTTGTATCGGGCTTGTATACTTGTATGCTTCTCTTGTTACTATCTGATACCGAGCTTTCTACCACAACAAATTTTCAGGAGACCTACACACACACGCTTGTCTTGTGCAAACCAATTTTAGAGATATACTGGCCTTCTCATTCAATTTTTTTTAACGAATGTTTGATCGAGGGACTAGAAAGAAGATACAGCAGAGGGACGGAGTTATGGATTTAAATCTTGATAAAAAAAATGTGGAGTTGGTTGTTTTTGTTTTACTGAGAATGTAACACTAATGGTGGATTAGTTTGCAGAATTCACCATTTATAGGAATTTATAATCCCATGGGATTATAAATTCTGCGATTCATGTAAATCCCTTGTGTGTTTGGTAACTCCAGTTAAAATTCCTAGAATTCATAAAATTCTCTTGTTTTAAAGTCCATGTACTGTTTGGCATTACCCTCATAGCTTAAAATTGCATATATATGGGATTTAAAGTTAAAAAAAAAATGGGCCCATAAATCCCTTGACTAATTTCCCAGCAAATCTTAGGGGTAGGGGTCGGACTCCATATGGAGGATTTGCTGGAAAACTGATTCCTTTAGGAAACGTGATTCCAGGGATTTGGGTAATACCGAGGGAAACGTAATCCCACCAAATCCCCTGGACCTATAAATCTCATCTTTAAAATTCTACGTCCAAACCCACCATAAAATGATTATTGGATAGTATCCGCCTATCTGGCTCTAGCCAGGAAAGTTTTCTCATAAGTGTCCCAAATTCAAACCCAAGTGCATGAGAGCCCATTTCGAATTGATTGTGGTTATGGGCCACTTCACAGCCCACTGATCAACAATAAAAACCTTTTTAGAATCAAATAACACTCCAATACATCGCCATGTAGCACTAGTAAATTTTTAGGAGTTTTTAGTTAGTGTAACGACCCTCAATCTCGTTAACTCGATTTGATCGGTCAAGAGACGATTTAGTCGCTAACAACTTGATTAACTAAATATAAACATCAATTAATAGAAATTAATCAAATAATAATCCTGAAACGAAAGTAATGTTATTGGATAGATCTTGAAAAGTTATACGAAATTAACATTTTACAGCTAAATGTTATTATGGCAACCACATTATCTACTTTGGGCACCGTGTGGCTGCCCATATCCAGTTTGTTGGGTGCCTGATTAAAGTCACGTTTGGTTTATAACAAACCAAATCGAGAAGGCTTGACTCATTTCTTTTTCTTCTTCTTTCTCTATCTTTTCTTTCATTTATAATTTCTTCCTCTTTGTCGACCTCAACTTAGAAAATTTGAGCTTAGAATTTGTGTAGAGGATTCATAGAAATCTCGTATTGTTGAATCAAAGGAGAAGGTGGCGGTGGTGTGGTTGATTGAGATCGGGAGAAGAAGAAGTCGATGTTGTTGTAAATTGAAGTTAGGGTTTTTGTGGGAGGAATAGAGGAATCATAGGAATTATGAGATGAGTATGGTTAATTTGAAGATGACGTGAATTCAAGAAAAAGAAGAATAAGAATTAACGGATAATTTTAGAATTAGAGTTGGGGTTTCGTTTTAGGTTTGAAATCAAGAAGTTAATTATGGAATTAGGGTTATGTCTGTGTAGGAATCGAAGAAGTAAACAAAATCATTAGATGGGTTAGTCTTAATTGGGGATTTTATTTGGTTTCTTCAAGGATTTGAACTTCAAGAATTAGGGTTCCTGATAGAACAAAGATTTAGGGTTCATGAGTATAAATTACAGATGGAAGCGATGGGGTGATGATGGTTTTAAGATTGAAAAGGAGAGGGTACCAAGTACACCACCAACTTTTTCGTTCGGCAACCTATATAGACAAAACCTAATACAATTGCAAGTAGAAGAACTTAATAATCCTTGCTAATATGCATATAAAGTTTATATCTCTAACTCTTCTCAACCAGATGGTCTAGACAATGGAACTCGGGAACCTAATTGTTAACAAAAGTACTTGGATGATCTCAAAAATCAATATCCAAGATCAATCTAGTCGTATCCAATATATTCAAATCTGAAATCTGCCAAGTATGAAACTTGTTATCTATCATCCAAGATACGAATTCTACAAGAAACAAGGCTCGTAATTGATATTAATTATATGAACTTATCTACTGGAATTAGATACGTACTACTTGTGTAAATCCTTTTATAAAGATAAACAATATAATATGGAAAGGGAAAAACAAAAGACACAAGAAGTTTTGTTGGCGAGGAAACCGCAATAGATGAAAAACCCCGGGACCTCGTCCATATTTGAACACCAAACTGTATTAATCCGCTACAAACACTAGCCTACTATCAGACTATGGGTTTGAATGTGGTTGAGACTGAATCCTCCCTCCAAGCAATTCAGTTATGGTCGCGCTTCTTGCGTCTCTTGAACCTCGCAAGGCTCTACGCAATTGATTCCCTTAGCTGACGACTAAAGCCTAAGAGTTGCTTTAACCTAAGTGAAGAATTTTGATACCAATCTGCCTCTAACAGATAAGCCTATTTGATTTCCATTTGGATCAAAGATCAAGGCCTGGAAATCTCTTCGCAATAGACAAAGCTAGCAAACTTCATAAATCCGGAACACTTACACTCAGTTAGTTGAGAATCCTAGATTCTTAACCACCTCTCAAGAACAATCGTGAACTAATTAATTAAGAATGATTTTCAGATATTGTCATGTACCTGAGTACAATGACAATATTGGGTTGATAGATTGAGGATAAACCTCTCTTGATTCTCATGAATCAAGCCTCTCTGGTTCATGGAGAACACAGCCTAAAAAAAAAAGTTCTAATTGATTAATAATTTGATTAGGTTTTGCATTACAGACCACTAGCCTTATATAGCTAGGTTAAGAGTAAAGACTACTACTACTACTATTAAGCACCTTTACAAATGATAAATACTACTAACAATTAACTTCCCCTCGAATATGATATGTTGGAGCAAATGAGTTTTATTATTTTGTTTTATAAGTCTTGGTGGGAATGGAACTTAGGATCCTTAAGTCTCATAGAGTACTTGCTCATTTTCTTATGAGTGAATGAAACCTTTAGTCCCACATAGGGTATAACTAAAGAGGAGATCCACTATATAACTATTCCATTATGGATAGTTAGTAAAACAATGTGGGTTGAACGGGTGGGGCGAAATATTTTTGTCTTCACTAAGGCTTGGGCTTTGGGCTCGAGCTCGTGCTTCCGTCGTGGACAGATCAACCAAGATTTATCTTTTTGGATATATTTTCTTTCAATTATTTCCTAAAACGTTTTGAAAATCAAAAGAGATTTTGTATTTAATGTGGGGGGGCGTATGACATGGAAAGGATTTATTTCTTTTCGTTTTTACTTTTATGTCGACATAATGTGAAGCTATTCTTACCGTTTTGGAAAATCTCGAATTAATGAAAGTTTTTATTTTCTCTTTAATTCGCTCTTAAAGCACATTATTCTCGACTATCTCTCTTCTCCACTATATAAAGCCTTTGGTTTCTTCATTCCAATTCGTGTCCAGAAGAAGCTACTATCCTTCTTCTTTTTCGTCTCTCTCCCTCTGTGTGGTTTTTATTCTTTGTGCCATTGCTGTTAAGTTCGTAAGAGTGGGCAAGTACTGTAGTGCTAACGGTACCTGCAACGGGCAGTTTTATCCTGGATACGACTTCACCACAGGGTATAGGCATCACTCATTATTGAGGCGCACCGGTGAACTATCGTGTTAAGGACAGCTTGATGATCAAGTGACTCTGTCCTCTATTTGCTATTTCTTGAGTCTAGTTTATTTTTAAAGTTTCAGAAATTTATTTTTTAACATCATTACTTTCAGTGTTTTGTTGTTACAGTTCCAACATGATATGGGCACTCCACTACAATACCGGGTACATGACATTCCACTCCCCTTGAAAACATCCTTGTCCTTAAGGATGGGAACCGAGTTGCGATACCCTGAACCCTAATGCGCATTAGGAGCCAATGTGTCATAAGGAGACAATGTTCCACTAAATTCCCTTGGAAGGCCCATAAGTACCAGAAGGCAAAGCACAGGGACAACCGTCCTCCTTCCTGCAGACTATATGGAGCTCTGACAGATATAGTCACCCCCTCCAGACAGACAAGTGAATAAAACTCATGAGTACTGCGTTGCGCAAAATAAATTGGCCTAATGTCTTCAAAGCTCACTGTTGTGAATGCACTAATAGAACCACCACCAAATTCGGAATTGACCTTAGACACTATGAGATGACGCAACTGCTTCACCATTTCGCCAACCTCTAGGATTTGGCAGTGAACAGACTTTGTGGAAGAAAGTCGTAGACTAACCTCTATCTGGTCAGGAAATGCAGGTTCGGTTTGCACCTCATATATGAACATGACGAGAAAGGTGGCAACAGAAATTTAGGTAGGAATAAAACTTGGTGTAGCCCCTCCTGAGATTTCCCTATGACCAGGAATACCAACAAGGATATGAATTCCAATATTCTGTCTCCCTGTAGAAAACCAATTGCATTCTCATTGCAAGAAGGTCAACAACTGTACTGTAATATTGGCTTTAACAGTTGTGACATAGAGTCCTACTCCTGAAGAACTCCACACACAAATATCATGTGTTCTACCAACCCATTCCTTAGCTTTCTCAACCGCATAATGTTTTAGGACTTAAATGACCACTGAATTCCAGGATGTGGTATCCCATTGAAATATTGTACACACCAGTGAGATAAAAGTGTGATCAACCCAGCTGACATTCCGCACACGCCACAAATCCGTTGAAACCAACCTGAATTTCCACCAACAGCCGCACCTGTAGGAATTAAATTACCCTGAGTATGAGGTGATTTTCCGTTATCCACAGGAGAACTGAAATGGTCCAACTCACATTTGAAGCACTCTCCAGACCTGTAGAATACAATTTGTATTTTCATATTAAGAAGTCCACTAACTTTGACACAATTGGAGCATGTGTGATAGTGAGTACAAGTTGTAGTATCCTCATCCACTCATAGCCTCTCTTTGTTCGATACCCCCCACACAGCCATTGCTGACAACGAGAAGGTTTTTGTTAAACAAAATACAAGGAATGAAGACCATATGTGGTGGAATTGAGAGATTTCTTCATTACTTCTTCTTGAATAACTACAGATGTAAGCCATAAACTTGAAAAGAAGAAGCCCATCCTTGGAAATTGAAAACAACTTCTAACAATTGTGAGAACAATCCTTATAGAGTAGTCATGGAGTCCAACCTATTAAAGACTTTGATCACTTGGCTAAACCATTCAGTTGCTGGCTTAAAAACATCTTGAAGAATTCGAATAAAATCAACACCCAGAAACACAAACTGACAAACCAAAATCGCTTCAGGCAACACATACTTCAGCTGTAAAAGAAATTTTTCCTCTTCCCACATCTCAAGCTGTTAGAGCACTGCTCGGTCGAACTCGCAAGCTTGTTTGTCAAGTTTAGTTGATCAAAACTATATACTTGATTTCTAGTCTACTTATAGCTATGTCTCGGATTAGGATAGAATGTGTAGTTGAGCTTTAGACTTCACGGCGTTCACCAAATTGAAGAAGAAGATCTACTGAGGAGCTTGGAGGAACTTCATTAACAAAAGGTATGTGGAGACTAAAACTTATCTATCACTCAAAAGTCTATTCTATTCTATCTTCTAATGAGACTAAGTCGTATGGCTATATAGACTTTTACATTATACACATTTGATATATCGAGCCGAGTTTATCTCGCTTATCTATTTCTCGAAATATGTGTTGGAAGCTTTTTGCGTTAGCTATGTTCATCATATTCTTGACGAGTTTAGTTGGAAACAATTTATTTGTTTGAAACTAAATATTAAGTCAAAAGATGATCATGTGAAAATTACCTTGAACATCTTATATGATTTGTGTGAGACAGTCATTTGATGTTAGCTTGGAAAGTTTCGTATTGATCATTTGATCACTTGAAAATTACTTGAAGCTAATGGTATGTACGAGATTACCATTGTCGTCTTCTAAGGATGTTTCAATGATTGAAATGAGAGTTTAGAACAATTACCCATGTCTGGATACAACACGGTATGCATACCTAGTATGCGAACTGTATTGTTATGATTCAGGTCCGGAACTCTTGTTTGTGTACCTAGTATGCGAATGTATTTACCTGAGAAGGTCCGGAACTATTATTTGTGTACCTAGTATGCGAACGAGTTTACCTGAGTTGGGTCCGGAATAGTTGTTTGCGAATCGGGTTCGCGAACGGCTTGACTAGGCCAAGGTCCGGAGCTGCTGTTCGTGTACCTAGTTTGCGAACACAGTGGTTAAGTTCTAAAATCGGTTATGTATGATTCTTACACTCATGAACTAAAACATTTATGATTTAAGAAATACAAATTAACTTTGCAAACCGTGGCTTAATGTTCATGAATTGATTCTTGTATAAGTACTTTGTACGATTACGAATCAATCCGATTTCGTTTCAGTTTGTTCATGGATATTTCTATGAGATAGTGAACAATTGAACAACTCTATTTGAAACACATATTTGATCTAGAAGTGTTAGATGAATACGGCTAAGACAAAAATGTTCATATGGCTAACTTCGGTTAACTGTTATTGAGCCAACCCAATATACACGTTTAGGTACGGTTACCCATATCTAAATATAAGTATATTTCATTTGTGTGTAACAAGCTAAGACCATCTAACAGTGGAGATTGATTGCTTAATTTCTAAGCAGACTTAGCTTGAATCTTAAACCAGAAGTTCATTTAAAGGTGAATATTGAATGCTTTGTTACTAAGCTATCTTAGATTTGATTGTAAGCAACCCTGATTTGAAAGGCTATATAATGGAGAACTCAAGCAACTGGAAAACCTAATCCCAACACTTTCCTGTGTCCTAGTTTCAAACTAGAGCCGATTCTCCTTTAACCTTGGTTTTTCCAAAACCATTATTAGGTTAACGACTTGAAGACTTCATTTGGGATTTGTGAAGCCAGATCCAACTATTTTCTCTGTAGTTGCGTATTCTGATCTTACTTGTTCTATCGTATTGAGTTTCATCTTCTCTAAGATTTACTCGAGATTTATCTCCGATAGGTAAGATTTTTTTTTTTTTAATCAGTTAGGTTATTTGGAGGTGACTGATATTTCTAGGCTGCTCTTCGGGAGTATAAGTCTGGGGTATTAGTTGCTTCCTATTTACCTTGATTTTTGTATCAAAAGACGGAACAAAAAGAATAAAGGATAGACATATCTGTGGGAGACAGATTTGTTCCCAAGTCTTCGACTTTTGGTCGTAGCAACTCTTAGTTGTGAGTGAAATCAGCTAAGGGAATCAAGTGCAAAGAATCCGACGTGGTTCTAGAGGCATAAGCAACGCGACTGTACCTTAATCGGTGTGAGACTTGGTTAGGGCTCAACCACATTACAGTCTGAAGTTAACTTGTAGTAGGCTAGTGTCTGTAGCGGCTTAATATAGTGTGGTGTTCAAAGCTGGACTAGGTCCCTGGGTTTTTATGCATTTGCGGTTTCCTCGTTAACAAAATTTCTAGTGTCTGTGTTATTTCTTTTCCGTATTATATTTGTCTATATAAATGAAATATCACAGGTTATGCATAGTTCAATCACAGTTGATAAATCCGACCTTGTTTGTTGGATATAACTTGATTGACACTTAGGCATTGGTCTTTGGTACCGTCCAAGTTATTTCGCATATCAATCAGGCTTACAGATTGCTATCTGTTCGATTTGCTGATTGTATTGAGAAATAGAGATAAAGCTCTTTGATATATTTCTTGATTGAGTCTCACTTTTAAGTTGGTGCTCTCGAAATTATATTGGAGTTTAGTCCATACAGATTGTCGAACGAGTTATTGGGTGTGGTTGTTATACCCCCTCTTTTTCAATTGGTATCAGAGCAGGCAAACACGCTAAGACCTCATAAGTCTGTGTTTGTAGCAATCTAAATTTATGGACGAGTCTATCTCTAATAACGTACCAGTTCAGAAATTACCAGATGATTTTCAAACCTTTGATTCACCTGAGAGAACTGTCACATTTATGTCAATATCTAAACATTCTCTTGATGGATAAACTGCTGATAACTGGGAAACACGCCTAGAAGAACAGTTGGATGAATTTTCTGACGAAGGTGACTCAGAATATTGATAGAGATGTTGATGAGGAAATCTCAGAGTATGTTAAGTTGTTGAAACAGGTGGAAAAGTTGACGACTTCTTCTGTCACTCCTTTTCTAACTCATTTCTTTCGAGAAAATAAGAAATTGAGAAGAATTTACTCAGGTCTTTATTCTTGGAATAACATTAACGATTCGATGCTCAAAGATCGTGTGAATGACCTAAGTAAAAAGTCACTTGAATATGATAATCTTCGTCAAGAATTCTATAAGTTGGAAGAAAAACTTGCAGCAACTAAAGCAAGGATTAACTCCCAGCATATAAATTCTGATGACAGGGAAAGCGCTTGTCTCGCTCGAGAAAAACTCCTCGAGGCTGATTTAGCTGCTGCTCTTGATAAAATCAAGATGTTGGAAGAGGACTTCAAAAAGTTCAATACTAGCTCAAACAAATTAACTACAATGCTAGGAGCAAGTAAAAATCATTGTGATACACGAGGATTGGTCTATAAGGGAATAGATGCTCCAAGTATTAACAAAGAGGTAAAATTTGTCAACGCTGGTGATTCTTCTGAACAAAAGCTTTCTACTGATGGAAAAAGTGAAATACCTTCACCGACAGTTAAGGTTCGAAAGAGCAAAGTATATCAACCTCCAAAAACAGCACACATGAATCCGGGTAAGAACGTTTCTTATATTTGTCATTATTGGGGAAACAAGGGTCACCTGGAAAGGAGATGTCGTTTTCGTATAAGGAATGAAAAACTTCATGATATTCTTGTTTGGGTGTCAAAAGAAGTGATTAAACCTAGATCATATGTTAAGGCTAATACCCTTGACATTACAGGTTGTGAATGTCCAACCTTTAGGCAAAGGAATCAGTGATGTGATAAACCTAGTTTTGCTTATAAACGTCATACGAAGTCTTTTCACCATCGTAATGATTATCAAAAGGATAACTTTGTAAAGACGAAGACAAGATCCGATGCTCCCAATTGGAGAAAGACTAACTTGTAAAAGAATAGTGAATCCAATTCTCTTCCGAGAAATATAGAAGAGAGTAATGGGAAGAAGGTTCTGGTTGTTCCCAAATGCACTCAGAAGTGGGTACCAATGAAATTCAACGACACTTTGAGTGTGAAAAAGAATGATCTCTCAGAAAATTCCATGACTATGGAGAAGACAGTATCCATGATGTTGGAAGTTAAAAAGTTCTTTGGAAAGATGGATTTTGTTATGAAAGGTTCTAAAAGCGATCTCTTTCATGATAATCCAAAAGTAAAACACAAGAATTGGTGGAAGAAGAAACAGAATAAGCCAAAAACTATAGATGGTGAAAAATCCATAGTTGCGGAAAAGTCTGTTTCAGTCACTTGTGGTGAGCAAGACATTGTTCACCTCAACACAACTTGATTGTGTTGGAAGTGCATCCTCACCAAGAAATGTCATGTTATGTAAACGGTGAGGGAAGCACAAGAATTGGGGTGCACATATTATGTTGGGTATGATTTTAAATATTTGGTAAGGCTGTAGAATTCAATTGGATTCCTCTAAAAAGGTATGTTTATAAACTTGAGCAATATTTATGTTTTTATTATTTGCTTAAAGTACTTATAATGATCCATGTACCTTGTGTATCATTCTCGTCTACCTAACTTGATTTGTGTTTAAGGTTCTTAAATGTTTAGGTTTGAAAATAGTAGTTCGGGATGTTTGTCCTTCATAGTACACATAACAGGTATGCATACCATCATTTAAAATTAAAATCCGGGAATTCAGTTCGCAAACACCGTTTGCAAACAGCTCCAGTTCACGAAATTTCGTTTGCGAACTGGCCTGTAGACGTCAATATTTGACAACTTGTTTTGGCCGTAACTTCTTCGTCCGAACTCGGAATGACCTCATTCATTTTGAATTCTCTTCCTATTTGAATTCTCTTCAAAATGGTGATGATAAATCATGGATTTGGATGAGTTAAGATTGGTGTTTGTCCCGTTTCTTGTTTTTTAGTGCTTTTCTCCGTTTCGTCGCACTTGTTCCACTTCTCTTGGACTTGGGCACTTGTATTCTTGGAGTACTTCTCTTATAAGCTCATTTGTAGTTTTTTTAAGAATGTTGTTGGTGAATCACAAAGAAGAAAGTTCAAGAATGGGTAGTCGTACGCGTTACTCTGAGATTCTTGAATGTTCACAATCCTCTTATGTGAACTATAGTGCATGGTCGTTAATGACTTTGTATTTTCCTCTTTAATACGAAAATATTTTTATACGCCTTTGGTATCCATTGTTGTTGTAAATCCGTGCGAAAAAAGATTGATTCTACCTTTTAAGGGCAAATCATCTTGTATGTTCTTTAAGAGTTTGTTTCTTACAAGTTTGTCTCTTCGTTCTGTTATCTAGGAAACTTCTCGTGAGAATTTATTCTTGTGTTCGAGAAGGATAACTAGGGTTTGGAATAATAATTATTTGTGATTACACATATCTATTTCCAACGATTTTCATTTTGCAATGTTTTTAGATTTATTTATTTAAATTCTAAAGTTATTTAGAAGATGATTTTTGCAGTATTTAATCTTTTTGATTTTATATATTGCAATTGCTTATGAGATGTATGCCTTTACGTTCGTGAAATGTGCTAGTATCTCATAAATGCTAAAAAGTTAAGTCTATTATGTCTTTATGCAAATATTGATCAAAGATAAAATGAACTTTTGAAAAATTCTGCAGTATTGATCTTTCCCTGATCCACTTCTGTGTGAAAGTATTGTATGGCTTCGTAAGTTTTCTTATGTTGAGCGTTTCCGATTAAATTAATCTATAAGGTATTCTTGTGGTTAATTTATTCGAGTTTTACATTAACAAATCCATGTGATTTGTTAATGTCCAAATAAATCCTTCTTTTCGTGTAAAAGTAAGGTCGCTCATGTTGTTCTCTTGGGAATGACATCAAATGGGGGAGAGTTCTTAATTGAACTTGTGCTTAATTGTCAAATCTTTGTGGGGAGTGCGGCTGTGGAATATTGTAGGATTTATCTTGTATCTTTATAAACCCCTTGACGAATACACTAAGTTTCGACTATGTGAAATCATCGAAACAAAGTTGATATGTTCTCTTTTAGTCATGAATTATCTCTTTGAGAATTTCATTATGATCCCGTTAGTTTTCATACCATTGCCAATTTATATTGACAAAAAGGGGGAGAATTATTTAATAGTTCACACTACATAGATATGGTTTACGGATCATTATGTAAGGGGGAGTGATTTTCATTGTGAGATGGAAGTATCGACTAAGGGGGAGTGATACATATCACCATAGTATTATTTCAAATTTATGATGCAATTGGACTTTGATTCTATATAATAATACTATGACATTGTATAACAATGATTGGGAACATCTGTTTTCTTATTGTTATGGCTACGGATCTTCAACAACAATGATGCTGAGTTGAACACGTTCAAAATCGCTGGAATACTTGGAGTAGCGAAGAATTCAAGGAAAGTTGAAGAGCCAAGGAAATCAAGCATGATGGATAAGAAGCTACAGAGTTTATTTAATTTTGTAATTCATATGTATTGATAGTTTTTTCACTAAAATTGACAAAGGGGGAGATAGTTAGAGCATTGCTCGGTCGAACTCGCAAGTGTTGCTATATCAACCTTGTTTGTCAAGTTTAGTTGATCAAAACTATAAGTCTTGATTTCTAGTCTACTTATAGCTATGTCTCGGATTAATATGTAGTTGAACTTTAGACTTCATGGCGTTCACCAATTAAAGAAGATGATCTGCTGAGGAGCTTAGAGGAACTTCAACTACAAAAGGTATGTGGAGACTAAAACTTATCTATCACTCAAAAATCTATTCTATTATATATTCTAATGAGACTAAGTCGTATAGATATATAGACTTTTACATTATACACATTTGATATTTCGAGCCGAGTTTATCTCGCTTATCTGTTTCTCGAAATATGTGTTGGAAGCTTTTTGCTTTAGCTATGTTCATCATATTCTTGACAAGTTTAGTTGGAACAATTTATTTGTTGGAAACTAAATATTAAGTCAACATATGATCATGTGAAAATTACCTTGAACATCTTATATGATTTGTGTGAGACAGCCATTTGATGTTAGCTTGGGAAGTTTCGTTTTGATCATTCGATCACTTTAAGATTACTTGAAGCTAATGGTATGTGTGAGATTACCATTGTCGTCTTCTAAGGATGTTTCAATGATTGAAATGAGAGTTTAGAACAATTACCCATGTATGGATACAACACGGTATGCATACCCAGTATGTGAACTGTATTGTTATGATTTAGGTCCGGAACTCTTGTTTGCGTACCTAGTATGCGAACGGATTTACTTGTGAAAAGACGAGGGTACCCAAATACACCATAATTTTTAAATTTCAAAAAGCGGGGGTCTAACAACCACATCCAATATTTCGCTTAGCAATCTGTATGGACAAACTCCAATATAATTCCAAGAGAATCAACAAGACAGTCAGACTCAATCAATGGAAATATATCCAAGAGTTGTATCTCTGTTTCACAATGTAATCAACAAATCAAACAGATGGAAATCCGTGATCCTGATTATTATGTGAAACAACTTGAACGGTACCAAAGACCAATGTTCAAGTGTCAATCTATATAATCAACAACCAAAGGTTGGATTCTCTAATTGATTGAACTACGCACAACCTGTGATTTTTCTATTATATAACAAAATATAATGCGGAAAAGAAATAACACAGACACCAGAAATTTTGTTAACGAGGAAACCTCAAATGCATAAAAACCCCGGGACCTAATCCAGATTTGAACACCACATTGTCTTAAGCCGTTACAGACACTAGCCTACTCCAAGTTCACTTCGGACTGGAATGTAGTTGAGCTCTAATCAATCTCACACTGATCAAGGTACAGTTGCGCACCTTACGTCTCTGAATCCCAGCAGGACTCTACGCACTTGATTCCCTTAGTTGATCTTACCCACAACTAAGAGTTGCTACGAACCAAAGTCGAAGACTTTATAAACAAATCTGTCTCACACATAAAAGTCTATTGTATATATAAATATGTCTCCTAAAGATAAACCTATGAGTTTTGATACGTCTTTTGATAAATTAAGGTGAACAAGAACCAATTGATATACCAGACTTATATTCCTGAAGAACAACCTAGAAATATCAATCACCTCACAATAATCTTAATCAACAACCAATGGTTGGATTTACCAATTGATCGATTCAACGCAAGACCTGTGATATTTCAATTATATAACAAAATATAATTCGGAAAATAAATAACCCAGACACCAGAAGTTTTGTTAACGAGGAAACCGCAAATGCAGAAAAACCCTGGGACCTAGTCCAGATTTGAACACCACACTGTATTAAGCCGTTACAGACACTAGCCTACTACAAAGCTAACTTCGGTCTGGAATGTAGTTGAACCCTAATCAATCTCACACTGATTTAAGGTACAGTCGTTCTACTTACGTCTCTGATCCCAGCAAGATACTACGCACTTGATTCCCTAAGCTGATCTCACCAACAACTAAGAGTTGCTACGACCCGAAGTCGAAGACTTGATAAACAAATCTATATCACACAGAAAAGTCTATTGAATAGACAAATCTGTCTCCCACAGATAAACCTACGATTTTTTGTTCCGTCTTTTGATAAATCAAGGTGAACAGGAACCAATTGATAACCCGGACTTATATACCCGAAGAACAGCTTAGTATTATCAATCACCTCACAATAATCTTAATCGATTAACGAAACAAGATATTATGGAATCACAAACGATGATACGAAGGTGTTTGTGACTACTTTTCTATCTTGCCTATCGGAGATATAAATATAAAGCCAATCTTACGATTGCACTCAAACACGATAGAAACAGCAAGATCAGATCACGCAACTACAGAGAAAATAGTTGGGTCTAGCTTCACAATCCCAATGAAGTCTTTAAGTCATTAACCTACATGGTTTCGTGAAAAACCTAAGGTTAAAGGAGAATCGACTCTAGCTTATACAACTAGTATCACACAGGAGGTGTGGGGATTAGATTTCCCAGTTGCTAGAATTCTCCTTTAAATAGTCCTCAAATCAGGGTTTGCAATCTAAGTTACCTTGGTAACAAAGCATTCAATATTCACCGTTAGATGAAAACCTGATTAGATTCAAGCTAATATCTTTAAACCGTTAGATCGAACTTAGCTTGTTATACACAAATGAAATGTAGCTTCATTTAGGTTTGAGTAATCGTACCTAAACGTGTACACTTAGTCGGTTCAACAATAGTTAACCAATGGTTAGCCATATGAGCACTTTCATATCAACTGATGTAGTTTTTACAGTGGTAAGAAAAGGGTTTGATTCTCGGACTTGTGAAGTTGTTAATTTTAGACTTAATTAAAGAAAATACTAAAACTAGCAAAAATATGTAAAAGAAGGTAACACGAGTAAGAGTTACTGGGATTCAGGAATTCACTGTTTCTCATATTCATGTGGTTCAGAAATTAATCCTAGGATATTTATGGCTCAAATAATAAAATTTATTAACTCTTAATATTTGCCAAGATAGATTTTTGAAAGCAATAACTGTAAATCTAAAGCATGGGACATCAATCATTTAAGCTAAGCATGACCCATCAATTGAAATAAAAATCATTCAATAAAAATCATAAAACAATTAATAAACACTACAAAAAGTAAATAAAGAATTAATTCAAGTTACCACATAGATGAAATCCAGCTTCCTCCGTCATCCCAGTGATGGGGTTTAGCTCATCATGGTAGAAACACGCTCAAAATTGGTATTCATAGCTCAAAAAGTGTTTACAAGAGGTGGAAAACAATAAAGCAGTGAAATTGCAACGAGATATAAGTGTTGCAAAGTCACTGTTACAGTAAACAATAAATCCAACGTGCAGCAGAATAAACGACTGACTGTATGTGTCTGTTCTTCGTGTTCTTAAGAACGACACCTCTTTTCTGTCGTCTGCAACTCTTTTTCTTTCTCTTCACCTGCTGCTACTGCAACTCCTCCTGCAATGTGATTTTATGCCTTTGCTCTACCCCAAACTCTCTGTAACCGTCTCTGAACCTCAGACATCCTATATATATCCACCGCAGGTCAATATCTAGGGTAAGTATCTTCCAAATCTTCTTTTCCACGTCAAAATCCTTCGGGATATTTTTATTCTCCATTTATGTCTCTTCTTTCCTCTCACGCGATCTTCTGAATTAATCCAACGTCCCTGAGCTCTTCATAGAACAAATCTAGCAGAATATATTCTCACAACTTTCAAATATAACACCCAAAAGATCCCGAGAAACCGACCTTCCCCTGTTTCAATGACATATACGTAGACCTTCCTTTTTAACCGATTCTGACACATATACATTCCCTTTTTATATCAACAGATTGAAATCAATCCATACCCGCGATAAAATTCATGAAAATATCTCCCAAAACAATAACCATAGAACCGGATATATTCAACTCCCCTGTTTTCCTTCAATCGAATTATCCAGCCCATATGGATAGAATCCAGCAAGCATACCTTCCCTATTTAGTGTATTCGAGTCCAACCCAATGGATATTTGCGATTGAATCTCTTAAAATCACCTCCCAATTCTGGGGTGCCTCCAACATATTTCCGGGGTGTCTTTAGTAGTTCCTCCTAGGGTGCAAATACCACTTTTCCGAGCCAATTTCTCCGCACAAGTGTATTTTTCCAAAAACACCTACAAAGACATAAAATACTAAAATAAGTACAAAAATGGGTACTAACAATATAGGAAATTGAGATCAAAATAGACACATAAATGCGTCTATCATCAACCTTATTCATCTTTACCACAACTAGTTAAAATGACTCAAATGAACTAGTTAGACAATTGTTCAATTGCTTAGATATTATAGAAGTATTCAAGACACAATCTAAGCAAAATCGGTTTTGATTCACTCGAATCGATCCATGAATATTATAGCCACGGTTTGGAAAATTGCATTCCTTATTATATAAATGTTTTAGTTCATGAACAAAACGATTTTAGAAAGTAACCTACTTAAGTATGCAAACGGGTACGCGTACTTAAGTAACCGGATTGAGTTTTTTTTTCACTTCAAACTCAAGTAGAAATTCACAGACGTGAACTTTCCTCCAGTATGCGTACGGGTACGCATACTTGCCCGGATTTCCAACAACCGCCAGTACGCGTACGGGTACGCATACTTTGGGTTCCCGGTTTTGGACTTTTACACAAATGTGAGAACACACTATGTTTATATCCAAAGATGGTTACATGTTTTAAACTCTCATTCCAATCATTGAAACTTTCTTAGAGGATGTTAAAATAGTCGTTATTCACAAACTATTTTCATCAAAGCGATTTTCAAGTTATTGAAATAATTAACATGACTTTCGTCACGAGTAAATATGAACTTGGCTAAAGCGAAAGCTTACCAACACATATTTCGAGAAATAGATAAGCGAGATAGACTCGGCTCGAAATAGCAAATGTGTATAATTGAAGTCTATATAGTAATACGACTTTTTTCTCAAATATGAGATAGAATATATAGACTTTTGAGTGATAGATAAGTTCAAGTCTCCACATACCTATTGTTTATGAAGTTCCACAAGTTCCCTTGAGTAGTTCTTCGTCTTCATTCGATGAACGCCGTGGAGTCTAAGGCTCAACTACACTTACTATCCTAATACGAAACTTAGCTATAAGTAGACTAGAAATCAAGATTTATAGTTTTGGCAACTAAACTTGACAAACATGCTTGAGATAGCAATGCTTGCGAGTTCGACCGAGCAGTGCTCTAACAATCTCCCCCTTTGTCAATTTTAGTGACAAAACTATCAATACATATGGAATACAAAATAAATAAAATTTGTAGCTTCTCATCCAAATGCTTGATCTCCTTGGTTCTTCAGCATTACTCGAAATCTTCGTCACTTCCAAGTACTCCAATGATTCTAAAGGTGTTCAACTCAGCATCATCGTTGTTGAAGATCCGTAGCTATAACAATGAGAAAACAATAGCTTTCAATCATTGTTATACAGTGTCATAGTATTATTACACAGCATCAAAGTTCAATTGTATCACAACTTCGACAACAATACTATTGTGATATGTATCACTCCCCCTTAGTCAATACTTCATCTCACATGAAAACCATATGTATTTGTAGTGTGAACTACACATTAATTCTCCCCCTTTTTGTCAATAAAATTGGAAAAGGTACGAAAATTAGTGGGATCCTAATGAAATTTCCATAGAGACACTTCATGACCAAAAGAAAAGCACATATCAACTTTTTAGATGCAATTATATATCCAAAACTAAATGCATTCATCAAGGAGTTTATAAAGATACAAGAAAACCCCTATAATATTCCACAGCCGCACTCCCCACAAAGATTTGGCAATTAAGCACAATTTCAATTAAGAACTCTCCCCCATAAAATGTCATTCCCGAAAGAACAACAAGAGCGACCTTACTTTCACAAGAAAAGAAGGATTTATTTGGACATTAACAAATCACATAAGAATATGAATTTGTATACAAAAATCTCAATTAAATTAACCACAAGAGAACCCATGATTAATTTAATCGGAAATGCTCACATAAGAGAACTTACGGAGCCGCACAGTATTTGCATAAAAATATGGACCAGGGAAGATCAATACTGTGGAATAAACAAAGATTCATTCTATTTTTCATCACTATTTGCACAATGACAAATAATAGACTTTGATCTTTGTAAACAAAAGTTCATCCTATCTTCCATCAATATTTGCATAATGACATAATAGGCTTAACTTTTGTTTGTCAAAAGTTCATTCAATATTTTATCAATGCTTGCATACTGACATATGAAAGACTTAGCTCTTGACCACGTATGGGACAATCAACGTTCACGGACGCAAACACACATATCCCATAACAAGTTGCAATGTATAAAACCATAAAGATTAATACTGCAAAATCATCTTCCAAATAAACTTTAGAATTTAAATAAATAAATCTAAAAACACTGCAAGATGAAAATCATTGGAAATAGCTATGTGTACTCACAATAATGGCTATTCCAAACCCTAGTTATCCTTCTTAAAACATAAGAATAAATTCTCATAAGAAGTTTCCTAGAAATTAAGACAACTCTTAGAGAACATAATTTAAAAAACATCAGACATGTCCAGCAACCAGAGATCGAACATGGACGAGTTCATCAGTTGTTTTCTTCAGTTCGTTTTTCAGAAATTCAAGATTCTTTGTTGCAATTCCAATTTGTTCACGTACGACCTCAAAATCTCGAAGAAGATTTCCTACCAGTTGTGATGACATCTGAACTGGTAGTTTGTTTTCATGATCAACAACATGATAGCAGGTTATGAAAACAGGGTACTCGTGAAACTCGATAGTCTTTACCTTCTCACGAAAACAGGGTTCTCGTGAAAATGGATTGTTGCATCCATCCATTGTGCACACACAAAAAATTTAGGGAAACTTTTTTGACGTTGCGGAACGTGTATGTATCAAAAAGAGCATAATACATGTATATATATATATATATATGAGTGTTTCATAGAAAACCCTAGGGTTACTCGTATATGTTCCGTACGGGTCAGGTGTACGTGCACTTATGGTTACAAACTTGGTACAAGACCAAGAGTGTAATGGAGCTAAATTTAGAAGTAGTCTTAATAAAACTCAAAGACACATTCTAAACAAACTGACAACAACCTTAGTTCAAAAGAACATAAGATAACTTTTGATATATAACAACTAATTGGTCAATGGGAAGAAAAAAAACAAGAATTCATCAAGACAATCAACAAAGAGAGAAAAAATTCTCAAGAGTTAATGATCAAAAATATTACACCATGTAATTCTTGAGCAAGGCTCAACAGTATTATGATCATCATTATGTAAAAGATAATGAAAAGAATAATATAACAACGACTACTTTCTCAAACAAAAGATCTTCTTGAGAATTATGAGCATCCTCCCACAGTTACAAGGAGGATGCTACATTGAGCAGTCAAGTTGTATTTTGATGATCATTTTTCTCATCAAGAATATTGACTTCTTCTCTCTTTCCTTCATGAAGATATTCAGAAAAATCAATAGGATTAGTCGAAAGAGATTTAAACAGAGGAGAACAAGGGATACCTGGAATTGCTGCTTTCCTTGCCTTCTTAATGCTCCGTTTGAGTCTGTTTATACTTGTCTTGAGCCCCGAGACTAAATTATTGATATGAGTGAAGTCTGGAGCAGACACCTTGGATTCAAGTCTTTCTTTAGAGAGAGAAAAGGAGTTTGAACCTTTTTTCTTCCTCCTATGACTTTTTCTCTTCTCAGAGTCAGTTGTCCACCTGACGTTCTTTCTTCTACAATTCTAGGCGTTTTTTGTCTTAAAATCATAATCAAGAATTGGCTTATCACAACATTTTTCTCGATTGCAGACAAGACCTTTTACTCCAGCTAGATGAGAGACAGGTTTAATTACTTCTTTAGACATCCATACAAGAATGTTATGAAGTTTTTCATTCCTCAGTCGGAAACGACATCTCCTTTCAAGGTGTCCTTTGTTTCCGCAATAATAGCAGTTAAAGGAATTGTTCTTGACTGTTCTCATGTGAGATGATTTCGAAGGTGGACAATCCTTGTTCCTAGGAACATCAGTTGCTAAAGAAGGTTTTTCACATGGAGACTTGTCATTAGCACGGACAAAATTGATCTTCCTAGTACTTGGAGCATCTATTCCCCGGCAGCGGCGCCAAAAACTGATGTGAGTTTTAATTGTAGTAAAAATAGTGGTGAAAAGGTTCGATGCTCGAACTTGTGAAGGATTCTTTTAGACTCAAATTAACTAAAATAAAATTGTATCAAATTATAAAAAAAACACCGAGACTTTGGATTCCACCATTGACCAATTATTTGATAAATTCTAATCAATATTCATGCAATATTTTTCTTTAAGTTGACTCTAATATTTGCCTCTAATTTGGTTCTTGAAGTAATAATTGTAAGCACGAAGCATGAAACATCAAAAGTATTAAAACCAAGCATGTCCCATCAAAACACTTCACAACTACTCAATAAAAACCAATTTTTCTTTTAAGTTCTATGCAAAAAATCATGTAAAATAATTGCAATAAATAATAAAAATAGAATTATACCACTTTTCATGGAACAATAGCTTCCTCCGTCGCCTCGGCTAAGGGGTTTAGCTCCTCATATTAATCTCTTGCTCAAAATACATCTTTGGTGTTCAAAAGTTGATTAAAAGAGTGAAAAGTTCTAAACAGCGGGTTCTGTAACTAATATAATTGTTACAGAACCTATTTCTACAGAGAAACCGTTGCGAACTGAAGATAACTGTTGGAAAAATTGTTACAAAAGGTTTAAAATTTGAAAGTTACGGTCACAGAATCTGCGACTTTCTTTTTCTGCTGTTTATGTTCCTCGTCTTCTCCGGCAATAGTTTGCACCAGAAGAAACGTGTTTTCTTCCAATGATTTTTCTAGCTTCTCTAAGGCTCTAAACTTCCCCTAACTTCTCCCTTTTCTTCCTAGGACTCTAACCAACCCTTTTATACATAGTAGAGCAAAGAAAATTCGAGAATAACCTTGTTTTTTTCCTCCACAGCAAGTTGCGATATTTCCCTTTTGATTTCTGTTTCACGTGTACTCAGTCAATCCAAGCTGTCCAAACTCCTCCCTTGATAGAAACAAGTCTTTAAGAAGAGTTTCCTTCCTCTTCTTCACGTAAGTTTTCCAAAAATAAACCAAGAAACTTGCCCAAAATAAACCGTGATATTTTTGGCAAGTTTTCGCTTCCAATTCGAGTTCTAGCCACTTTGGATCCATTCCAACACCCTTACCTTGCCTGTTAGGTCCATAGGAACAAACCCAATCAAATTCAACCCTTTAATCTCCATAAAAATCGATCAACAATCCATCCACAAATCCGTCAGTAAAAAGAAACGAATTCCCGCCATTTTTTTGTTTTTGAAAATGTGAAGAAATGTGACCTCCCCTTATCCAGTCCCGGTCTGTGCTTAGCAGCTGCTTGGAAATGGGTTACCCCTTATCCAAAATGAGAGTCCGAATAGCAAATGTCCTCCCAGGAGCCTTTAACAACTTTTCGAGCCAATTTCGCCGCAAAAGCCTATTTTTCCAAAATACACCTACAAGGGATAAAATACCAAAATTAGTGCAAAAATGGGTACTAACACTATACATAAAAGAGATGAAAAAAGACACATAAATGCGTCTATCAACAGGTTTAATTACTTCTTTAGACATCCATACAAGAATGTTATGAAGTTTTTCATTCCTCAGTCGGAAACGACATCTCCTTTCAAGGTGTCCTTTGTTTCCGCAATAATAGCAGTTAAAGGAATTGTTCTTGACTGTTCTCATGTGAGATGATTTCGAAGGTGGACAATCCTTGTTCCTAGGAACATCAGTTGCTAAAGAAGGTTTTTCACATGGAGACTTGTCATTAGCACGGACAAAATTGATCTTACTAGTACTTGGAGCATCTATTTTTTTATAGCCCAGACCACGTGTATCACGATGTTCTTTACATGCTCCCAGGAAAGAAGATAATTTTGTAGATCTAGAATTGAATCTTTTCAGATTCTCTTCCAGTGAATTTACCTTATCAAGAGCATCAGCAAGATCAGTCTCCAATAGTTTTTCTTTGGAGAGAAGACTGATTTCTCTGTCATTAAAACATTTTTGTTGAGTGTCGTATCTTGCTTATGATTCTGCAAGTCTTTCTTTCAACACAAAGCGATTTCGAAGAAGATTATCACATTTGGACCTTTTTGAACGTACATCTTCTTCTCGATCTTTAACGGTAGATTGTAGGAGTTTGTAGACACAATCATAACCTTTAAATAGTTTTCTTAGTTTTCTGTTTTATTAACAGAGAGGTGCAAGATATTCACCCAAACAAGCTGTTGACTTTTTTCCTTTTAAAACATGGTCAAAGAGCTTGATATATTGAGAGACTTCCTCATCAATACTTTGTCCTTCTTATGAATCACTTTCATCTGAAATCTCATCCAACTGTTCATCTAAACATTTTTCTCAGTTGAACGCATATTCAGTTAAAGGAGCAGATAAAGGAGATGTCTCAGGATTTTGAAACAAATCAGAGTAACTCTGAACTGGTGTTGCGTTATCAGAGATAACACTTATGTCCATAGAGTCAGATCGCTACAAACACAGACTTTTGAGGTTTTTAAACGTGTTTGCCTGCTCTGATACCAATTGAAAAAGCGGGGGTCTAACAACCTCACCCAATATTTCGCTTAACAATCTGTATAGACTAACTCCAATATACTTTCAAGAGAATCAAATAGACAGTCAGACTCAATCTTAATAAAAAGTATATCAAAGAGTTATATCTCAATTTCTCAATTCAATCCGCAATCAAACAAATAAGAATTTGCGAGCCTGATTGAATACAAGAGAAATTACTTGAACGATACAAAAGACCAATGTTCAAGGATCAATCAATTTCAATCAACAACCAAAGGTTGGATTTACCAATTGATCGATTCAACGCACAACCTGTGATATTTATATTATATAACAAAATACAATGCGGAAAAGAAATAAAACAGACACCAGAAGTTTTGTTACCGAGGAAACCGCAAATGCAGAAAAACCCCGAAACCTAGTCAAGATTTGAACACCATACTATATTAAGCCATTACAGACACTAGCCTATTACAAAGCTAACTTCGGTCTAGAATGTAGTTGAACCCTAATCAATGTCACACTGATTCAAGGTACAGTCGTGCTACTTACGTCTCTGATCCCAACAGGATACTACGCACTTGATTCCCCTAGCTGATCTCACCCACAACTAAGAGTTGCTACGATCAAAAGTCGAAGACTTGATAAACAAATCTGTATCACACAGAAAAGTCTATTGAATAGATAAATCTGTCTCCCACAGATAAACCTACGAGTTTTTGTTCCGTCTTTTTATAAATCAAGGTGAACAGGAACCAATTGATAACCCAGACTTATATTCCTGAAGAACAGCCTAGTATTATCAATCACCTCACAATAATCTTAATCGATTAACGAAACAAGATATTGTGGAATCACAAACGATGATACGAAGGTGTTTGTGACTACTTTTCTATCTTGCCTATCGGAGATATAAATCTCAAGCCAATCTTACGATTGCACTCAAACACGATAGAAACAGAAAGATCAGATCACGTAACTACAGAGAAAATAGTTGGGTCTGGCTTCACAATCCCAATGAAGTCTTTAAGTCGTTAACCTACAGGGTTTCGTGAAAAACCTAAGGTTAAAGGAGAATCAACTTTAGCTTAAACAACTAATATCACACAGGAGGTGTGGGGATTAGATTTCCCAGTTACTAGAGTTCTCTTCTATATAGTCTTCAAATCAGGGTTTGCAATCTAAGTTACCTTGGTAACAAAGCATTCAATATTCACCGTTAGATGAAAACCTGATTAGATTCAAGCTAATATCTTTCAACCGTTAGATCGAACTTTGCTTGTTATACACAAATGAAGTATAACAATAGTTAGATGAAATGTAACTCCATTTAGGTTTGAGTAACCGTACCTAAACGTGTACACTTAGTCGGTTCAACAATAGTTAACCAATTGTTAGCCATATGAGCACTTTCATATCAACCTTATTCATCTTTACCACAACTAGTTCAAATGACTCAAATGAACTAGTTAGAGAGTTGTTCAATTTCTTAGATCTTATAGAAGTATACAAGACACAATCGAAACAAAATCGGTTTTGATTCACTCGAATTGATTCATGAACATTATAGCCACGGTTTGCAAAGATTGCATTCCTTATTATATAAATGTTTTAGTTCATGAACAAACCGATTTTAGAAAGTAGCCTACTTAAGTATGCAAACGGGTACGTGTACTTAAGTAACCGGATTGAGTTTCTTTTTCACTTCAAACTCCAGCAGAAATTCACGGACGTGAACTTTCCTCCAGTATGCGTACGGGTACCCATACTTGCCCGGATTTCCAACAACCGCCAGTACGCGTACGGGTACACATACTTTGGGTTCCCGGTTTTGGACTTTTACACAAATGTGAGAACACACTATGTTTATATCCAAATATGGTTACATGTTCTAAACTCTCATTTCAATCATTGAAACTTTTTTAGAGGATGTTAAAATAGTCGTTATTCACAAACTATTTTCATCAAAGCGATTTTCAAGTTATTGAAATAATCAACATGACTTTTGTCACGAGTAAAGATGAACTTGGCTAAAGCGAAAGCTTACCAACACATATTTCGAGAAATAGATAAACGAGATAAACTTGGCTCAAAATAGCAAATGTGTATAATTGAAGTCTATATAGCAATACGACTTTTGTCTCAAATAGGAGATAGAATAGATAGACTTTTGAGTGATAGATAAGTTCCAGTATCCACATACCTTTTGTTGATGAAGTTCCATAAGTTCCCTTTAGTAGTTCTTCGTCTTAATTCGATGAACGTTGTGGAGTCTAAGGCTCAACTACACTTACTATCCTAATCCGAGACTTAGCAATAAGTAGACTAGAAATCAAGACTTATAGTTTTGGCAACTAAACTTGACAAACATGCTTGAGATAGCAACGCTTGCGAGTTCGACCGAGCAGTGCTCTAACAAAAAGCAATCCATACACGATAATGGAACAAATCAATTGTACCAACTTCTCCCCAGAAAAATAATTAACTAACAATAGAAATCGTTACCTCAATTTCCGCAGCCACTTCTCCCAAGAAAGATATATCATTAAGCGCAATTTCAAATAAGAACCCCCCGCGGCCCCCCTCCCCAGTATGTTGTCATCCTCTTGCAAGAAAAAAAAACAACAAGCAAAGTAACCTTTATCAGAGAAAGGTTGAATCGATTTTAACTAATGCGTGCCAATTGCAAAAGTCGAAACCCGAAACACAAATGTTATTCTAAACACAACTTATATAAACATAAATTGATTATCAACATATTATGACTCTTCACATATGAGTTTCATTCGGAACACCTTATGATCCTTTGATAAAGCCTACCAACATGGAATAGAACTTAACACTGCTAAATCAAAAATCCACACAAATCATAGGCATTCACCAAATAAGATCGAACATTAAGGTTAATAAAAACCGAAATCAGATATCTCATAAATCCGAGAGCACATAACAAAAATATAGTCATTCATACACAGGCTATGCAATCAGAAACTATCAAATAATGAAATAAAGATGATAAAACGATAATTTCATTCATTCATACCAATATTGATAGTTTTATTCAAAATAGACCTTATACAAAGTATCGAAATAAATCAACATATTGATGTCTATTCCTGGATTAAGTATTACAACATATGACTTAATTCTTAGTGGTGCTCTGATTGTTAACTGAAGTTTCTTCAGTGTTCAAACCCTTGAAGCTCGTCTCGAGAGACTTGTCAACAACCACTTCTTCTTTTTCAAATTTTTCAACTTGTTCTTTCATGTCTGCAAGATCAGCTATAGTTTCCTCAATTCTATCATTTAACCAATCTTGATTACGAACAGTTATTATGAGATTGGTTTTTAGTTCTTCAAAACCATTGATAAAGTTTACCATACTATCAGTAGGTATCCACTTGGTTTCTTTTGGATCTTTAAAGTTGAAAGCCAAAAGACATGACTCAACTTGGGATCTCGTGGAACTATTGGACTCATAATCAGACATGATTTTTGATATGACCATCTTCATCCTCTCTGTATCGATTCCTTGACACTTTTTAACCCTTTGAGCTTCCTCCTTATTTCCTTTTGTAATACTGCGAGTTATTGGAGGCATACTCAGAGGTTTAAATAAGAGCTTATCAGGGTTTTCAATACAGGTAAGAGGGAGTTTCTTTTTAAAAGAAAATTTTTGGACCGAAAATACCAAAGTAATTTCGATAATATACAGAGTATATTTTTATTTCCATAAGAACTTATCCAAACTCCTTATGTCAGTAAGAATATATTTTTCATAGGGTAATTAAAATAGAAAAAAATAAAATAAACCCTAATTACAAAAAAACTGGTGTTGACATGAACCTTTTGGACAATATGGATTCACAGTTATCCGAAAATTGTCATAGATTTTTTCTGATAAAAACACAATACATGTGCTCTCATTTTATGTGCTTCCTCATCCTAAAAATAATGAGCACAAGCCTGGATGAGGGTGCAAAGACTCCATACAACTAAGTTGTATCGAAGTAAGCCTTATCATGCTTACAATGAGTATCGGAACCGTAGTTCATGTTCCTCTTTGGAGGTTTATGCCAAAAGTATTTTCTCCCAGAAATCTGACCTTTTCTTGTGCTGCCAGTTCGATCATGTGGAGAAAATGAACCGATATGCAAATCTTCAGGGATAGACAAATCCCTTTTAATTCTGTAAATGAGATTTTCATATGATTTTCTCATTCTAAAAATTTCCTTAGAATTCATATCAGTTTGATCATCATAATAAATTGAAGAATTTTTCTGAATGCTTTTCTTAGCAGAAACTATCTCCATTTCTTTCTTCTGGAAATGTTCAGTAGGTAATTTACTTTCATGTAAACAGAGACTTATTCGACATGAGTGAGGTGGAAACTTTTTCCAGAAGTGATTATCAAGTCTTTCATCACCTTTTGAGTTGATTTCATCACCTTTTGAGTTGATTTCATCAGTTTGGGGTATACACTGTCTTTCTACTGAGGAATGATCTTTCAGTTTTTTAAGACAAAAAACTTCTTTTAATACTTCTACAACAATATTTTGTAGAAGCACAAGTTTCTTGTCAAGTGACTGAAAGCTAAATTCCTTATGATCTTTCTCACGGAACCGATTCAAAGTTTCCTTTGAACGAGATTTCGTTTGATCATTAGTAGATCCACAAAGAGGTTTTTCAGTCTCTTCTGACTTGATGTAGTTAGGCAGATTACCTTCATCATCATGATCTGTTTCAAATGTGATCAAACAAGTCTTGTCATCACGATCTTTAAAAGTCGAGGAGGGACTTTTGGTTTCTTCATCTGAATAAATTATAACAGAATCATTAGTCAAAGTCTTTGACTGAACTCCTTGTTCTTGAGTTTTATCTAGAGCTTCTACTTTGACAGAGAGATCCGTATTCCTTTTGGATAGAATATTTAGTTGTATGTCCTTTTCTCTAATTTTTGTCTAAGAATTCTTTCTTTAATAATAATATTATAGTAGACAGAGATCTGATAGGCTTTAGAAGTTTTACCAACTCTTTTTTAGCATCTTCTTTGACATCAGAGTTGGACTCAGATGTACTATTAATTGTCTTAACTCCTGGATCATGAGTTAGAGATCTAGTAACATTCTCAACTTTTGAGTATTCGCAATCTTGCATAACATTAACTGAATCAGTCATTTAATTCAAATCATATAGGTTGGATTGCACCAAACACAGATTGTTATATCCTTTTTTGTTTGCCTGCTCTGATACCAATTGAAAAGACGAGGGTACCCAAATACACCATAATTTATTTATCAACCCATAAGTCCTCTACCGAATGTGATCGTCTATGGATAGAGTCGAGACAATACAACAAATTCGGTTCACACTTCATGTGATTGTCTATGGATACGAGATCGAGACAATATAACAACAAGATCACTTGTGTGATTGACTATGGATACAAGATCGAGATGATACGACAACAAAGTGTGCACTTGATAATAGGTTCGGTTATAACCGAAACTCTATAGGATCAATATCAAGTGTTACGGAGTTAACGTACACGTGTAAATTATTTAATTATAATAACAATTATAATGCGGAAAACAAAGTTAACAAGGAAACCGCAAATGCAGAAAAATCCCAGGACCTAGTCCAGTTTTGAATACTCTCAGAATTAAGCCGCTATACAAAATCTAATACCAACTTCGTATAGTTAAGACCAAGCAGACTACCCCTATCTACTTAGTTTCGTCAATATCCCTACGCCTTTGACTTCTAGAGTCATGCATGTGAATAGAAAGTCCTTTGGATCGTATTCCAAACAGCAAAGGGAGAATCTGTTTGGTAACCACTCTAATCAATCTTGCAAGAAGATATGTGAGTTATTTACAAAGGCTCTTATGTTTAATCTAATAAACTTCTTTGTCTGGTTAGATCAATCTAAATGTTAATTACCGAAATAATCGAATTCTAGATTCGCAGTCAGTCAATGTAGATCTCAAAGAGAAACTATAAAGCGATGCCGATCTCACGCAACTAATCAATCAAGTCTATCAAAGATAAACCGATTTTAGTTGTATCCCAGACGATCAAGTTTTGTGAACTAAATCCACAAGATACGAAAACTAATAAGAATTCTTCTTCATCTTCAAATCTCCTATTATCTTAAAAAACCTGCACAACAACACTTGAATCCTCTTGTGATCAATCATGCATAGAACGGAGT
The DNA here is from genome assembly GCA_023531105.1 of Papaver atlanticum. Classification (NCBI taxonomy): domain Eukaryota; kingdom Viridiplantae; phylum Streptophyta; class Magnoliopsida; order Ranunculales; family Papaveraceae; genus Papaver; species Papaver atlanticum. Next base: position 1,607,812 of record JAJJMB010008429.1, on the reverse strand, counting down.
CTGTTAACAATGGATTATCACAAGATGTCTTTAGATCCGAAGATGGTTCTAAAGATCCCATCAATACTTTGATCTAGTTTCAGTGAATCTTATATCAGAAGAGAAGATTCTCAAGAATAAACAAACTAGGTGCAATCAAAGTTTCAACAACCGTTAGTCAATCAAATCAATAATCGAAAACTAATAACACTGCTGTTGATGGTGGTTTTTAGTAAAGGGAGAAAAGTGTAAAAGTCTGTCTACCTGACCCGGCATCAGAAGTAGTAGACCTTGATATGTCTATATTCTGCAAGGAATTTGAAGAATATTTCAAAATCCGATGAGTGCCTATGTCTCTCTTCATATTATATTGAAACTCAAGATCCTAGATGAATTGTTCACTAGTATAGAGCCTAATGAGTATTTAAGCTCCTAGCTGCATTACTCATTAATGCCGGAGCCTGCTGAGTATCTATTATATGCTTTGTTCCCCATCCGAACTCTTGATGTTGACATGACATGACAATAAATGTTCGCTCGCAGCTGAGTAGCATGAATTTCCCGAAGTGTCAGGATTAAGACGTGCGTAGAAGTACTCAATCAGAGGCACACAAAGTCATGCTTCCCTTTGAGATAAAATTAGTGATTTTGTATTAATGCGCAAAATTCACCAAAATTAATTGATTTTGTGGAAGCTCACAAAATTCAATTTACTAACCTAATTTTATCAATTTGCAAAAATTAGGTTTTTACGGCCTGCGCAATATCTCGAACCCTATTGGTCGAGACCAAACCTAGGAAAACTAGAAAATTAATCCATCATAGAGCTAGTAGGAGAAAAATCCTATTAAGAATTGGAAAACAAGAAGGAACTTCGGCAAATAAAAGCAACATTAAAAGGAGGCGCGGCCATGCCACTTGGCCGGCCGGTTTTCCCTAGTAGGCGTTACCTGTGGCCGACCGGCCACGCCCCATATTACTGCTTGCTGGCCCCTCTTTCCCATCAAACAATCAAATCGCTCCAAAAGCGCCGCCCACACTTTTAATTGAAGTTAAAATTTGGATGGTCGACAGACCTAATTCCTTAAGGAATCTAATATAGGCTGCCCACGCCAGTCTCAAAACGATCATAGCCGCATGATTTCGCCGTTGATTAATTACACTTAGCCACCTCCTGGCATGGCCAAACGAGCTTCACAACATCCTCCGGTGGGCCCACTTCCTTCCCATCCAATCGGAACTCATCTAGCCCGCAGGTGGCATCCCTGATCGCTAGCCAGAAGAAGGCTAGTCGCGCTATTGAGAAAAGGGTTCAACGAGATAAGACCGGCCGTGACAGTCACAAATTCATCACGGCCGTCCAACTTAGCCATCCTAGTTGGATGGCTTAGATTTTGTTTCGGGCGACCAATGAGGTGCCAATATGCTCACCGGCGGCTCGCCTTCATCCCTGGCCGATTGTGCCCTCCCAATCTACAGACAACACATCAAATCGATTAGCCCAAAGAAGGTTAGTCGCGCAGCGTTCAAAACCCAAATTGATGTTAGTGGAAGCATATTACTGTCGCAAAATGATCTCGGCAATCCAACTTGGCTAGCCAAGTCGACGGGCCAAGATCCGATTTTAGCCGGCCAATGAAGTGCCAGCATGCTCGCCGGTGGCCTGCCTGCAACCCTTGCCAATCGACTTGCTCAAGCCAGCAACTGGCACCTCAAATCGATTAGCCCAAAGTAGGTTGGCCACACGGCTTAAAAAACCCAAAATTGAATCAACGGCAGTATGCAACTGCCACAAATCATCTCGGCCGTCCAACTTCGCTATCCGAATTGACCGGCCTGGATCTAATATTAGGCGACCAATAAAATATCTTCGTGATCACCGGCCATCTAACTTCCATGAGGAACGATCGGCCAAGCCGTGACATGCCTATATGGCTCCCAAACGGTTGCACAAAGGTGGATAGTCACACTTCCTACTGGAATTTTAATAGATTCAGTGGCAGCCATTAACTTCCGCAAATCATCTCAGCCACTCAACTTGGCTAGCCAATTTAACCGGCCTAGATCTAACTTGGGCCGACCGATAGGATGTTTGAATGGCTACCATCCCCCACTCTCCCATAGGGATCGACCTGCCTACCTTTGGCATGCGTGCATAGCTCCTAACAGCTCCCTGAAAACGGCTGGTCATGCTCTTTTTAAGACATTAAGCTCCGCGACTAACTTGTACGAGCTTTACACAACGATGCTTCATGAACATCGATTATTTTGAGATGCTTGCTTAAAAGCGATGCTTTATATGCATCGATTATAAACGATGTTCCATCAACATCGATTTCACAAATAATTTGATTATTTGACCTAAAAGCATTATATGCTGCCTTTCCTGCTGCATATACTTTTCTACAAAAATACTCGAGACATCAAACATGTCATAAACTGGGGGATGCTCACCAGGGTATTGGTCTGGCGGTTTACAGTGTGCGGCGTGTAACACGCCCATTACGAGAAAGTGTCAGGAAAGGCGGACGGTTTATAGCGGTAAAAGAGTAGTGGGTGTAAGGCTGACCAGTCTTCCCTTATGATAGAGATGTGATGGTCACCACTTTTAAAAAATCCCACTTCTCCACTACTTAACTGTCTCCACTTCCTATGAGATCAGGTGCGCTCAATCATGACTTGTATAAATAGGTTTTTAACCTATTTCGACACAAGACAACGGTTATCAACACGAGTATCCATAAAACACCAAGAACTCATAGCTTACATTCCGCAAGCAAGTTATACATTCTGATACAAGTCATAAACAGCCACACTTTCAGAGTTAACCATTCTGATCTCAAACACATTCTTCTCTTCCCTCCCCAAGATCAACCCTTCTCCTTCATTTTGTGACCGAAGCAAGATTGGAATGGCCTTTTCTTGGTTTAGGCAAGGATTGTACAGATTGATCTCTCGAATCTAAATTACTCCTGTGCAGTGCATTTTTGTAGGGTTTAGATTCGTTTCTCGGCGGCACACCCAAATTTACCATTTCCAGCGGAATCATTTTTTACCCCAAAACAACTGGCGACCACAGTGGGAGATTAATCTCTTGATTGCAAAAATCATTTTCCCAATTCCATTTTCAGTTTCCTAAATTTATCAAGATGGTTGATCTTAGGAATGGTTCAAAAACCCTCAATCCCAATTTTACTTCTCCTAGCACCGACAATACTTCACATGTTATTCCTGAATCCGTTCTTTCATTCAAAACCCTTGTCGAGGCTATGGAGTCTCAATATTTAACAACTATTCATGATTTGATGAAAATCCTGAATGATATTGTCAGGGATCAAGCTATTATTGTCAAGACGCAGGACGAAGTATTTATGCTTTTGAAAGTCCTTACGGATCAACTATCAAAGGAACCAACACGTATTCGTTCTGTAGGAAATGCTATCAACAATTCATTTTGGATTAGTACTGATAGTAGTAGTCCTTCTTCCAAGTTTCATATTCCCGGTGAGGAAGATGAAGCCTATGGTCACGCTGAACGGAAAGATAACCACCGACCTAACTTATCTGCTCATGAAGATCAAGAGATGTTTCCTCAAACTCAGAAAGAATACTCGTGGGATTTATCACATTCTCATCAGAGTCCTTGCAATAAAAAGGTGATTTCATTATATGCATCCTTCTTGGAAAATATCAATTCCCATATTGCATCAGAAGCTGCTAAGAGATCCGATGTTGCTTTACTTAGTCGATCCAAACCGTCCCAGAATAAAGAAGCTCGTAAAGATGTTTAGGAAAGCAGGCGCCCTTTAAATAAAAGATCCAACCTCCAGTCAATCACTAGTGAAGGTGGAAAGATAAGGCATCTGGGTAACGGCTATCAACAATCTAAGCGTTCGACTCTCGTTTCACACATGTCAAATGAGACCCCATCATTCCCGTATTTTCCCTTTCCTGTGGAAGAAGTGATTGAACTCTTGGAGGTCTGGATACAAGATGGCGTCATCAACCTACCTCCTATCAGACGTCCTCCAACTGATGAACAAATGGCAAATCCCAAATATTGCCATTACCATAGGTTCGTCAATCACCCAACCAGTGACTGCAACAAATTGAAGCGCATTTTGAAGGAGAAGGCGGATGTAGGAGAACTACAATTAGGCACTGAAGGAGTTCACAAAGATCCTCTTCCCGTCAGGAGCTGCATGATTTCTGGGGACTCCGCCCACAAAACCGTACAGTCCATGATGGAACATTTATGTGAGATTATATATTTCTCCAAGGCGCAGCGTCAAGACATATTTGCAGCCCTTAACCGTGTTGTATCAGGCAAGCAACAATAGGCGAGCTTCCGTACGCAGGGAATCAGGGAGGAGTTGCTTCACCGAAAATAAAAGAGGAGAAATAATAGAAGGAAAAATAAACTCACGTATGTGAGTTATATGAAAGGAAGAAACTCATCCTTTGGGCCATAACGACCGACCAAAGCCTTTTAATGTTCGTGGTCGTGGCCAGCATCACCGCCTATGCTCGCCTAAAGCTCGTAGACGTAGCTACCACTACTTATGCCTCTCCGCTCATACAAGATTCATGGTCATGGTTACCAAATCCCATGACCACCATCACCACGCCTCTCCCTGCCGTGTCTGTAGCCACCATTCCTCCCTGTCAAGGATCGTGACCGTAGACAGCAAAGATCCAACCAACCTGTTTTGTTTCCACGAAAAAGCAGTCTCTTCTGATCACAGCTGCTGCCAAGAACCGTTGTTGCTCATTTGTTGATACCATCCAAAGCTTCACCATAGCAACAACAACTATGGACAAAGGTAATCCGAACTTATGCATGTTCTATTTTCCCATGGAGGAAGTAATGGAGTCACCAGTATGGAGGCAATATGATGATATTTTTATTATGGTAAACCTATCGACCATACAAGATAGAACCACGTAAACCACACTTTGGGACTGAGGCTCGACACAGAATCCCTTCACTGTCAAGGACCTCTTCGACTCAGAAGAGACGGTCAACCAAGAAATCGTGACAAGGTCACTACTCTTCAAAGATGTAGCATAAGGATATCATCACCTCCCTGTCTGGAAGGCGCATGACCAACAAGCAGTATTTGGTTCAGCCATTCATAAGCGTTGTTGTCAGTAAATAATCGAAGAGGAAAGTCAAGCCTAAGCAAGCCACACAGACCAATTACGTCATGCCTGCCACATCACCTACTCATAACTCAGCACCGCCTACCCAAGCCCTGCACGAAGCTGCACATCAACAACAACATCGCCGACAAAGTCAGATTCGGTGCTTCTAGATTTCTAATTTCCTATGGAAGGGGCGCATGGGCTGCCAAGAAGTTTGGATATAATACAGATCTATCAAGTGCGACTCCCGCCCGTTGATCAACAAATGACGAATCCAAAAGATTGCCGCCTTCATTAATTCGTCAACCACCTTACCAGCAAATTCAATGGAAGTACATCTTTCAGGAGAAAATAGGCTCAGGATTATTACACCTGGGGACTTCCAGCACGGGATGTCTTCACATCCCTCAACCAGGTTATTTACGATATCAGCATCATCACTGTCAAAGCTTTACGAGCCGCAGGAATTTATAAACATGAAGCCGTACATGTGCATCAAAGACTCCAAAAGTACGCCGCAGAGATATTTTCACATATCTGGCCACGCCATCGGATCTATTACGCATCTACAACTCCTTACAAGGCCGCATCGTATTCCCAAGCCGACTCAAAATACAGCTCTAGTGATCAAATAGAAGCGTAACTGGGTACTTCCCAATCGCATCCCATCCCATACAAGCATTCCAAGCATATCACCATCGCAATCAGAAGGGAAAGAATAGGCTTATGAGCTAAAGAGTCATAATAAATAAAATTTCATTCCAGTCAATGCTCAGGAGTTTAAGGAACATTTTTAATGCGACTCAACAGTCCAGACACCAAACAACTTAAAGTCAAGGCCTCTTGCAATTGAGCACAATGGAGTTTGGCAAATTTTGAAATCCACTGGAGAGGCTAGATACTCATTTTTCTGGATACATGACCTTATTACACATTCCGGAGAGGATCGATGGTACATCTTCTAAACCCTTTGGTCCAGAAAGAAGAAGAATCACGCGATTAAGCAGCGGAAATATCTCCAGGAGTTCACTCAGGATTTGATGAAATTTCAAAGCCGTGGAGGTTATACGTACAACTAAAGTTCATACTTGCAAAGAGAAAACGAAAGAACAAGATGTACTTACCTTGCCGCTGACGATTGGCACGCTTGTAATGGAGCTGCTGATAGTAACGAAGAGGAGCCGGCTGCTACAGATGAAAGCACGGAGCCAGACGAGCAACTAAAAACAGAAGAGGGTCGATACCCCTTCTTAAACGAACGGAGTTTCCAGAGTTCAAACGGAAGAAAGATTCCTTCTTGCTCCATAAACGGGAATAGATGGTTTGGCCCACTGAACTCACACTCATAGCCGAGCTAGCAACACGCTATTACGAAGGCCACTGGCCACGCAGTCCCGCTGCTGAAGGCCGATTAGAATTTTCCTGGTAACATCTATCTACTTCATCTTATTAGTTTTGTTTTTCGTCTGTCACCATCTAGTGCTTACACCGCAACAATGTCACTGTTACATGATAAGCAGGGGCCTTAATGTTCATGGTGGTTTTTAGTATATGGCGAAAACTATGAAAGTATGTCTACCTGACCCGGCATCAGAAGTAATAGACCTTGATATGTCTATATTCCGCAAAGAATTTGAAGAATATATCAAAATCTGATGAGTGCCTATGTCTCTCTTAATATTATATTGAAACTCAAGCTCCTAGATGAATTGTTCACTAGCATAGAGCCTAATGAGTATTTAAGCTCCGAGCTGCATTACTCACTAATGCCGGAGCCTGCTGAGTATCTATTATATACCATGTTCCCCAGTCGAACTCTTGAAGTTGACATGACATGATAATTAATGTTCACTCGCAGCTGAGTAGCATGAATTTCCCGAAGTGTCAGGATTAAGACGTGCGTAGAAGTACTCAATCAGAGGCACACAAAGTCATGCTTCCCTTTGAGATAAAATTAGTGATTTTTTATTAATGCGCAAAATTCACCAAAATTAATTGATTTGGTGGCAGCTCGCAAAATTCAATTTTCTTAACCTAATTTTATCAATTTGCAAAAATTAGGTTTTTGCGGCCTGCGCAATATCTCGAACCCTATTGGTCGAGACCAAACCTAGGCAAACTAGGAAATTAATCCATCATGGAGCTAGTAGGAGCAAAATCCTATTAAGAATTGGAAAACAAGAAGGAACTGTGGCAAATAAAAGCAGCAGCAAAAGGAGGCGCGGCCACGCCACTTGGCCGGCTGGTTTTCCCTAGCAGGCGCTGCCCGAGGCCGACCGGCCATACCCCATAAAACTGTTTGCTGGCCCCTCTTTCCCATCAACCAATCAAATCGCTCCAAAAGTGCCGCCCACACTTTTAATAAAAGTTAGAAATTAGCTGGTCGACACACCTAATTCCTTAAGGAATCTAATATAGGCTGCCCACGCCAGTCTCAAAATGATCACAGCCGCACGATTTCGCCGGCTGATTAATTACACTTAGCCGCCTATTGGCCCGGCCAAACGAGCTTCATAACATCCACCGGTGGGCCCACTTCCTTCCCAGCCAATCGGAACTCATCTAGCCCGCAGGTGGCATCCCCGATCGCTAGCCATAAGAAGGCTAGTCGCGTCATTGAGAAAAGGGTTTAACGGGCTAAGACCGGCCGTGACAGTCTAAAATTCATCACGGTCGTCCAACTTAGCCAGACTAGTTAGATTTTGTTTCGGGCGACCAATGAGGTGCCAATATGCTCACGGCGGCTCGCCTTCAGCCCTGGCCGATCGAGCCCTCCCAACCTGCAGGAAGCACATCAAATCGACTAGCACAAAGAAGGTTGGCCGTGCAGCGTTCAAAACCCAAATTGATGTTAGTGGCAGCATATTACTGTCGCAAAACGATCTCGTCCGTCCAACTTGGATAGCCAATTCGTTGGGCCCAGATCCGATTTTAGCCGGCCAATGAAGTGCCAGCATGCTCACCGGCGGCCTACCGGCAACCCTGGCCAATCGACTTGCTCAAGCTAGCAACTAGCGCCTCAAATCGATTATCCCAAAGTAGGTTGGCCACACGGCTTAAAAAACCCTAAATTGAATCAACGGCAGTATGCAACTTACGCAAATAATCTCGGCCGTCTAACTTCGCTAGCCGAATTGACCGGCCTAGATTTAATTTTAGGCGACCAATAAGATGTCGCCGTGATCACCGGCCATCCCTCTTGCATGTAGAACGATCGTCCAAGCCGCGACTTGCCTATATGGCTCCCAAACGGTTGCACAAAGGTGGCTAGTCGCGTTGCCTACAGGAATTTTAATAGATTCAACGGCAGCCATTAACTGCCATAAATCATCTAAGTCACTCAACTTGGCTCGCCAATTTAACCGACCTAGATCTAACATGGGCCGACCGATAGGATGTTATAATGGCTACCAGCCCCCACTCTCCCATAGGGATCATCCGTCCTACCTTTGGAATGCATGCATAGCTCCTAGCAGCTCCCTGAAAACGGCTGGTCATGCTCTTTTTAAGACATTAAGCTCCCCGACTAACTTTTACGAGCTTTACACAATGATGCTTCATGAACATCGATTATTTTGAGATGCTTGCTTAAAAGCGATGCTTTATATGCATCGATTATAAACGATGTTCCATCAACATCGATTTCACAAATAATTTGATTATTTGACCTAAAAGCATTATATGCTGCCTTGCCTGCTGCATATACTTTTCTACAAAAATACTCGAGACATCAAACATGTCATAAACTGGGGGATGCTCACCAGGGTATTGGTCTGGCGGTTTACAGCGTGCGGCGTGCAACACGCCCTTTACGAGAAAGTGTCAGGAAAGGCGAACGATTGATAGCGGTAAAAGAGTAGTAGGTGTTAGGCTGACCAGTCTTCCCTCATGATAGAGACGTGATGGTCACCACTTTTACACATTCCCACTTCTCCACTACTTAACCGTCTCCACTTCCTATGAGATCAGGTGCGCTCAATCATGACTTTTATAAATAGGTTTTCAACCTATTTCGACACAAGACAACGGTTATCAACACGAGTATCCAGAAAACACCAAGAACTTATAGCTTACATTCCGCAAGCAAGTCCTACATTCTGATACAAGTCATAAACAACCACACCTTTAGAGTTAACCATTCTGATCTCAAACACCTTCTTCGCTTCCCTCCCCAAGATCAACCCTTCTCACTCATTTTGTTATCGAAGCAAGACTGGAAGGACCATTTCTTGGTTTAGGAAAGGATTGTACAGATTGATCACTCGAATCTAAAGTACTCCCGTGCAGTGCATTTGTTTAGGGTTTAGATTCGTTTCTCGGCGGCACACCCAAATTTACCATATCCCGCAGAATCAGTTTTTACCCCAAAATAACTGCAATTATCTAGTTTCCCACCAACGGTACTCGTAGAGCTTCTTGATCCCACAGAAGTCTTTAAATGAGCGGTCGTAAGAGATTTCGCCTAATTAAGGTACTTTCCTCTCCAGATAGACGGCTTCACTAGAAACAACAAGAAATGAAGTTTGCCTGGCTCTTAGGATAGTTTGCAATAAATGCAAACTCAAGTATTTATAGACCAAGGTTTTTTTGGACAACAAGGAAATTCCAAAACCGAAAATATTCTCAAAATATGCATTAAAGTACCTAAATTCGGTTTTCTATTTCCAATTAATGTTAACCAATATTTCCGAAAACTCTCATAGAAAACTTCTATTATTAGTCTAGCACATTAACTAATAATATTTTTTAGAGGATATGCTTTAATTGCTGGTAATTAAAACATATATGATGAAAATCATAACTAAATGCTTTTCACTTTTTCGGACCAGGGATCACCTTGAGTATGAAGAAATATCTTTGAACAATAAATGATAATAGTTATGAAGATGTTCAAATATGTCGACATCTAGAAGTTTCTTTGCAAACCCTATTTCCAAGCTTCACACAAAACATACAGAGATATGTGAATATTGGAAACTCGGTTTTGCATCTTGGGATCGGTTGTACCAACCTCACAATGTTAGTTGTGATCAGTTGTACCATGTTTTCCAAACCAGGTTGTGACCGGTTACACCTTGCTTCCCAGAGGTAGCTTGTGATCGGTTACACCTTAATTCCTGAGTTATCTTGTGATCGGTTACACTTTGCTTCCCAAAGGTAGCTTGTGATCGATTAAACCTAACTTCCTAATTCATCTTGTGACCGGTTATACCTTGGTTACCAAAGTAACATCTGATCGTTTACAACTTGCATTCCATTATAGCTTATGATCGGTTACACCTTGATTTTCAATGACCGATTACAACTAGCTATATTATATAGGCTATGACCGGTTATACCATAAATCTTAACAAGTTAAGATAGGTTCTACCAAACTCATCTTCCATTGGTCATCGAAAATATATTCAATGAATAGCAAGACCAATCATGATTTTCTTTCGATTATGAAACAAGTTCATAAATGTACTACCTTTGATCAAATTTTATAAAAATTATTTACTAGGGTGAAATCATTCCTATATAATGCACATATAATCAAATAAATATATACAATAGATTATGTCAATGTCGTATTTACGAAGTTCCAAAAGATAAACGTTTATACTTCGTAATATGTTTGTCCTTGATACTTTGACCATACTGAAAAAGCGGGGGTCTAACAACCACACCCAATATTTCGCTTAGCAATCTATATGGACAAACTCCAATATAATTCCAAGAGAATCAACTAGACAGTCAGATTCAATCAATGGAAATATATCCTAGAGTTCGTATCTCTGTTTCACAATGTAATCAGCAAATCAAACAGATAAAAATCCGTGAGCCTGATTATTATGTAAAACAACTTGAATGGTATGAAAGACCAATGTTCAAGCGTCAATCAATATAATCAACAACCAAAGGTTGGATTCTCTGATTGATGGAACTACGCACAACCTGTGATATTTCTATTATATAACAAAATATAAGGCGAAAAAGAAATAACACAGACACCATAAATTTTGTTAACGAGGAAATCGCAAATGCAGAAAACCCCCGGGACCTAGTCCATATTTTAACACCAAACTGTATTAAGACGCTAAAGACACTAGCCTACTCCAAGTTAACTTCAGACTGGAATGTAGTTGAGCCCTAACCAATTTCACACTGATCAAGGTACAGTTGCGTTCCTTACGCCTCTTGAACCACGCCGGATTCTGCGCACTTGATTCCCTAAGCTGATCTCACCCACAACTAAGAGTTGCTACGACCCAAAGTCGAAGACTTGTTAAACAAATCTATCTCACACAGAAAATCTATTGTATAGATAAATCTGTCTCCCACAGATAAACCTATGAGTTTTGTTCCATCTTTTGATAAATCAAGGTGAACAGGAACCAATTGATAAACCAGACTTATATTACCGAAGAACAACCTAGTATTATCAATCACTTCATAATAATCTTAATCGATTAACGAAACAAGATATTGTGGAATCACAAACGATGAGACGAAGATGTTTGTGACTACTTTTCAATCTTGCCTATCGGAAAATAAATCTCGAGCAAATCTTAAAGAAAATAGTACTCAATCACGATAGAAAACAGCAAGATCAGAACACGCAACTACAGAGAAATAGTTGGGTCTGGCTTCACAATCCCAATGAAGTCTTTAAGTCGTTAACCTACAGGGTTTCGTGAAAAACCTAAGGTTAAATGAGAATTGACTCTAGTCGCAACTAGTATCACACAGGAGGTGTGGGGATTAGGTTTCCCAATTGCTAGAGTTCTCCTTTATATAGTCTTCAAATCAGGATTTGCAATCAATGTTACCTTGGTAACAAAGCATTCAATATTCACCGTTAGATAAAAACCTGATTAGATTCGAGCTAATATCTTTCAACAGTTAGATCGAACTTAGCTTGTTATACACAAATGAAATGTACCATCATTTAGATAAAGGTAACCATACCTAGACGTGTACACTTAGTTGGTTCAACAATAGTTAACCAAAGGTTAGCCATAGGAGCACTTTCATATCAACCTTATTCATCTTTATCATAACTAGTTCAAATGACTTAAATGAAACTAGTTAGAGAGTTGTTCAAATTTTTATATTCTCATAGAAGTATACAAGACACAATTGAAGCAAAATCGATTTTGATTTACTCGAATCATTTCATGAACATTATAGCCACGGTTTGCAAAAGATTGCATTCCTTATATTATATAAATGTATTAGTTCATGAAAACATTCTTGGATATAAATGTGAATACACACTATGTTTATATCAAATCATGGTTACATGTTCTAAACCCTCATTTCAACCATTAAAACATTCTTGGAAGACGATAATAGCTGTCTCACACAAACTATTAGCTTTATAGCAATTTTCAAGTGATCGAATGATCAATACGAAACATTCTGAGTCTAAATCAAATGACTGTCTCACACAAATCATGTAAGATGGTACAAGGCGATTTTCACATGATTATCTTTTGACTTTCGTCAAGAATAAAAGATGAACTTGGTTAAAGAGAAAGAATACCAACACATATTTCGAGAAATAAATAAGCGAGATAAACTCGGCTCGAAATACCAAATGTGTATAATTGAAGTCTATATAGCAATACGAATTTTTGTCTCAAATAGGAGATAGAGTAGATATACTTTTGAGTGATAGATGAGTTCAAGTCCCCACATACCTTTTATTGATGAAGTTCCACAAGTTCCCTTGAGTAGTTCTTCGTCTTCATTCGATGAACGCCGTGAAGTCTAAAGCTCAACTACACTTACTATCCTAATCCGAGACTCATCTATAAGTAGACTAGAAATCAAGGCTTATAGTTTTAGCAACTAAACTTGACAAACAAGCTTGAGATAGCAACGCTTGCGAGTTCGACCGAGCAATGCTCTAACATATACAGTTATGACCAAGTCTCATCACAAGATATACAATATATACAGTTTTGCATGTTATGTTTTCAATATAGCACGACTTGAAAGATACTTAAGAATGTAAACAAGATCAAGTCAATATTACTAACCTCAAGTGGAAGGATGACGTCGTCGTTGTAGTCGTTACTTTTTCACATTCTTCGGGTCTTCGGAGTAATACTTGTACATCTCAACATTCCTATACTTTCTTGTCTAACCTAAACGAAATTGACTCTAATATATAATCAAGCGACTCTAGATGAGAATATGATAACCAAACTTGACATACCAACGTTTGGTGGGTTCAACTGAGCTATGCTCCTAATCACCAGAAACATGATTGCAAAGAACAAATCTCACCAAATAAGCAATGCATATGTATAATCCATGAAGATTAAGTATTGCAAGTCATCTTTCAAAATAAACTTTAAACATGAAAGATGATAGTATTTGGAATAACTAATCTATAATACAAAACAGCAAGGGTTTTTGAGCTTTGGACGGTCGGATAACATTTTGAGAGACAAATATTGCATCCGACCATCCCAGTCTCATCTTAGCGAAAGATATCTGACGGATGCAAGAGTTGTAACCTATAATCATTATGAATATACAGTAATTGGGTTCTATCATAATTAGGATCACAAATAAAAATTAAATTAAATTAAACAAAAATGATTAAGAATTTTGGCTGTAATTATGTCAGTATTCTATTTTTTCATTGTATCCTCCATCTACAAATAAATAAATAATCAAATAATTTCTCAAAATTAACAATAGAAAATTTCAATTAAATCCACAAAATTAAATGAAAAGTAAGTTATTCTCCGACTACTGAAGGATTGTGCATAAAAAACCAATTATAGAGATAATCCATGATAACGAGTTTTTTTTTTTTTTTGTTAAATCACGCATCAAAAAGAAAATCATTTATAAATAACAAAATCCTATAGTATCCCTAGAAATAAAGAAACAAATCAAAGCACAAAATTGTTTGCAAATGACCTTGGTGATATGAAGACGTTTGGTGCAAAGAATCACAACCAACGTTTACATTCCTATGAATCAAACCCTTCAATTACATGTACAAAGAATCATAGTTACATAACGAGTTTTACATGTTTTCTCCTCGATCATGTACACACCACGAATCTGATATATGAAATCACTAAATCGCCCATTCCAAAACAAATAGTAGATATGAGATGGAAAATCAAATAATGTATTTAAAATCCATTCAGTTGATCTGCATCACCTGAGAATTTGAAGGGTTTCAATAACTTATCTGAAGTTAAAACCAAAGACGTAGCGGAGATCGATGAATATTTGAGGGAAGTTATTAGTTTTGAGTCAGTATTTTTAGGAGACAGAAAATATATACTCGCATATATTTTGGGATGAAATATTGTATTTATTTTAATACCTTCTGTGCGGACCTTTTTTTTTAATTCTAATTTTTCACATTTTTATTTTGGAATGATAGGGAAAGCGGAAGATTAGGTAATTATTGTGGCCAGGCCCCTTTCCCATCGACCAATCAGGTCACTCTAAACCCGCCACACGCACTTGGAATGTGGCCAGGCCCATGCCACTTTCTGGGCCCCTTTCCAATCGACCAATCAGGTCGCTTTAAACCCGCACCGAGCATTAAATGAAGCCAAACTATGCCAACACCTAGTGGCCGTCGTGTCAACATGGCCGACATGCCAATTAGCTAATCAACAATTAGCTAACACAATAAATGTTGAATCCTTGTCTGAAGTCTGTGCCTCCGCCATTGATAATGCAAACAGAGTACGTAGTCGTATCGGACAGGAGTAGGCCAACGACAAAGAGATGGAACCATTTCACAAGGCTAAGAGAGGAGACATGCCAGGTGTGTCACAATATTTGCAGGGTAAAGGGAAGGAGACGGCCTATGGAGCCTTGATGGAAAACTTGTATCTCCAAACCCTCACAGAAGTTCAGAGAGTTGTCCAACAATTCGCAGCCACAACCGCTCTAACCTTACTAAAAAGAGAAGCACCTGAAGAAGGGGAAATGTACCAATGCACCTATGAGGACGAGAACTGCGCCAATGAACAGTATTTAGTCCAGCCACTTCACATCGCTATCACTGATGCGGGACCCTCAAGAGAAGTTTCGTTCTAACAGGATTGCCGGACTAAACGATCTGTGCCAGAATCAACACTCATTCAATCTTCGACTCCACCCCCGAAACGAGCTTCGCGTCAAAGCCTACGAGAGTTTCCACGACAACGGCCGGTAGCACAAGAGAAGCCGGACTCGAGCTACTCACGTTTCCCAGTCCCCATAATAAAAGTTCTAGAGTTACTGGAAATTTGGGTACGAGACAGGGCGGTTCAACTGCCTCCCGTATGGCGTCCGCCAACTGATCAAGAAATGTTAGATTCAAGGTATTGCCACTATCACAGGTTCATCCATCATCCTACCAGTGAATGCAATGGTCTGAAGCGCATCGTACAAGAAAATATCAATTCAGGAGAATTGCGCCCGGGAACTGAAGATCCTCCACTTTACCGTGGATCGACATAAAGACATTTTCACATAGACGCTCCTGATAAACTCTTTTTGCCTACTTAAAGAATGATAACCCTGTATAATTCCAGACGCTGTGAGAACAATAAAACGTCCAGGGACTTCTTATTGTTATGACTGCGTACACAATAGTTTCAGACTTGAAGCAATTATCCGGAAAATTCAGTTTTGCTGGGAAGCCTCGTAGACGAGTAAGTTTCATCAAACAATGTTTACATGACTATTTGTTTTAAAACTCGCTGGGGACTCGACACATACATCAGTCCCATTTTGAGAATAGAAGCCAAGTAACCCAATTATGCTAAAATATCGTATCCCTCTAGTATTTCCCTTTTCATGCAATATTTACAATTTCTTCCAAGTGGCTGCACCATTTGCATTCATAACTAAGATTCCAACTTATTAGTTGATCCAAATATCATTCAAAAAGCTACTCACAAAATCATTTCAGAAACAAATTAATTCAAACATCTTCACATATCAATTACCTACTAGTTCAAAGCCAGAAAATCAAACCACAAAAGAGGCATCTCTTGCCTTTCAAAAAAAAAACCTAAGAGGAGAAAGTTCGGAAAAATAAAAGCATTCAAGGGAAATCATCCAACAATGGCTTGTTCTTCTTGGAGAAAGCGTCCTTCATGTTTTGGAGAGTAGCCTGCTTCAACTTCAATTCCTGAGATAACTTCTCGATTTTTGCCTCCTGCTGATTAATAAAATCCGCGGAAGGAACTTTAGCCATTTCAGTTTGCAGCTTTTTGATTTTGGAAAATCCTTCGCAGAACCAGGAGGCGTTAAACTCAAATTTCACGCACATGTCCCGATGGTACTCCCAGCTTGAGACTACGTCCTCAAAAACGGTGTGGCCGGTCACACTACACATATCATGGATTGAAGATAAGGCTTCCTCCACGCGTTTCACCAACGAAAAACGACTGTTAATTTTCTTGGTCGTTGCGATGTGTCCATGCTTTTCCCATATTTGGGTATACAACTCCGCATACTTAGCTGGTACGCTGAATCCGCCAATCAGCACATGATCCTTAAAGGGAGCCACAAATGGAGGGTTGAAGATGGCACCTGCAGCTGAATGTATGACTAGCGCCCCTTCAACTCCAAAAGATTTTTCAGAAACGATTGCGCCCACGGCCATAGGCGTGGTTTCCACTATTGAAAGTGCAGCAACATCTTCGTTATGATTAATCTACATCTCAGTGTTATCCACAGACATGGTGTCTATGATTGAAGGCGCAACAACATCTTCATCGTGGTAAACATCCATCTCATGGTTATCTCCAGGTGCAGTTTCTTTCTGTAATATCACCGGCTGAACATTTATTTCATATCGAAAAATAAATAATCCAAGAAGAAAAAGAAAACGTGTGGGACTTACCAACTTATCTGCCATCTCGCTGGAAAAGTTAGACTCACCGTTACATTCAGAAGTGCTTCTATCATCGCCGCCGGATTCTGAATCTTCTTCTTCCTCATCTTCGAATTCGAGAGACTCAGTATCGCCAGATCCCTCCTCTGAAGGCGCCATATTTTGGCCACGTGCAAGCCTGGCAAAAGAATTCATACTCTCACCCCCACTGGTTTCAAAAAAAAGAAGAAGAGAGGTACTTAGTGAAGTCAGTCCAAAAATTCGGCTGGTCACGAAGAAGCACATACGTACCTGCATATTCGAAGAATTAAAGACCACAGGGGTTGTTGAAGCTGATCGGATACCACCTACACGACTTTTTGATCTCCGCTCCTTCCTATGGGGACTGTCGTCACCTTGTTAAATAGATTTTCGTTTACCCGAAGGAAGCGGCTTCAACAACTTATGCTTTTCTAAGGTCTTGGAAGAAGGTTTTCCGTGTGGGTCCTTCACGATGTCCTGCACGAATCGATGAAGACCAAGAAACTCCTTCTCCTAGAATTATTTATACTTAGGGGTCATCACCGGCTTTCTTCTTGGGAGCAAAAATGGGAGGCTTTTCTCTGTTGCAAAAACACTACTATCAAAAACAGATGGCAAAAGGTCTGTTGAAGGCGTCAATGAACGTTGAAATGGAATTCCCTGTTCGAAACCCATATGACGAGCAGCTCTGTGAACATTATAAAGAACCACATCAAAAGACCCCTAGAAGAAAGATGGGACATATCCAGGTACACAGCTTCGCATAGACATGATTTCTCCAGTACTCATGTTCTTTCCATCAGAACGCAACATTGTGTCTGAGACATAAGCAAAGGTATCCGGCTGAACTATAGATGTGTGAGCCGGTTCCCAGAGACGAAAGTTAACTGCATACATGTTATCAAGAAAGTCGATGATCTTTAAGCTGGGTCTTGGACGCTTCTTCAGCCAACGAAGTATCCTAGCTCCTCCGTATGTACTAGAAAGCGAGGCTGCAGGATTAGGAGCATAATCCTTGAAATGCTCCCACAACCATGCTTGGATAAAAGCGATGTGAACATGTGATTCTACCTTCATACATCCGTTAGAAGCATACATGTCCGTTGCTAGGAAATCCAGATGGGTATACAAGGAACCAAGAAACAAGCTGCCTATGGGAAGAGCAACACCTTGCGCCAGCTTAATAGCAAATTTATCCAGCTTCTGCCTTATTTCCTTCTTGCCGGAGCCATCATCAAAAACATCTCTAGACAACCACAAAGATAAGAATGCAACAACACTGAGCGTGTCATTCAATACCTGACACGGTCTCAGTTTT
Source organism: Papaver atlanticum (assembly GCA_023531105.1). Lineage (NCBI taxonomy): Eukaryota > Viridiplantae > Streptophyta > Magnoliopsida > Ranunculales > Papaveraceae > Papaver > Papaver atlanticum. The sequence continues at coordinate 1,589,492 of JAJJMB010008429.1, read as the reverse complement.
GTAGGAAACCATTCAGACACCCACCAAGTATAGAAGCATTTTTCCTCAGTTTCTTGCTGATTATATACTTCAGCCTTCTTAATTAGAGTGGCGTGCATTAATTCTTCTTCGTCGGACAAGCTAAAATCAATATTTCCCAAAACCGGAAGACTAAGCAGAACAGCTACAATCTCCAAAGTAATAGTCATCTCGCCCCATCTACATATGGCTGTATGAGTGGACATGCACCATCTAGAGATGAAAGTAATTAAACCTGCAACATCTTTCCTAATACGAAGTGTTGCAGACGGCATAACAGCATTCACGATTTGTGCCTTAGTCAGTTTGTCCCTGAAATGGTCATTACTCATCATATACCGCATCCATCCTTCATAAGAGCACAGTGGGTTATAAAAAATATTGAAGTCAATGTGAAAAGCCGGATACTCTTTCCTCTGGAGGCAAAACCGTATCACACGCTCTGGAGAAATCGATTGAACAACTCCTTCATTCTCTGAATCAGTAAGGAGGGTTATTACATGGCTGGGATGCGTCCTTACAATTGTGTAGGACCTTGTGAAGAATTCGTCATCTACGTTCGGCCTATCTTTGGAATTGTTAACACTTCCCAGTGTAGCAGATAAACATCTCCGGGTGACATCTTATTCAAACAAGAATTTCTTAAGTTACTGTTCACTTTTGAGTAACTACAATGAAGAAAAATGGGGAAATCGCTACTTCATACTTCAAAAGAGAAGAGTCATAGTGCGAGCTCTTGTCAGAATTCGATATAGCCGAAATAACATGGAGTTCGTATGCCAACAACAACAACAAGAAAATTTCTTATGGCCGCAGGACATCACGCCCACGTCCAAGACGATGGGGACTTGCGCCCACTCGAACAAAAAAAAAGGGTGTGTTTTGCCGCGGGTATTACGCCCGCGGCTGAAAACCTAAAACTAGGGTTTTACGGGAAAAAAAAGGGGCAGCAGCGGTACTTACCTCAAACTCTCGCTAGCCTTGCTGTGATCCTGTTGCCGCTTCGTTACTGATGCTTGTGTTCACTCCGACGCTATCAACAAAGAAAGTTTACTTAGGATCAAACATAGTTGCAAAAGCTATGGAAGTAGCCGAATACATCTCTTCTGGTAACTCCCATTTCCTTTGTCTTGATAATTTCATTTTATCTGTCGCCATCTAGTGCTTACCTCGCAACAATGTCACTGTTACATACTAAGCAGGGGACTTAATGTTGACGGTGGTTTTTAGTTCAGGGCTAAAATTATAAAACCCTGTATTTAATGCGCCATCATTTTGAAAAGAAGTTGATCCATTTAAAAATGATGAGTGCTTATGCCTCTTTACTTACATGCGTATTGGGCAATTCAGTATATTTATATGAAACTTATCCAGAATGGTGCGTGTAACAACAATCCCAAATATTCTGTAAATTTATGAGTATTTGTTTCATACCATGTTCGCAGTTGAACTATTAATACTGACATGACATGATGACTAATGTTCGCTCTCAGCCGAGTAGCATGAATCTCCCGAAGTGTCAGGATTGAGATGTGTGTGGAAGTACTCAATCAGAGGCACGCAAATTTATGCTTCCCTTTAACATTAAATTAGTGATTTTTGTATCAGTATGCAAATTCACCAAAATTTGATTGGTTTTGCGGCAACCCACAAAATTTAGTCCTTTAACCTAATTTTATCAATTTGCAAAAATTAGGTTTTTGGCGCCCTGCGCAATATCTTGAACCCTATTGGTCGAGACCAAACCTAGGTAAGCTAGGAAATAAATCCTCCATGGACTAGTAGGAGCAAATTCCTAGAAAAAATCAGAAAACAAGAAATAAAAGAGGATTTGCGGCAAATAGGAGCAGCAACAAGAGGAGGCGTGGCCGCGCCACATGGCCGGCCAGTTCGCCATAGCGGGCACCACCTGAAGCCGGATGGCCACGCTCCATGTTTCCCTTGCCGTCCCCTTTCCCATCGACCAATCAGGTCACTCTAAACTGGCCACGCGCACTTGAAATGTGGTCGGGCCCATGCCACTTGCCGCCCACTTTCCAATCGACCAATCAGGTCGCTTTAAACCCGCCACGCATTAAATGAAGCCAAACTGCGCCAACACCTAGTGGTCGTCGCGTTAACATGGACGCCATGCCAATTAGATAATCAACCAGCAAAATCGTGTCGGCATCATAGTTGGCAGGCCATGTTATTCCGCGGCAGCAATATGCCAACGTGCCATAACAGCGCAGCCGCGTGCTATCTCACTTTTCGTTCGTGGCCAACACCATAACAAACTCTAACCAGGGTATTCTGATCAGAATAGAACTCTTGTTTTAATGGCATTGGTCGAATCAAGAGGAAACCCTAATTCCTAGTCTTGGCCTAAATTATGCAACTTCGGACCCAAAACATGCCACAAACCATGTGAGATTCAGAAGACTCGAAAAGTGGCACCCGCGCCATATTATAGCTACCCATGGCTATCACCGCGTCCACGGTCGTTCCCACATTATGGCCTTGCCATGATTTCTTTATTTAACGTAGCCACGACAGTGTTTGCCAAAATGCCACCATATCGCAGCCACATAGCCGCACACGCTAATTAGGGTTTTGACATGCCAAACCCTAATTTGGAAGGCTGCTATGCCGACCCATGCTAAATAATGCCACCTAAGGCATTAAGTTTGATACCGAAACTAGATCCAATATTGTTGATTCATATTTGGACCTAGCGCTAATATGCCAAGATATAGTGGCCACGGCTACACCAGGCAGGCACCAATTGCGCCATTATGTCATTGGAAGGCGCCACTCTGCTACTATGCAACTGGAAGGCGCCATTATGCCACTATGCCACTGGCAGGCACCAACGAGATGTGACCATAATCAACGGCCACCCTCTTCCATAAATTACAATCTCGGTCGTCCAACTTCGCCAGCCGAATTGACCGGCCTAGATTAAATCTTTGGTGACCAACCAAAGACTAACTTAATAGAATCACACGTTATTTCTTGCGGCAAGTCTTATGACTTAACTCGCCACACATGATCACTCACCACCTAGTTTGCGCGTGATTGGTCAGAATAACTAGGTCTTGCATACAAGACCCACTCAGCAATCTGCTGCATATTTTCCACGAAAATACTCGAGACATCAAACATGTCACAAACTTGGGGATGCTCACTGGGGTATTGGTATGGCGGTTTACAGTATGCGGCATGCAACACGCCCATTACGAGAAAGTGTCAGGATAGGGCGGACGGTTAATGAGCAGTAAGTGAGTAGTGGGTGTAAGACTGACCAGTTGTTGATGGTGGATTTTCGACAAAGGTCAAAATCGTAAAATCATGATACTGCATGTTTCTGACCCGGCTTCAGGAACGCATGTGACGATTCATATTTTACTATCCGTGAACCGTTTCACGATCTTCGATCGAGTTCCTCTCAGAGCCATGATGAATATGTTTCTCGAAAGGCCTCCCACTAGCTGAGCGTTAGATGCTACGCATTTCATCGTGACCTCTACATAGAAGAATGATTGGGTGGTCCTCCCACATAATTGTTTGTTGAGAGGGCATAACGCCTTCAGGACGTCGGCGACACTCGCTGTTCCCTGACTATGTAGAGAGACCATGTATAGATTCAGGCGTATCTCCTACATAATTGTTTGTTGAGGGGGTTAAACGCCTTCAGGACACCGACGCTGCACGTTGTTCCCTGACTATACACCTTTCAGAACGAGTATGATGCTTCAACTATCTCATATCTCGATTCTAATATAAATTAATTCTACCGTGACATTCGCCACTGAATTCCTAAAAAATAATCTATTATATATCATTACTCCGTTCCATGGCTATCCCCGGATGATTCCATTAATTAGTAATAGATAACCATATTATCTCATTACTCCGTTCCTTGAATTCCCCGGATGAATTCATGGATTAGTAATACATCACAATTCATTTATTACTCCGTTTCATGAGTCATTCTCCGCTGAATTTCATGAATTAGTAATAAATATCCAACAATCGGGCATCTGGACTATCACCGAGTAAGCCCCAATAAAATGGTGCAAGTGTACTCAACAATGATGCACGAACGAGCACCCAAATGCACGAACGAGCATTCGAAAATATGGACAAACAAGGAATCCTACACAAAATAGGAGAGAGAAAATAATAATGAAAAAAATAGAAAAGAGGCGCCTAGGGACCGGACCGGCCATGCCGTCGTGGCCGGTCCCCCACACCTCTTCCTTTATTTTTCTTATTTTATTTATTTTCATGAACTCATGAAAACTCCTTCATTCAAGAAACTTTCCTTGTTTGAGCAAAACGCACGGTTTCTTCATATTTTCACGGTTTCGTGAAAAAATAATAAAATAGGGAAGGGTGTTGCGGGACCGGGCAACCTAGCCGGCCGGCCATGCCCTAGCCGTTGCCGGTCCCATACCATACATCCCTTGTTTTCATAATTATTATTTCTCTCATCTCATGAAACTCCTCCGTTTGAGCAAAAATCATGGTTTCTTCATATTTTCTCAAATATCGCTCAAATCATGAAAAGGCAAAAAAGTCAAATGGTCACATGACCGACTAGGCTACTCACGAAAAATATTAGAATATTACTATTTTAATATTCTCAAAATATTGATCAAACGAGCAAAGTTCCACTTGCTCATTCGAGCAAAATCAAGAATTTCAGTCAAAGATCAAACTCTTCTGAAAATCCAAAATATTGCTCAAACGCACATCAGAAAATACCAAAACTCTCAGAACTGAGACACGGACATTATGGTGACACGGGCATGCTTCCTTGACCGACCAAGGCCGGCCCTAAGGATCGAAAGGAGTCGGTCCCACACATCTTCATGATTTTGACCTAATTTGCTCAATTGCTCATATTGGGTCCAAACTTTTTTCCAACCAACTTGGAATTTGCTCAATCAATCATCAGCTGGTCCCACACCACCAAGGGCCGGTTCTATGCCCTCTTGGTCGGTCCCTCACTTCTCCATAATTAGGTTTTATCATCTAACGCTCGCACGAGCATTATTCTAATAAATGATCAACACCAGCGTTTGATCATTCTTTCACCAACTGGTCAACTAAAGACCCTGGTGCACTCTCACTCGAGCACTTGAGCACTACATGGTCGTCCATCATCCCATGTGGTCGGTCTCTCCTTCACTCAGTGACCTATTTTCAGCGATTCATCAATTGACGAACAATTGATCAAAATTAGGGTTTCGAACAAACGCTCCACAAATCATCATTCTGAGCAAATTCAAACACTAATAATTTTATGTTGATCCAGTAATCGACATCCAGATTAATTATATAATATTTGGTAGACTACCAATATTTTAATTAATATTTTATTGGGTCACGTTACCAGTAATTCATCCAATTGAGCAATACTTGCTCAGTTGCTCGAATATTGATTAATCAATCAATATTCAGTAATTTATCAATATTCATTAATTCGTCGAATCGAGCAATACTTGCTCAGTTGCTCGAATATTGATCCAACTATCAATATCAATATTCAGTAATTCGTCGAATTGAGCAATACTTGCTCAGTTGCTCGAATATTGGTCCAACTATCAATATTCAGTAATTCGTCGAACCGAGCAATACTTGCTCGAATTTACAATATTTTCTCAGACGAGCAATATCAACATAAGAATTGTACGTCTCAATCATGAATCACTGAGCATTCGTCACTCATGCTCAATTCAACAAAACTTAGACTCACTGTCTAATAAGTCAACGACTGACTAATCAAATACACGTCTGCTTTGCAGACTCCACGTTCGTGAGACATCAATCACGTCACATGGGGGGATATCAATTAGGGTTTTGGTATGGCGGCCTACGGCACGTGTGTTCATCCACGACGAGAAATGTGAGTAAGTCGTGCAAACGGTTGAAGGAGTTAGCAAAGTAATGGGTGCACGATCAGTCAAGTCTCCACAAGACATGGAACTGACTTTACCACAATCTCCCACTTTCCCACTCTTTCACTCTCAAGAAACTGTCACACTTACTGGGATCAATGTGTTCACTATTCTGACAATATAAGTAAGTCTCTGAATCTATGATTGAACAAGAGACAAAAAATCCACGAGATATTGAACAGACAATCCATCGTCTAACCAAGAATCATCGTGTGAGACCCACTCTCTCAATCATTCGAAACTTATTTACACAAACTTACAAAAACCTTCAACACATCCACAATCCTTGATCATCATTGATCCCACAATTCTCAGATTCCCTCATACATATCAACCCATCTCCCTCTTTGTGACCGAATTGACTCTGGAACGGCCATTGACTTGGTTTAGGACGGAGTCCTACAGATTGATCTCTCAAACTCAAAGCACTCCCGTGCAGTGCATCTGTGTGAGGTTAGACAGTTTGCTCGGTTGAGGAGTCTCGTACGATCGGTCGTCTCTTCACTTTTCTAAAAAACCAGCAAATCGTTTTTCCCCATCTACACCAGTCTTCCCTCGTGATGGAAACATGATAGTCACCACTTTTTACACGACTCCACTTCTCTACTACTTAACTGTCTTCACTTCCTACGAGATCAGGGGCTCAATCATGACTTGTATAAATAGGTTTTCGACCTATTTTGAAGCAAAACAAGTGTTATCAACACAAGTATCCAGAAAACACCAAGAACTGATAGCTTACATTCCGCAAGCCAGTTCCATATTCTGATACAAGTCATAAAACAGCCACACCTTCATAATTCAATATTTTGATCTCAACACTTTCTTCGCTTCCCTCCCTAAGATCAACTCTTGTCCTTCACTTTGTGACTGAAGCAAGACTGGAACGGCCATTTCTTGGTTTAGGCCAGGATTGTACAGATTGATCTCTCGAATCTAAAAGTACTCCCGTGCAGTGCATTTGTTTAGGGTTTAGATTCATTCCTCAGCGGCACACCCAAATTTACCAAAACCAGCAGAATCAGTTTTTACCCAAAAACAATTATATATACATGTAAAGACCATCCTAATTAATCATAAAAAAATATCATAAAATACTAAAACGAAATGTGTGAGTTTCAGCCTAACCAGATTTTGAGGATATATTAGAGGCCAACTATATTGTCACTAGAAGCAATAATTAAATTAGATAAACCCTTTTTTTAATTTTTTTATCGAACATTAACACCATATTAAAGGTAATTTAGTTAGGTTCAGGGTTCATCATGATATAAGATAAATCTTATAATGCGTGCCGTGACGGCACGGGTTATTTCTAGTGTAACACATAAAAACTATTTCAAAAGCTAGTGTTCCTTTTTAATCAATAATAATAAATTCCTACTAGGAGTTAACTAGTAAAAATACCTTTGAAAAATTCTTCACCATTCCCGAACTCATTGTCAGGAACTGGCATCAGAACAAAAGGTTTATGAATAAGAGTGTTAAGTCCTTCAAACTTATTAAGTTGGTGTTTGACAAGTGCTTCTTGAATCTCGAGAGATTTATGCAGAATTCTTTTGAGTCCCTGCACTTCCATCTTGGTCTTCTTAAGTTCTTCAAGAATAGCAGCAAACCTTTGTTTATTTGAGCAATTTGCTCTAGGTTTCTTCATGTTCTTCCTCTTCCTTTTAAAGAAATAATCTTTTTCCCTAGGGTGGGATTTCTCTACTTCCTTAGTTGTGAGATTATCAACAACCATAGGAATATAGGTCTCACTAGAAGATATCGTGCTTGAAGGTTCAATAATTCTTATGAATATGAGTTTCGTGTTTACATGAGCAGTACTAAGCTCACTGCTATATTCCTACACAGGTTTGTCAATATCCTTTTTTACTGGTCGTTTAGATCTAGATCTCTTCTTTTCTTTAAGTTTATCCCTTCCCTTAGGATTATTTAAAATTTGAGGAGAAGAAGAAGAAGAAACAGAGTTACTTACCTTGGAAGGGTTTGACTTTTGGAAAAATTGAAACAAATTTGTCAAGCGACTAGCCATCCGTTGCAGTTTGTTGACATACCTCAAAAAAAAAAAAAAAAAAATTGTGCTTGAAGCATTATTTGAGTTCGTGACCTTTAGTGGTACAGTAAGGACATATTCGGTTGAGAAGGGGTTCAGAAGCATCTCTTGTATCAGCATATTCTGTTGGTTTGTCTCTCAAAATATTATCTGTCCGTACAAAGCTCAAAAAATCCATGTTTTTTTATATTATAGATAACGAGACTTGTTCTTATTGAATTCGTATTTTGAAGGATAGATTACAAGTTTTATACTTATTAGAATTCGGATCCTCTTGCTTTGGATACAATTATATTTATCTTGGATATTGATTTGTAAGATCGCCAAAGAACTCTTCTATACAATCAGGTTCACGGACTTCTTAGTCTAGACATATAGATTGTGGAAGAGAAAGAGAAAACTTTATACATACATATTGTTTCAGGAATTAGTTCACGATTGTTTTTGAGATGCGGTTAAGAATCCATGTTTCTCGGCTAACTGAGTATAAGTGTTCTGGATTTGTGAGATTTCCTAGCTTTGTCTATTACAAACAGATTTCCAAGCCTTGATCTTTGATCTAAAGGGAAATCAAATAGGCTTATCTGTTAGAGGAAGATTGGTATCAATAGTCTTCACTTACGTTGAAGCAACTCTTAGGCTGTAAAGGACGTTAGCTAAGGGAATCAATTGCATAGAGTCTTGTGAGGTTCAATAGGCGTAAGGAGCACGACTGTAACTGAATCCCTTGGAGGGTGGATTCACTCTCAACTACATTCCAGTCCGAAGTCTGATAGTAGGCTAGTGTTTGTAGCGGCTTAATACAGTTTGGTGTTCAAATCTGGATGGGATCCCGGGGTTTTTCTGCTATTGCGGTTTGCTAGTTAACAAAACTTCTAGTGTCTTGTGTTTTTCCTTTTCTACATTATTTTGTTTATCTTTATAATAGGATTTACACAACTATTACATATTCAATTCTAATAGATACGTCCATATAATTAAGATCAATTACGCGACTCGTTTTTTTGTAAAATTCGTATCTTGAAAGATACATACCAAGTTTCATACTTGGAAGAATTAGGATTTGTATATATTGGATACGACTAGATTGATCTTGGATATTGATTTTTGAGATTGTCGTATATATTGGATACGACAATCAGGTTCACGGACTCCATTGTCTGACAGGGATGAGATAGAGATAGAAACTCTATATACATATATTGTCAAGGATCATTAAGTTGGTATACTTGCAATTGTATTAGGTTTTGTCCATATATGTTGTTGAACCAAAAAGTATCCCAAATCAGTGAAACACTTTGTTACGCCTCCATATGCCAACTAATACCGTGATCACTAATATATGTTGTACTTTTTCCACAAAATAACCCAGCGTTACCGCTAAGAGACTCAACTTGACAAAATAATAAAGATTCATGAGACGTGTTATTCATAGGAAATATATTAAATAATCATGGTGTTTTCAACCTTAGGTCAAGTTTTACTTGTGACTTCCTTCATGATTCACGCTCCTAGTGAACACAATTTAGTACATGTTGCTAGGGTCCGGATACAATTACTTAAGAACCCTAACTAGCTATAGAAACGTTATTAAGAATATATAAATCGAGACCTAAACATACGAAACAACTAATCATACTATAAGAACACAATCATGTAATTGTTATCACTATACGAAATCATGGGATATCCAACATTCGTTTTGCTAACGGTAAATTAGAGAGTGAATAACAAAATTAACATTAAATAACTTTTTTATGACTTCAGGTTACATCCTTAACCAATGAGAAAGTTAGCTACTTATATGTGTACCAAAACTCATGGAATTTTTTTTTTTTTAAAGGAATATAAAAAAACTCTAGAACAGTGAAGGTAAACTCTAAGCTCCGAAGAAAATCTTAACGTCGTATCTTCTCCTTGATGTTATGTAGCTTCTAGAATCAAGAATGAATTATATGATTCCTAGATGTCTTCTTGTATATCCCTCGATACTTAGCCCTTAAGTCTTCTCCAAAATATATGTCTAATGCGGGAAAAATTCCTAAAATAGTGTTTTTGGAGTGGTTTCGAAACCAAAACATGTAAGTTTTGAAACCTAATCAACCTTTAAGAATCCCTTGAGCCTATGTTACAAAACAAGTTGTAGAATATTATTTTTTTATATTTTATTGTGTTGGTTTCGAAACCAAGTTTTTTTTTTGTTGCGCCACTGCTTGAACAATAATTTTAGTTCCATTGTTTTGCTCGTTATGTGTCAGAATTGAGTTATTTTTTACTCTTTAGAATATATTTTTTTATTCTCTGCAAGATGAAGCAAATCCTAAATTTGAGCAAGATTTTTAGTGATTTCGAGCAGCAACGTCTTTGCTTTACTCGGGCTTTTATCCTTCTTCACTTTTAGAACTTCACTTTCTTTGCACCTTTAAGACATTTTCATTCATTTTTTGGTAATGTAACCTAGTGTAATACATGTAAAAGAAAACCAACATAATACAATGCAATTTACAGGAAAACCAACAAATAAGTGCATATAATTAGTATCTTTTAATAAATAAAGAAAACTAGTGCTGACGAGTATTTAACTCAAGTCACTGGTACTATCTGAAAACGTGGGGGGTACCAAAATACACCACCAACTTTTTCATAGTCAACCTGTATGGACTAAACTCAAATACAGTTTCGAGAGTTCAACTTAATGAATCTCAATCAAAAATTATATGAAAACCTTATATCTCGTTCTGTCACAATCAGAATGTAAACAGAGACAAGTCCGTGGACCTGATTATTCCGTGAGAGAACTTGGATGATTCTAAAGATCAATATCCAAGATCATTCAAGTCGTATCAAACAAATAAGGATGGATATATCTACTTTGATTGATTTACGTACAACCTGTGATATTTTAATTATAAAGATAAACAATATAATGCGGAAAAAGAAATAACACAGACACCAAAATTTTGTTGACGAGGAAACCGCAAATGCAGAAAAACCCTGGGACCTGGTCCAGATTTGAACACCAAACTGTATTAAGCCTCACTACAGACTTTAGCCTACTATCAAAACTTTGGATTGGAATGTAGTTGAGACCGAATATACCGTCACAATGATTCAGTTGCAGTCGCGCTCCTTATGCCTCTTGAATCTCCGCGCAATTGATTACCTTAGCTGACGTCCTTTACAGCCCAAGAGTTGCTTCAACTCAATTGAAGACTTTTAACCAATTTGCCTCCCCCAGATAAGCCTATATGTGATTTCCTTCTGATCAAAGATCAAGGTGAGGTAGGAAAGTGATTGCAATAAACAAAGTCTAGCAAACCTCAAAATCCGGTCTTATGACTCCCGAAGAGCATCCTATATTATTATTCACCTCACAAGTCGAAACTTGTGGAATCACAAAGTCTGACGAAGATACTTTGTGATTTATATCTATCTTGTTTGTCGGAGCAAGCTCACCAATCAAAACAAGACCAGGATACACCAAACTATCAAGATAACGATAGTTGGACCTGGCTTCATAAATCCCCAGGTGAAGTCTTTTTGTCGCTAAACCCTAGAAGGGTTTGAAGGAGAGGACGACTCTAGTTTACAACTAGGACACTCAAGAATAGTGTCAAGGATTCAATGATCCCAGTTGTTTGAGGTTCTCCTTATATAGAGTTTCAAGATCAAGGTTGCTTTAGGTTTAAGCTAAGATAGCTTTGGAACCAAGGAATCAATAATCAACGTTAGATGAAAAAATTGACTTGAGATTAACATAGTAGAATATACACTCTGGTTAGGATGAACCGTAACCGAACCATGTAACATGACATGTTCATTTAGGTTAGCCGAAACTAGCCAATTGAACAGTAGGCTTAACCATTGTCATATAACACTTTAAGACTTTTCTTGAATCACACATATGATCGAAAATGTCTAGATAATGTTTTTAGAGAGTTGTTCAAATACCGATTATCTCATAGAAATAATTCTGATGCATCTGAAAATATTCGACAGGGTAAGTACGTGTTCGTGAATATTCTTGTCATAGTACGTGTACCGGGTATGGATACCCTTAAGACAAAAAATTTTTTAGGAACTCACTGATATTTTACGATATGCGTACTGGGTATGCATACCTTTCCGGTATTGAAACCAACAAATCTTTTATGGTTTGCATACTAGGTATGCGTACCTTTCCTGGTTCACGACCAACAGACTTTTTATGGTATGGATATCGGGTATGCGTACCAAAAAGTCGCTGCCGAACTTTAGCTACGCCGGTACGTGTACTGGGTACATGAAATGCAGCTCTGGACTTATAACATTTCTCCCAGTATGTGAATAGGTATACATACTGTCATGTATCCAGATTAACAATAATTATACATCTCTTTAATAATCAATATGAAACATTCCCGAATAACATCAATGACATATATATGTTCTAAACCAAATTCATCAAGTATGTACAAATGTTTTTAAGCTTAGTCATATTTCGATAAGATATTCAAGATAAACTTGACTCGAAATTTCTATGATGCATGTACTGTCTAATTTAGTCATGCGACAATGTCTCAAAAATAGAAAGGTGAAAAATTGAGATATAAGTGGTTTAGTCTTCACTTACCTTTTGATGTTGAAGTTCACAAAAGCTCTTGTTGATCTTCGCCTTCAAACGGTAGAACGCAATTGAAAAAGCGGGGGTCTAACAACCACACCCAATATTTCGCTTAGCAATCTGTATGGACTAACTCCAATATACTTTCAAGAGAATCAACTAGACAGTCAGACTCAATCTTAAGAAAAGTATATCAAAGAGTTATATCTCAATTTCTCAATTAAATCTGTAATCAAACAAATATGAATTTGCGAGCCCGATTGAATATATAAGAAATAACTTGGACGGTATCAAAAACCAATATCCAAGTGTCAATCAATTTAATCAACAACCCAAAGGTAGGTTTCACAAACTGATTGAACTTACGCACAACCTGTGATATTTCAATTATATAAACAAATATAATGCGGAAAACAAATAACACAGAAACAAAAATTTTTGTTAACGAGGAAACCGTAAATGCAGAAAACCCCGGGACCTAGTCAATATTTTAACACCACACTGTATTAAGCCGCTACAGACACTAGCCTACTCCAAGTTAACTTCGGACTGGAATGTAGTTGAGCCCTAACCAATCTCACACTGATCAAGCTACAGTCGCGTTCCTTATGCCTCTGAATCCCAGCAGGAGTCTACACACTTGATTCCCTTAGCTGATCTCACCTACAACTAAGACTTGATAGGACCCAAAGTCGAACACTTGATAAACCAATCAGTCTCACATAGAAAAGTCTATTGAATAGATAAATCTGTCTCCCACAGAAATACCTAAGAGTTTTGTTCCGTCTTTTGATAAATAAAGGTGAACAGGAACCAATTGATACTCCAGACTTATATTCACGTAGATCAGCCTAGTAATATCAATCACCTCACAATAATCTTAATCGTATGGTAGCGAAACAAGATATTGTTGAATCACAAACGATGAGAAAAAAATGTTTGTGACTAATTTTTATCTTGCCTATCGGAGATTAAATCTCGAGCAAATCTTAGAGATGATAGTACTCAATACGGTAGAAAACAGCAAGATCAGAACACGTAACTACAGAGAAATAGTTGGGGATGGCTTCACAATCCCAATGAAGTCTTTAAGTCGTTAACTTACAGGGTTTTGGAAAAACCTAAGGTTAAATGAGAATCCACTCTAGTCGCAACTAATATCACACATGAGGTGTAGGGATTAGGTTTCCCAGTTGCTAGAGTTCTCCCTTATATAGTCTTCAAATCAGGGTTTGCAATCAATATTACCTTGGTAACAAAGCATTAAATATTCATCGTTAGATGAAAACCTGATCAGACTCAAGCTAATATCTTTCAACCGTTAGATCGAACTTAGCTTGTTACACACAAATGAAAAGTGACTTCATTTATATATGAGTAACCGTACCTAAACGTGTACACCTTGTTGGCTCAACAATAGTTAACCAAAGTTAGCCATATGAACACTTTCATATCAACCTTATTCATCTTAACCATAACTAGTTCAAATGACTCAAATGAAACTAGTTCTAGAGTTGTTCAATTGTTTATATTCTCATAGAAGTATACAAGACACAATTGAAGCAAAATCGATTTTGATTCACTCGAATCAATTCATGAACATTATAGCCACGGTTTGCAAAAGATTGCATTCCTTATTATATAAATGTATTAGTTCATGAACAAACCGATTTTAGAACATAACCTACTCAAGTATGCGAACGGGTACGCATACCATCCAAACTCAGTTAAATGACGGAACTTGAAACTCACGCCAGTACGCATACCGGTACGCATACTGAGTTCCCGGACTTTAATAAACCAACCAGTACGCATACGGGTATGCATACTATGGTTCCCGGACTCTGAATATCTTGCAACAGTTAGCATACAAGTACGCATACTGTGTTATATCTAATCATGGTTATTTGTTCTAAACTCCCATTTCAATCATTGAAACATTCTTAGAAGACGACAATAGATGTCTCGCACAAACTATTAGCGTCGAAGCAATTTTCAAGTGATCGAATGATCAATACAAAACATTCCGAGTCTACATCAAATGACTGTCTCACACAAATCATGTAAGATGTTACAAGGCGATTTTCATATGATCATCTTTTGACTTTCGTCAAGAATATAAGATAAACTTTTTTAAAGCGAAAGCTTACGAACACATATTTCGAGAAATATTTAAGCGTGTTAAACTCAGCTCGAAATATCAAATGTGTATAATCGAAGTTTATATAGCTATACGACTTTTGTCTCAAATAGGAGATAGAGTAGATAGACTTTTGAGTGATAGATGAGTTCAAGTCTCCACATACCTTTTGTTGATGAAGTTCCACAAGCTCCCCTTAGTAGTTCTTCATCTTCAATCGATGAACTCCGTGAAGTCTAAAGCTCAACTACACTTTCTATCCTTATCCGAGACTTAGCTATAAGTAGGCTAGAAATCAAGACTTATAGTTTTGGCAACTAAACTTGACAACAAGCTTGAGATAGCAACGTTTGCGAGTTCGACCGAGCAGTGCTCTAACAATCTCCCCCTTTGTCAATTTTAGTGACAAAACTATCAATACATATGGATTACAAAATAAATAAACTTTGTAGCTTCTCATCCAAATGCTTGATTTACTTGGTTCTTCAACATTACTCGAAATCCTTGTCACTTCCAAGTACTCCAGTGATTCTAAACGTGTTCAACTCAGCATCATAGTTGTTGAAGATCCGTAGCTATAACAATGAGAAAACAGTAGCTCTCAATCATTTTTATACAGTGTCATAATATTATTACACAACATCAAAGTCCAATTATATCACAACTTTGACAACAATACTATGGTGATATGTATCACTCCCCCTTAGTCAATACTTCATCTCACATGAAAACCACTCCCCCTTACATAATGATCCGTAAACCATATGTATTTGTAGTGTGAACTACACATTAATTGTCCCCTCTTTTTGTCAATATAATTGGAAAAGGTATGAAAACTAGTGGGATCATAATGAAATTCACATAGAGATTTCATGACTAAAAGAGAACATATCAACTTTGTTTCGATGATTTCACATAGTCGAAACTTAGTGTATTCATCAAGGAGTCATAAAGATACAAGAAAACTCCTACAATATTTCACAGCCGCTCTCCCCACAAAGATTTGGCAATTAAGCACAAGTTCAATTAAGAACTCTCCCCCATAAAATGTCATTCCCGAAAAAACAACAAGAGCGACCTTACTTTTACAAGAAAAGAAGGATTTCTTTGGACATTAACAAATTACATGAGACATGAATTTGTATCCAGAAAACTCAGTTAAATTAACCACAAGAGAACCCATGATTAATTTATTCGGAAATGCTCAACATAAGAGAACTTACGGAGCCACACAGTACATTCACATAGAAGTGGATCAGGGAAGGATCAATACTGCGGAATATTCAAAGATTCATTTTATTTTTCATCAATATTTGCATAGAGACGTATAATAGACTTAATCTTTGTAATCAAAAGTTCATCCTATCTTTTATCAATATTTGTATAATGATATAATAGGCTTAACTTTTGACATATATGAGACAATCATAGTTCACGGGCGCAAACACACATATCCCATAACAATTTTTGCAATATAAAACCAATAAAGATTAATACTGCAAAATCATCTTCCAAATAAACTTTAGAATTTAAATAAATAAATCTAAAAACATTGCAAGATGAAAATCATTGGAAATAGCTATGTGTACTCATAATAATTGCTATTCCAAACCCTAGTTATCCTTCTTAAAACAAAAGAATAAATTCTCATAAGAAGTTTCCAAGACAAAATAAAATAACTCCTTAGAAGAACAAAACTGAAGGTCTTCAGACATAATCAGCAACCAGAGATCGAACACAAACAAGTTCATCAGTTGCTTTCTTCAGTTCGGTTTTCGAAAATTTAAGATTCTTTATTGTAATTTCAAGTTGTTCACGAACGACTCCAAAATCTCGAAGAAGATTTCCCACCAATTGAGACGAAATCTGAACTGGCAGATCTTTTTCATGATCAACTGCATGGAAGCAGGTTATGGAGAGAGGATTTTCGTGAAACTCAATAACTTTGCTGCCTTCAACATTGTCTTCCTTTTTGCATCCATCCATTGTGCACACCATAATCTCACAGGAGAATTTTGACGTTACTGAACGAGTATATATCAGAAGAAGAGTTCATGATATATATAAATATGAGAGAATCATAGGGAAACCCTAGGGTTACTCATTTAAGTTTGGTAATGGGCCAGGTGCATGTACGCTCATGGTTAAGAACCAGGTTCAAAACCAAGAGAGCAAAAGAGCCTAATTTAGAATTAGTTTTGATAAAAATCAAAGACCAATTCTAAACATATTGACAGAAAATCTTAGCTCAAAAGAACATAAGATAATTGTTGATAGACAACAAATTAACTGTCATTAGGAAGAAACACGAGGGTTTTCACAGTGAGCAACAAAGAGAATTTTCTCAAGAGTTACTGATCAAATATATTACATATGTAATAATTAATTGGAGCAAGGCTCAACAGTAAGATGATCATTTTATTCTTAAACGACAAAAATAGATACAACAGAGACCACTTTTTCAAGAAAAAGAACTTCTCGAGAATTATGAGCATCCTCACACGGTCTCAAAGAGGATACTCATTAGTCAGTAGTCAAGTTGTAGTTTGACAAGCATGAAGCTCATCAAGGGTATTAACATCTTCGTTTTTTCTTTCTTGACTGACATCAGAAAAATCACAAGATTTTTAAAGGGAATTAATAAGAGGGGAACAAGTATTACCTGATGCAGCAGTTTTTCTCGCCTTCTTAATACTGTGTTTGAGTCTATTGATACTGGTCTTGAGCTCTACGACACGATTATTGATGTGAATGTATTCTGGAACAGACACTTTAGATTCAAGACTTTCTTCAGCAAGAGACAAGGAGTTTGAAATTTTCTTCTTCCTTTGATGACTTTTTCTCTTCATAGAGTAATTTAAAGAGTCAGTCATCCATATAACATTCTTACCTTTACAATTGTAAACAGGTTTTGTGTCATATTTACAATCAAGAATTGGCTCATCACAACACTTTTCTTGATTGAAGACTAGACCTTTCACTACAGCATAATGAGAAGCAGGTTTGATTACTTCTTTAGACATCCATACAAGAATGTTATGAAGTTTTTCATTCCGCAGTCGAAAACGACATCTCCTTTCAAGATGACCTTTGTTTCCGCAATAATAACAGTTGAAGGGAATGTTTTTGATTGTTCTCATATGAGCTATTTTTAAAAATCGATAATCTTTGTTCTTAGGAACATCAGCTGCTGAAGGTAGTTTTTCACTTTTGACGTCAGTGAAATTTTCACTTAGGAAATTGTCATTAGCACAGAAAAAATGGATCTTACTAGTACTTGGAGCGTTTATTCCTTTATAGCCCAGACCACGTGTATCACGATGTTCTTTACATGCTCCCTGCATAGTGGATAATTTTGTAGAGATAGCATTGAATCTTTTCAGATTCTCTTCCAGTGATTTGACCTTATCCAGAGCAGCAGCTAGATAAGCCTCTATTTTTTTTATCTGGCGAGAAAGCCCGTTTCTCTGTAATTAAAACATTTTTGTTGAGAGTCATATCTTGCTTCAGTTTCTGCAAGTCTTTCTTTCAACACAAAGAGATTTCGACGAAGATTATCACATTCAGAATTTTTTGAACGCACATCTTCTTCACGATCTTTAAGAAGAGATTGTAAGAGTTTATAACCACAATCATATCCCTTAAAGAGTTTTCTCAATTTCCTGTTTTCTAGACAGAGAGGAGTAAGAAATTCAGCCAATCAATCTGTTGACTTCTTTATCTTTATGAGATGGTCGAAAAGCTTGATATATTATGAGACTTCCTCATCAACATCTTGTCCCTCATCTGTATCACTTTCATCTGACAGATCATCCAACTGTTCATCTAGGAGTTTTTCCCAGTTGAATTCAGTTTCAGTCAATGGAGAAGACGTGAAAGATTTCTCAGGAAACTCAAGGATTTGAACCAAGTCAGAGTGTTTATGAACTAGTATTGCGTTGTAAGAGATAACAGTATTGTCCATAGAGTCAGATCGCTACAAACACAGACTTATAAGGTCTTAAACGTGTTTACCTGTTCTGATACCAATTGAAAAAGCGGGGGTCTAACAACCACACCCAATATTTCGCTTAGCAATCTGTATGGACTAACTCCAATATACTTTCAAGAGAATCAACTAGACAGTCAGACGCAATCTTAAGAAAAGTATATCCAAGAGTTATATCTCAATTTCTCAATTCAATCTGCAATCAAACAAATAGGAATTTGCGAGCCCAATTGAATATAAGAAATAACTTGGAAGGTATCAAAAACAAATATCCAAGTGTCAATCAATTTAATCAAAAACCCAAATGTCGGATTCACAAACTGATTGAACTTACGCACAACCTGTGATATTTCAATTATATAAATAAATATAATGCGGAAAACAAATAACACAGACACCAGAAATTTTGTTAACGAGGAAACCGCAAATGCATAAAAACCCTGGGACCTAGTCCAGATTTGAACACCACACTGTATTAAGCCGCTATAGACACTAGCCTACTCCAAATTAACTTCGGACTGGAATGTAGTTGAGCCCTAACCAATCTAACACTAATCAAGGTACAGTCGCGTTCCTTACGCATCTGAATCCCAGTAGGACTCTGCGCACTTGATTCCCTTAGCTGATCTCACCCTCAACTAAGAGTTTCTACGATCCAAAGTCGAAGACTTGATAACCCAATCTGTCTCATAAAGAAAAGTCTATTGAATAGATAAATCTGTCTCCCACAGAAATACCTAAGAGTTTTGTTCAGTCTTATAATAAATCAAGGTGAACAGGAACAAATTGATACACCAGACTTATATTCCCTAAGAATAACCTAGTAATATCAATCACCTCACAATAATCTTAATCGTATGGTAGCGAAACAAGATATTGTGGAATTACAAACGATGAGACGAAGATGTTTGTGACTAATTTTTATCTTGCCTATCGGAGATTAAATCTCGAGAAAATATTAGAGAAGATAGTATTCAATACGTTAGAAAACAACAAGATCAGAACACGCAACTACAGAGAAATAGTTGGGTATGGATTCGCAATCCCAATGAAGTCTTTAAGTTGTTAACCTACAGGGTTTTAGAAAAACCTAAGGTTAAAGGAGAATCGACTCTAGTCGCAACTAGTATCACACAAGAGGTGTGGGGATTAGGTTTCCCAGTTGCTAGGGTTCTCCCTTATATAGTCTTCAAATCAGGGTTTGCAATCAATGTTACCTTGGTAATAAAGCATTCAATATTCACCGTTAGATGAAAACCTGATTAGACTCAAGCTAATATCTTTCAACCGTTATATCGAACTTAGCTTGTTACACACAAATGAAAAGTGACTTCATTTAGATATGAGTAACCGTACCTAAACGTGTACACCTTGTTGGCTCAATAATAGTTAACCGAAGTTAGCCATATGAACACTTTCATATCAACCTTATTCATCTTAACCATAACTAGTTTAAATGACTCAAATGAAACTAGTTATAGAGTTGTTCAATTGTTTATATTCTCATAGAAGTATACAAGACACAATTGAAGCAAAATCGATTTTGATTCACTCGAATCAATTCATGAACATTATAGTCACGGTTTGCAAAAGACTGCATTCCTTATTATATAAATATAAATGTATTAGTTCATGAACAAACCGATTTTAGAACATAACCTACTCAAGTATACGAATGGGTACGCATACCTAAGTAGCCGGACCAAGTTTGGGTTCGCCAGTATGCGAACGGGTACGCATACCATCCAAACTCAATTAAATCCTAGAACTTGAAACTCACGCCAGTACGCATACCGGTATGCATACTGAATTCCCGGATTTTCATAAACCAACCAGTACGCATACGGGTATGCATACTATGGTTCCCAGACTTGGAATATCTTGCAACAGTTAGCATACAAGTACGCATACTGTGCTATATCCAATCATGGTTATTTGTTCTAAACTCTCATTTCAATCATTGAAACATTCTTAGAAGACGACAATAGCTGTCTCACACAAACTATTAGCTTCGAAGAAATTTTCAAGTGATCAAATGATCAATACGAAACATTGCGAGTCTACATCAAATGACTGTCTCACACAAATCATGTAAGATGTTACAAGGCGATTTTCACATGATCATCTTTTGACTTTCGTCAAGAATATAAGATGAACTTGGTTAAAGCGAAAGCTTACCAACACATATTTCAAAAAATATATAAGCGAGTTAAACTCAGCTCGAAATATCAAATGTGTATAATCGAAGTCCATATAGTTATACGACTTTTGTATCAAATAGGAGATAGAGTAGATAGACTTTGAGCGATAGATGAGTTCAAGTCTCCACATACCTTTTGTTGATGAAGTTCCACAAGCTCCCCTTAGTAGTTCTTCGTCTTAAATCGATGAACGTCGTGAAGTCTAAAGCTAAAATACACTTTCTATCCTAATCCGAGACTTAGCTATAAGTAGACTAGAAATCAAGACTTATAGTTTTGGCAACTAAACTTGACAACAAGCTTGAGATACCAACACTTTCGAGTTCGACCGAGCAGTGCTATAACAATCTCCCCCATTGTCAATTTTAGTGACAAAACTATCAATACATATGGATTACAAAATAAATAAACTTTATAGCTTCTCATCCAAATGCTTGATTTCCTTCGTTCTTCAATATTACTCGAAATCAATCTTGACTTCACCCGTGGGCACTATATGAAGAGTGGAAGCAGAAAGTTTCTTGAGAAA
This sequence comes from Papaver atlanticum, assembly GCA_023531105.1. Lineage (NCBI taxonomy): Eukaryota > Viridiplantae > Streptophyta > Magnoliopsida > Ranunculales > Papaveraceae > Papaver > Papaver atlanticum. Next base: position 1,568,012 of record JAJJMB010008429.1, on the reverse strand, counting down.
TGATTTTTGCGCATGATAGACGCATTTATGTGTCTATTTTCATCTCTATTGTGTATATTTTTAGTACCCATTTTTGTACTAATGTTGGTATTTTATCCCTTTGTAGGTATTTTTGGGGAATAAATATTTTTGGGAAAATCGGCTCGAAAAGTTGCTAAAGGCTCCTGGGAGGACACTTGCTATTCGGACTCTCATTTTGGATAAGGGGTAACCCATTTCCAAGCAGCTGCTAAGCACAGACCGGCACTGGATAGGGGGAGGTCACATTTCTTCTCAAATTTTCAAAACAGATTTTGGCGGGAAAATTTTGTCAGAAAAACAGAATTTCTGTTTCGAATTTTGGATGATTTTTAAGGCGATTCAATGGCTGATTTTCGTTGGGTTAACTCTGTTAAGGATAAACAAGTATGGTATGAGCTATAGAATCGATTAAACAGGGATAGAAATCCGTGTTGGAGCAAAACAGGGAGAATTCACAATTTGAGTTATTTTCGGTTTACAAAAGAATTTGTGAAGAGTTTACGGCAAGATAGGAGTGTATGGAGTCCTTATTCAGTCCTGGGAGAGTTTAAGAGAGTTTGGAAACCAAGTTGACGCGTAAAAAGAAGATTAAAATCCCGTAACTTGCTGTTGAAAAAGAACGAAAATATTTGGATTAACTGGAGTGATTTTGGGGTTTGGTGGATATATATAGGTTGATTAGAGTCATATTTAGAGATACGAACAATTTGGGGGAGTTTGGAGAAGTTTAGAGCTATAGAGAAGCGAGAAAAAAATCAACAGAGTCGAGTTCAGAACTTTCCTGCTGCTGCTGAGAAGAAGAAGAAGACGAAGAACATTAGACCTTCAGAGTTAGTCGCAGAGGCAGACTTATTTTCAGTGACAACGAGGTACGGTCGCATCTTCCTTCAGTCACCGAAGCTCTTCAGCAACGACTCGGACTTCTGTTTTAGACCTTCAGCAACTACAGAATCCGCTGCTTAGCACTTTTCACTCTTTTAATCAACTTTTGAACACCAAATATGTATTTTGAGCAAGTGATTAATATGAGGAGCTAAATCCCTTAGCCGAGGCGACGGAGGAAGCCATTGTTCCATGAAAAGTGGTATAGTTCTATTTTAATTATTTATTGCAATTATTTTACATGATTTTTTTGCATAGAACTTAAAAGAAAAATTGGTTTTTATTGAGTAGTTGTGAAGTGTTTTGATGGGACATGCTTGGTTTTAATACTTTTGATGTTTCATGCTTCGTGCTTACAATTATTACTTCAAAAATCTATTAGAGGCAAATATTAGAATCACTTTAAAGAAGAATATTGCATGAATATTGATTAGAGTTTATCAATTAATTGGTCAGTGGTGGAATCCAAAGTCTCGGTATTTTCTTATTATTGTCAAAACAATTCTATTTAATTTTCGAAAATCCTTCACAAGTTCGAGCAACGAACCTTTTTACCACTACAACTATAAAACGACATCAGCGCACACCCATCAAAAATTCTAAAATGACTAAACATTCCCGCTAGTACACAATTACCCTAGCTTTGAATTGTCAGTCTTGAACGTGTATGTGATGGTATAATTTAGAGTATCCAATCCTATGTAATCCCTCTTGAGCCGATAAAATAAATCCAACAATCGATTGTAATAAGAATTAAAATATCGAATATCCTTAAAAGTGTTGAGACTAAACAACAATAATCCGAGGTTTCCTTCATAAACTGTTTGCGAGTATTGTGACACACATTCCATAGGCCTGTAGAGTAGAACTTGAACTTCCACTTCAAATAGTTCCCTGATAGCAAATAAACTAAAAGTGAATGATGTACCCAGAATCAACATGATTATCGTGTCTTGATAGTTCTACCCAGAATTAAATATCAACATTATGATTAGATAGACTATCCATTGCATATCCTTCTTAGCTTGTTATGCATAAATTCCCATGGATCCTGTTCTCGTTTCTTAAAAGGAGTCATATAGGCAGGGAGACTCTACAAAGATCATCAGAAGTGTTGATACCCACATCGAGTCATTACAATTTGGACTCACATTTGACGTGGTACACCTTGATTCGTATAACTATATTGACTCTTTTATAGGTGCATTAAAGACAAATTTGAATACCACTACAAATTTTATTGTCATAAACCATTTAGACAAAAGATTATAAACCTCTTGTCATTGACTCATCTCTTTGAAGCATTGGCTCAACAAGATAGAGATACAAATTCTTGTCTTCCGAAACAATGGGTATTTAACTTCATGTAAATTTTTAAACAACCAATCATGACGATACTCGGGTTTCCACCAATTCACTTAGCGAAAAAAATAAGAGTAAAAAAACAAAAACGCAGATTGTTTTTGATAAATATATCATGGCATCAAGCATATAACGAAATAATCATAAAGCTTGCTCAAGTTTATAGAAATACATTTTAGATGAATCCAAACGTGAATCTTACGGCTTTACCAAATATTCAAAATGTTACCCACTCATAATATGTGTGTCGCAATTCATGTGCCTTCCTCATCATCTTTCTTATATGGCATTTCTTGGTGAGGGTCCACTTCCAACACAATCAAGTTGTGTTGAGGTGAACAATGTCTTGCTCATCACAAGCGATTGAAATAAACTTTTCCGCATCTATGGATTTTTCACCATCTATAGTTTTTGGGTTAGTTCGTTTCTTCTTCCACATATTCTTGCGTTTCACCTTTGGATTATCATAAAAGGGATCACTTTTAGAACCCTTCAAATTTATATCAATCTTTCCCAAGAAATTCTTAACTTCCAGAATCATGGATTTTGCCTTTTCCATAGTCATGGAATTTTCTGAGAGATCATTCCTTTTTACACTAAATGCATCATTGATTTTATTTGGTATCCACTTCTAAGTGCGTTTAGGAACAACCGGAACCTTCTTCCCATTATTCTTTTTAAGGTTTCTCGAAAAAGAATCGGATTGACTATTCTTTTGCAAGTTAGTATTTCTCCAATTGGGAGCATTGGATCTTGTCTTCGTCTTTACAAAATTATCCTTTTGATAATCATTACAATTGTGAAAAGGCTTTGTATGACGTTTATTGATAAATCTAGGTTTATACTTATTCCTTTGCCTAAAGATTGGACGTTGACAACCCGTAATGTCAAGGGTGTTAGGCTTAACATATGATCTAGGTTTGATCACTTCTTGTGATGCACAAACAAGAATATCGTGAAGCTTTTCATTCCTTATACGAAAACGACATCCCATTTGCAGATGACCTTTATTTTCGCAAAAATAGCAAACATAAGGAATGTTATTACCTGAATTCGTGTGCGCTGGCTTTGGAGGTTCACATACTTTGATATTTCGAACCTTAACTGCCTGTGAAGGTGTTTCATTTTTTCCATCAGTGGAAGCCTTTGGTTCAGAAGAATCACTAGCCTTGAATTTTTTTACCTCTTTGCTAGTACTTGGAGCATTTATTCCCTTTTAGACCAATCCTTGTGTATCACGATGATTATTACTTGCTCCTAGTATACTGGTTAATTAGTTTGAACTAGTATTGAACTTTTTCAAGTCCTCTTCCAACATCTTGATTTTATCAAGAGCAACAGCTAAATCAGCCTCAAGGCATTTTTATAGAGCGAGACAAGTGCTTTCTCTGTCATTAAAACTTTTTTGCTGGGAGTTAAACCTTGCTTCAGTTGCTGTAAGTTTTTCTTCCAACCTATAGAAATCTCTACGAAGACTATCACATTCAAGTGATTTTTTACTTAGGTCGTTGTTATAATCTTTGAGGATCGAATCGTTACTGGAATTCCATATAAAAAAGCTTGATAAAGTCTTCTCAATTTCTTGTTTTCACGATAGAGATCAGTCAGAAAAGGTGTGAGATGAGATGTTGATATCTTTCTCTTTTCCAACGGTTTCAATAGCTTAACATACTTTGATATTTCCTCAACTACATCTCTATCAATATCTGAGTCACCTTCATCAGAAAGTTCATCCAATTGTTCTTCTAGGGGTGTTTGCTAGTTACCAACAGTTTCTACATCAAGAGGATGTTTAGATATTGATCTACAAGTGATAGATTCCTCAGGTGTTAGATCCAAAATTTCAATCACATGGTTGATTCTGAACTGGTGATACGTTATTAGAGATAATACGTTCGTCCATAGAATCAGATTGCTTCAAACACAGACTTATTAGGTCTTCGAGTGTTTGCTTTCTCTGACACCAATTGAAAATGCGGGGGTACCAAAATACACCACCAACTTTTTCGTACGCAACCTGTATTTACTAAACTCAAATACAATTCCGAGAGTTCAACCTAATGAATCTCAATCAGGAATTATATAAAGAGATTATATTTCTTTCTCTCACAATCAAAATGTAAACTGAGACAAATCTGTGAACCTGATTATACCTTGATAGTACTTGGACGATTACAAAGATCAATATCCAAGATCAATCAAGTCGTATCCAACAAACAAGGATGGATATATCTACTTTGATTAATTGACGTACAACCTGTGATATTTCAATTATAAAGATAAACAATATAATGTAGAAAATAAATAACACAGACACCAGAAATTTTATTAACGAGGAAACCGCAAATGCTGAAAAACCCAGGGACCTAGTCCAGATTTGAACACCAAACTGTATTAAGCCGCTACATAATCTAGCCTACTATCAGAACTTCGGACTGGAATGTAGTTGATGCCGAATCTACTGTCACATCGATTCAGTTACACTCGCGCTCCTTACGCCTTGTGAATCCCAGCAGGACTCCGTGCAATTGATTCCCTTAGCTGACATCCTTTACATCCTAAGAGTTGTTTAAACTCAATTGAAGACTTTAAACCAATCTTCCTCCCACATATGAGCCTATATGTGATTTCCGTTCTGATCAAAGATCAAGGTGGGATGAGAAATCGATTGCAATAGACAAAGTCTAGCAAACCTCAAAATCCGATCTTATGACTCCCGAAGAGCATCCTAGATTATTATTCACCTCACAAGTCGAAACTTGTGGAATCACAAAGTCTGAGACGAAAATACTATGTGATTTCTATATATCTTGTTTTTCGGAGCAAGCTCACCAATCAAAACAATATCAGGATACACAAACTATCAAGATAACGATAGTTTGACCTGGCTTCACAAATCCCCAGGTGAAGCCTTTTTAGTTTCTAAACCCTACAAGGGTTTAAAGGAGAGGATGACTCTAGTTTACAACTAGGACACACAAGAATATTGTTAAGGATTCAAAGATCCAAGTTGTTTGAGGTTCTCCTTTTATAGACTTTCAAGATCAAGGTTTCTTTAGGTTTAAGCTAAGATAGCTTTGGAACCAAGCAATCAATATTCACCGTTAGATGAAAAACTTGAATTGAGATTAATATAGTAGAATATACATTATGGTTAGGATGAACCGTAACCGAATAGTGTACAATGACATGTTCATTTATGTTAGCTGAAACTAGCCAATTGAACGATAGGCTTAACCATTTTCATATAACACCTTAAGATTTTTCTTGAATCACACATATGATCAAAAATGTCTAGATAGTGTTTTTAGAGGGTTGTTCAAATGCCGATTATCTCATAGGAATAATTCTGATGCATCTGAAAATATTCGACAGGATAAGTACATGTATTGTACTTGTTTGTGAATATTCTTGTCATAGTACGTGTACCGGGTATTGATACCCTTAAGACAAAAACAAGTTCAGGAACTCAAAGATATTTTAAGGTATGCGTACTGGGCATGCGTACCTTTCCGGTTTTGAAACCAACAGATTTTTTGCAGTTTGCATACTAGGTATACGTACCTTTCCTGGTTCACGATCAACAGACTTTTTATGGTATGGATACCGGGTATGCGTACCAAAAAGTCGCTATCGAACTATAGCTACACCGATACGTGTACTGGGTACATGTACTGCGGTTCTGGACTTATAACATTTCTTCCAGTAGTTCTATATCTCTCTAATAATTAATATGAAACATTCTCGAATAACATCAATGACACATATCACTGTTCCAGGCTATTTTCAAATGATTAAATCTTGAATCATGATTAGGTTATAAACAATAAATTATTCTAAACCAAATTCATCAAGTATGAACAAATGTTCTTAAGATTAGTCATATTTCGAGAAGATATTCAAGATAAATTTGACTCGAAATTTCTACTATGCATGTACAGTCTAATTTAGTCATGCGATAATGTCTCAAAGATAAAAAGGTGAAAACTTGAGATATAAGTGGTTCAATCTTCACTTACCTTAATTTTGATGTTGAAATTCTCCAAAGCTCATGTTGATCTTTGCCTTCAAATGGTAGAACGAAATGATATCTGAATTTCAACTACACACTTCTATCCTGATCCGAGACTGACTAAATGTAAACTAGAAATCAGGATATATTTTTGACAACTAAATTTGACAACAAGCTTCGTGTACCTGATTATGTAGAAGAGTTCTTTGATAATCTCAAAAATTAATATTCAGGATCAATCTAGTATTTACCCGAATTGTACAAGATCCGAATTCTAACAAGTACGAGACTTGTAATCTATCTTTTAAGATATGAATTCAACAAGAACAAGTCTTGGTTTAATCCTAATCAGTAAGGGCTTAAACTATCTTTATCAATTACGTACTACTTGTGAAATTCCTATTATAAAGATAAATAATATAATGCCGAAAAGGAAATAACACAAGACACTAGAATTTTATTACCGAAGAAAACTACACTTCCAAAAAAAAGAAGGGACCTCATCTATCTTTGAACACCACATTGTATAAACTGCTACCGATACTAGCCTACTATCAGACTTCGGACTGGACTGTAGTTGAGACCGAATTAACCCTCCAAGCAATTCAACTTCAGTCGTGCTCCTATACGTTAGCTAAAGTATTTTACATCCTAAGAGTTGTTTCAGCCTCGATAAATAGTTTTGATACCTATCAACCTCTAACTGATAAGCCTATTTGATGTCCCTTTTGATATCTTTCAAACAAGTTTTGGAAATCTATTTGTGTTAGAGCATTGCTCGGTCGAACTCACAGTGTTTCTATCTCAAGCTTGTTGTCAAAACTATATCTTGATTTCTAGTCTACCTAAGTTAAGTTTCGGATTTAGGATTAGAAGTGTGTAGATGAGTATTAGAAACCACCGAACCCTTGAAGATTGAAGATTGGAGATCAAACGAAGACATCAACGAGGAATTCATCAACAAAGATAAGTGGTTACTGATTTCATTTGGATTCTTGTTCAATTATACCTTTCTAATCTATCGAAACAAATGCTCACTCTATGGAACAATTCATATGATGGTAAATGTACATTTGTGTATATATACTTGAGGTTATTTGAGCCTGAATTTAGTTACAACAACCTTCATCCCTGGAAAGGTTCTCATGTTATAGTTAATGAGCTTATGAATTCAACGAGCCAAGAATCATTCAATTCCAAGTTATAATGAAGAAGTTATGAGAGATTTATTAAAGGAACAGTTATAAGTGTTGTTATAACTTTTGCAGTTCATTAGTAGGAAACAAGCCACAAACTGTTTGTGATGGTTCACGGATTTGAGCGCAAATACGTGATTAGAAGTCTATTTTAGTCAAGTTTTTGATGTTTTCTCATCTAGGCAAGATGGCTATTCTTCCAAACACTATTAATTGCCATATTAAAGAGTTTGTGATATTTTAGAATTCCTTCCTAAGTTAAATTGTGATTTATTCACAAAAATACAACTTATGCTAAAATATTTATTTATTATGCAAGGGTTGTAACTTAGGAAGACTCCCAAAATTAGGAGAGTCTTGAAAAAGTAAAATGTCTTAAACTTGCTTTGGAATCAAGCTAACTTGTTCACTATAAATAAAGGGTTCGTGAATGCTACAAAAATTTATCCCTTGGAAAATTGGCGTAAGCTTTATAGGTTGTTTTCCACGTTTTCTGTTCTTCTTGAAAAAGAGTGAGATAAAACACTTTGACTTGGGGATCGCAAAGTCGAGTTGGTAATAATCTTCGTGATAGTTATGGAAATTGTAATCTAGGTTTTAAACCTCTTGTCTATTATAAGGTTCTTCTCTTCTGATAAAAGACCATTTAAGAGTTGTTAATCATACACCCTAGGTTTTGATAGATTTCAGTTCACGATCGTATACCAACAATTGTTGTCGAAATCGGAACTAAAAATAAAACTTAGATTAAGGTATTTTGTAAATTCCTTAGAAGTTTTAACAAGATATCTCTAGATTTATTGTAGTTGATCTTGTCATAGAGATTAGGTTTCTCTTCCAATTTTTGAGGAGTATAATAATCCCTAATCTACATGTTTGTTTTGATATTACTTTTACCTAGTAATTGTTTTTCTCAAAATAAACACAAGATTTCCAAAACCTTGATTCACATATAATAGGAAATCAAAACCGGTGTTTTGTGGATTGAAAACCCAAAAAGTCTTCAATTAAGTTGAAGCAACTCTTAGTTGGTGTGATGTCTGAAAAGACGAGGGTACCCAAATGCACCACAATATTTAATTTATCCACCTATAAGTCCTCTTACCGAAAGTGATTGTTTATGGACAAAGTCGAGACAATACTACAAATCGGTATTCACACTTTATGTGATCGTCTATGGATACGATATCGAGAAAATACAACAATCAAAGTGTGATTACTTGATAATAGGTCCGGACTTAACCAAACTCTATAGGATCACTATCAAGTAATACTGAGTTAACGTTTTTGTAATTTACTTTAAATTATAATAACAACAATTATAATTGCGGAAAGGAAAAGTAAATGATACAACAAGATTTTTTTAACGAGGAAACCGCAAATGCAGAAAAACCCCGGGACCTAGTCCAGAATTGAATACTCTCAGAATTAAGCCGATATACAAAATCTAAACCAACTTCGTATAGTTGATACCAAGCAACTAAACCTATAGTTCACTTAGTTTCTTCAGTATCCCTGCGCTTCCGACATTCAATAAGTGCACGCACTGGAACAATTCCTTTGGATCGTATTCCAAACAGTAAAGGAACAACAAATATGTTTGGTAACAACTCTCTTGATTCTTTCAGATGAAGATATCTCAAGTCATAAGCAAAGGCTCTTCCGTTTAACAAATAAACTCCTTTGCCTGGTCAGATCAATCTATCCAACAACTAACGAAGTAGCAGAGTTTAGATTTGCAATCAATCAATATAGAATCAAACAAAAAACTATAAGGTGATGCCGATCTTCACAACTAATCAATCGAATAAATCCGATTCTAGTTGGATCCCATCCGATCAAGGTTTGTGCACACCCAAAGATATAAAAACCAAATAAGAAATCTTTTTTGTCTTTAAATCTTCTTTAATCTTCAATAAACACCTGCACAACACCACTTGAATCTCTTGTGATCAATCACACACATAACGGAGTCTATTAACAATGGATTATCACAAGATGTCTTTAGATCTACAAACAATTTTAAAGATCCCGTCGAAACTTCGATCTAGTTTTAGTGAATCTTATATCAGAAGAGAAGATTCTCAAGAATAAACAAACTAGGTGCAATCAAAGTTCAACAACCGTTAGTCAATTAAATCAATCGAAAACTAAAATAAATTGCAATTATATAGTTTCCCACCAATGGTACTCGTAGAGCTTCTTGATCCCACAGAAGTCTTTAAACGAGCGGTCGTAAGAGATTTCGCCTAATTAGGGTACTTTCCTCTCCGGATAGACGGCTCCACCAGAAACAACAAAAAGATGAAGTTTGCCTGGCTCTTAGGATAGTTTGCTCGAAATGAAAACTTGGGTATTTATAGACCAAGGATGTTTGGACACCAAGGAATTTCCAAAACCGAATATTCTCAAGATATGCAATAAATGCCCAAATCGGTTTTCATAATTCCTGGAAATGCTTTGTCCAATATTTACCGAAATCTCCAATTAGTAAATGCACATTACCAATTTTTATTTTCCAAAGATATGCATTTAATTGCTGGTGAAAAAGCAGGGGTCTAACAACCACACCCAATATTTTGTTCGGCAATCTGAATAGACAAACTCCAATATACTTTCAAGAGAATAAACTAGACAGTCAGACTCAATCTAGAGAAAAGTATATCAAAGAGTTTATATCTCTGTTTCACAATGTAATCAGCAAATAAAACAGATAGAAATTCGCGAACCAGATTATTATGTGAAACAACTTGAACGGTACCAAAGACCAATGTTCAAGTGTCAATCAATTTATATCAACAACCAAAGGTTGGATTATCTAATTGATTGATCTTAACACACAACCTGTGATATTTCTATTATATATCAAAATATAATGCGAAAAAGAAATAACACAGACACCAGAATGTTGTTAACGAGGAAAACCGCAAATATAGAAAAACCCCGGGACCTAGTCCAGCTTTGAACACCACACTGTATTAAGCCGCTACAGACACTAGTCTACTACCAATTAACTTCGAACTTGAATGTAGTTAAGCCTTAATCAATCTCACACTGATCAAGGTACAGTTGCGTTCCTTATGTCTCTGAACCCCAGCAGGATTCTACGCACTTGATTCCCTTAGCTGATCTCACCCACAACCAAGAGTTGCTACGTCCCAAAGTTGAAGACTAGATAAACAAATCTGTCTCACACAGAAAAGTCTATTAGAATAGATAAATTTGTCTCCCACAGAAATACCTACGAGTTTTGTTCCGTCTTTTGATAAATCAAGGTGCACAGGAACCAATTGATAAACCGAACTTATATTCCCGAAGAACAGCCTAGTATTATCAATCACCTCAAAATAATCTTAATCGTATGGTAGCGAAACAAGATATTGTGGAATCACAAACGATGAGATGAAGATGTTTGTGGCTACTTTTAATCTTGCCTATCGGAGAATCAATCTCGAGTAAATCTTAGAGAAGATAGTACTCAATACGATAGAACGGGGAAAGATCAGAACACGCAACTACAGAGAAAATAGTTAGGCCTGGCTTCAAAATCCCAATGAAGTCTTTAAGTCGTTAACCTACAGGGTTTCGTGAAAAACCTAAGGTTAAAGGAGAATCGACTCTAGTCGCAACTAGTATCACACAGGAGGTATGGGGATTAGGTTTCCTAGTTGCTAGAGTTCTCCTTTATATAGTTTTCAAATCAGGGTTTGCAATCTTAGTTACCTTGGTAACAAAGCATTCAATATTCACCGTTAGATGAAAACCTGATTAGATACAAGCTAATATCTTTCAACCGTTATATCGAACTTAGCTTGTTATACACAAATGAAATGTACCCTCATTTAGGTTTATGTAACCGTACCTAAACGTGTACACCATGTTGGCTCAACAGTAGTTCACCGAGGTTAGCTTTATGAACACTCTCATATCAACCTTATTTATCTTAACCATAACTAGTTTAAATGACTCAAATGAAACTAGTTAAAGAGTTGTTCAATTGATATATTCTCATAGAAGTATACAAGAACACAATTGAAGCAAAATCGGTTTGATTCACTCAAATAAATTCATGAACATTATAGCCACGGTTTGCAAAGAATGCATTCCATGTTATATAAATGTATTTGTTCATGTTTCAACCAATTTTAGAACTTTAACCATTCAAGTATTCAACCGGGTATGCATACTTGAAATAGCCGGACCAAGTTTGGTTTTCGCCAGTATGCGAACGGGTACGCATACCTCCAAACCCAACAGAAATTTCCGGTCACAAACCTACGCCAGTATCGTACGGGTACGCGCACTTAGGTTCCCGGACTTCTCAAACCAACAAGTATGCATACGGGTATGCATACTATGGTTCCCGTACATGGATCACACATATGCAAGAGTGCACAACATGTTTATAATCCAATGTTGGTTAAGTGTTATAAACTCTTATTTCAATCATTGAAACTTTCTTAGAGGATGAAAATAGCCGTTTTCACACACTATTAGCATCAAAGCAATTTTCAAGTTATTGAAATAATCATAACGAAACATTCCAAGTCTACACCAAATGATTGTATCACAAAAACCATGTAAGATGTTACTCGACGATTTTCACATGATCATCTTTTGACTTTCGTTAAGAATATAAGATGAACTTGGTTGAAGCGAAAGCTTACCAACACAAACTTGGATAAATATGTAAGCGAGTTAAACTCAGCTCGAAATCTCAAATGTGCATAATCGAAAACTATAGTAATACGACTTTTGTCTCAATATAGGAGATAGAATAGAAATAGACTTTCAAAGTGATAGATGAGTTTTAGTCTCCACATACCTTTTGTTGATGAAGTTCCACAAGCTCTCCTTAGTAGTTCTTCGTCTTCAATTAATGACCGCCGTGAAGTCTAATGCTCAACTACACAATCTATCCTAGTCCGAGACATTACTTTAAGTAGACTAGAAATCAATACTTATAGTTTTGATCACTAACATTGACAAACAAGCTTGAGATAGCAACGCTTGCGAGTTCGACCGAGCAGTGCTCTAACAGCTGGTAATTAAAAAGATATAAAACTAATAACCTTAATTAAAAGATTCTTAATTTATTTCGGCCCGGGATCTCCTTGAGTTATTAAGGAATATCTTTGAACAATAAAAGATAAGAGTTACTGATCATGTTCAAAGTATGTTGACATCTTTTCTTTGTAAATCCTTTTTCATATTTACAATCTTGGAATCGATTATACCACACTTCCAAACAAGTTTAGAATTGGTTCATCTGTATTCCAAGACAACTATGTGATTTATCAAATATCAAATCACTAATCATGGGTTTACGGTTCTACCAAACACAACGATCGGTTCTACCTTAATATGGTTACTGGGACCGGTTACATCAGTTACCAAGATCGGTTACATCAATTACCAGGACCGGTTACCATATACTCATGGTATTATTTGTGATCGGTTACACAAGTCACTAGGATCGGTTACACCAATTACTAGGACCGGTTACGCCAATTACAAGGATCGATTAGAAAACTCTTTTGTGATCGGTTACACCAATTACTAGGATCGGTCACACCAATTACAAATATCGATCATACCATCTTAGGTGATTAATTAGGATCGGTTACATTAATAAAAGTCATACCAATACATAAGTCAGGCACTGTGATTAGTTATACCAAGATACATAACAAGTTATGATCGGTTCTACTAACTCACACATATTAGTAATCCAAATATATGCAATGAATAAAAATACCAATAAGCCTGGCGATTTTCCTTTCGATTCATAAAACAAGTTCATGAATGTACTTCCTTTAAACAAATGTAAACATTGTTTCCTATGATGAAATCTTCACCTTTACCCATACACATAATCACAATAGCATTCATATGATTATGTTGATGTCATATATATACGAAGTTAAAAAGATAAGCGTTATACTTCGTATCCTAATTCCTTAACAATATGATCATGTGATCATGTCTTACTACTAGAGTATAATCATTCACAGCTTCGCAGTTATGTTTTCAATATAGCACGACTTGAAAGATACGTTAGGAATGAAACAGTTCAAGACAAATATTACTAACCTCAAGAGAAAGGATGATGTTGTCGTTGTAGCTTGTTACTTTTTCACATTCTTCAAGTCTTCGAGTAATACTTGTATGTATCATAATCCTAGACTTTCTAGTCTAACATATACGAAGTTGTCTCTAGTTACATAATCAAGCGACTCTTAGATGAGTTTTGATTCACTAAAATATGACAACCAAACTTGACATACTAACGCTTGGTGGGTTCAACCGAGCTATGCTCTAATAATGTCAGCTAAGAGAATCAAGTGCATATAATCCAGCATGGTTCAAGAGACGTAAGGAGCACGGATGAACCTGAATCGGTGGGAGACTGGGTTCGGGATCAACTACATTCCAGTCCGAAGTTAATAATTGGTAGTAGGCTAGTGTCTGTAGCGAATTAATACAAAGCAGTGTTCAAACTGGACTAAGTCCCGGGGTTTTTCTGCACTTGCAGTTTTCCACGTTAACAAAATTCTTTGTGTCTGTGTTATTTATTTTTCCGCATTATATTGTTTATCTTTATAATTGAAATATCACAGGTTGTGCGTTAATCAATTAAAGTAGACACATTCATCCTTGTTTGTTGGATATGACTTGATTGATACTTGGAAATTGATCTTTGGAATCACCAAGTAGAAGCAAGTGATTCGATAATCAACCTAAACAGTTTTTTTAATTAAAAACTATAGTGAACCTACAAGACTTGTTTTTGGAATTCGTATCTTGAAATATAGATTACAAGATTCACTCTTGTTGGAATTCGGTTTATGTATATACATATTGTCGAAGGATCATTAAGTTGTTACTTCCAATTGTATTAGGTTCTGTCTCATAGGACCAAACGAAAAAGTTGGTGGTGTATTTTGGTACCCCCGCGTTTTCAATTGGTATCATAGCAGGCAAACACCTTTAGACCTAATAAGTCTGTGTTTGTAGCGATCTGACCTATAGATATATTATCGAATATGGAATACACAGAAAGTGATTTTGTTCAAAGTTTGGATTTACCACCTGAGAAAACTGTCGCATCTGAACCATTATCTGAAAACCTTCATGAAATCACTTCGTGTGATGAAGAAACTGTGGATAAGTGGGAAACTCGCCTAGAAAAATAGTTGGATAAACTTTTCGATGATAGTGACTCAGATATTGATAGAGATGTAGATGAGAAAGTCTCAGGGTATGTTAAGATGTTTGATCCTTACATAAAAAGAAAACGATGACGACTTCTCGTCTTATTGGATATCTGACTCCTCTCCGTCGAGAAAACGAGAAATTGAGAAAGGTCATGATTGTGGTTATCAACTTGTTCAATACCTTCTTAAAGATCGTGAAGAAGATGTGCTTTCGAATAAATTTGAATGTGATAATCTTCGTCGAGATTTCTTTTTATTGAAAGAGAAACTTGTTGAAGCTGAAACAAGGATTAACTCTCAACAAAGTAGTTTTGATGAAAAAGAAAGTGCTTGTCTCGCTTGAGAAAAACGCCTTGAGGATGATTTAGCTACTCCTCTTGATAAAATCAAGATGTTAGAAGAGGACTTGAAAAAGTTCAATACTAGCACAAAAAAATTAACCACTATGCTAGGGGCAAGTAAAAATCATCGTGATACACGAGGATTAGGCTATAAGGGAATAGATGCTCCAAGTATTAGCAAAGAGGTAAAATTTGTCAAGGCTGGTGATTCTTCTCAACAAAAGGTTTCTACTGATGGAAAAAGTGAAACACTTATACCAGAAGTTAAGGTTCGAAAGAGAAAATTATTTCAACCTCCAAATCCAGCACACATAATTCCAGGTAATAACATTCCTTATGATTGCTATTATCGCGGAAATAAAGGTCACCTGCAAAGGGGATGTCATTTTCGTAAAAGGAATGAAAAACTTCACGATGTTCTTGTTCGGGCATTACTAGAAGTGATTAAACCTAGATCATATGTTAAGGATAATACCCTTGACATTATGGGTTGTCAATGTCCAACCTTTAGGCAAAGGAATCAGTGCTGTGATAAACCTAGATTTACCTATAAACGTTATACGAAGCCTTTTCACAATTGTAATGATTATCAAAAGGATAAATTTGTAAACACGAAGACAAGATCAGATGCTCACAATTGGAGAAAGACTAACTTGCAAAAGATTAATCAATCCAATTCTCTTTCGAGAAACCTTGAAAAGTGTTAGAGCATTGCTCGGTAGAACTCACCAAGCGTTGGTATGTAAAGTTTGGTTGTCATATTTTAGTATCAAAACTCATCTAGAGTCGCTTGATTAAATACTAGAGTCAACTTCGTTTAGGTTAGACTAGAAAGTCTAGGAATGTTGAGACATGCAAGTAATACTCTGAAGACTTGAAGAATGTGAAGAAGTAACGACTACAACGACGACATCATCCTTCCACTTGAGGTTAGTAATATTGACTTGATCTTGTTTCCATTCCTAACGTATCTTTCAAGTCGTGCTATATTGAAAACATAACATGCGAAGCTGTATATATTATATATAATACTCTGGTGATGTAACTTGGTCATAATAGTATGATCAAAGTGTCAAGGAAAAGCATATTACGAAGTATGAATGCTTATCTTTTGGAACTTCGTAAGTATGACATCGACGTAATCTATTGTATATAGTTATATGATTATTTTTGCATTATATAGGAATGATTTCACCCTAGAAAACAATGTTTTATAACATTTGTTTAAATGAAGTACATTTATGAACTTGTTTCATAATCGAAAGGAAATCATGATTGGTCTTGTTATTCATTGAATATCTTTTGGATAACCAATGAAAGACGACTTTGGTATAACCTATCTTAACTTATTGAGATTTATGGTATAACCGGTCATAGCCTATATAATTAATATGGTTTGTTGCAATCGGTCATGAGCTTCATTGTAAATCTAGTTGTACCGATCACAAGCTATATTGTAATGCAAGTTGTAACCGGCCATAAGTTACTTTTGGAACCAAGGTATAACCGGTCACAAAATGAATTGGAAGTTAGTTTTAATCGATCACAAGCTACCTTTAGGAAGCAAGGTGTAACCAATCACAAGCTAACTGAGAAAGTAAGGTGTAACCGATCACAAGCTACCTCTGGGAAGCAAGGTGTAACCGGTCAAAACCTGGTTTGGGAAACATGGTATAACCGATCATAAATTACATTATGAGGTTGGTACAGTCTATCCCAAGAAGCAAAACTGAGTTTCCAATATTCACATATCTCTGTAAGTTTTGTGTGAAGCTTGGAATTAGGGTTTGCCAAGAAACTTCTAGATG
This sequence comes from Papaver atlanticum, assembly GCA_023531105.1. Lineage (NCBI taxonomy): Eukaryota > Viridiplantae > Streptophyta > Magnoliopsida > Ranunculales > Papaveraceae > Papaver > Papaver atlanticum. The sequence continues at coordinate 1,551,173 of JAJJMB010008429.1, read as the reverse complement.
TCGACATATTTGAAAATATACATAACTCTTATCATTTATAGTTCAAAGATATTCCTTGATACTCAAGGTGATCCCTTGTCCGAAAATGTGAAAAGCATTTAATTATGATTTTCATCATATATGTTTTAATTACCAGCATTTAAAACATATCCTCTGGAAAATATTATTAGTTAATGTGCTAGACTAATAATAGAATCTTTTCCATGAGAATTTTAAGAAATATTGGTTAACATTTATTGGGAATAGGAAAACTGAATTTAGGTGCTTTAATGCATATCTTGAGAATATTTTCAGTTTTGGAATTTCCTTGTTGTCCAAACAACCTTGGTCTATAAATACTCGATTTTCCATTTCTTGAAAACTATCCTAAGAGCCAGGAAAACTTCATTTCTTGATGTTTCTGGTGGAGCCGTCTATTCGGAGAGGAAAGTATCCTAATTAGGTGAAATCTCTTACGACTGCTCGTTTAAAGACTTATGTTGGGTCAAGAAGCTCTACGAGCACCATTGGTGGGAAACTAGATAATTGTAGTGTTATTAGTTTTCGATTATTGATTTGATTAACTAACAGTTGCTGAAACTTTTATTGCACCTATTTTGTTTATTCTTGAGAATCTTCTCTTATGATATAAGATTCATTCAGACTAGATCAAAGTATCGACATGATCTTTAGAACCATCTTCGGATCTAAGGATATCTTGTGATAATCCATTGTTAACAGACTTCGTTCTGTGTGTGATTCATCAAAATAGGATTCAAGCGTTGTTGTGCAGGTATTTGAAGGAAATAGGAGATTTGAAGACGAAATGGAATTCTTATTACTTTTCGTATCTTGTGGATTTAGTGCACAAACCTTGAACGGATGGGATCCAACTAGAATCGGTTTATCTTTGATAGACTTGATTAATTAGTTGCGTGAGATCGACAACTCTCTATAGTTTCTCTTTGAGATCTACATCGATTGGGTATGAATCTAAACTTGATTATTTCGGTAATCAAATGATAGATTTATCTAACCAGACAAAGGAGTTTATTATATTAAACATAACAGCTTTTGTCAACGACTCACTTATCTTATAGCAAGATTGATTAGAGTGGTTACCAAACATATTCTACCTTTGCTGTTTGGAATACGATCCAAAGGACTTGATATTCACGTGCGTGACTCTAGAAGTCGAAGGGGCAGGGATACTGAGGGAACAAAGTAGCTAGGGGTAGTCTTCTTGGTCTCAACTATACGAAGTTGGTATTAGATTTTGTGTATCGGCTTAATTCTGAGAGTATTCAAAACTGGACTAGGTCCCAGGGTTTTTATGCATTTGCGGTATCCTTGTTAAAAAATCTTGGTGTGTCTTTAACTTTGTTTCCCGCATTATAATTGAGATTATTATTAAGTAAAATACACAAGTACGTTAACTCCGTAATACTTGATATTGATCCTATAGAGTTTCGGTTATTTCCGAACCTATTATCAAGTACACACTTTATTGTCGTATTGTCTCGATCTTGTATCCATAGTCAATCACACAAGTGATCTTGTTGTTGTATTGTCTCGATCTCGTATCCATAGACGATCACCCGAAGTGTGAACCGAATTAGTTGTATTGTCTCGACTCAGTCCATATACGATCACATTCGGTAGAGGTCTTATAGGTTGATAAATAAAAGATTGTGGTGTATTTGGGTACCCTCGTCTTTTCAATTGGTATCAGAGTAGGAAAACATGAAAAGATCTAACAATTTGTGTTTGGTGCGATCTAACCTATAAGACATGAGTCGAAGTAAGAAAAGTAAAGCTAAACTTATAAAGGACTAAGTTAGCGTACATCAAGAAGTTGAGAATAATCTTTCAAAAAGGGTCAATGGAAATTGGTCTCGCAGTTCTTTCCTGAAATCAAGTACAAATTCTATGACTAATAAACACTTGATTGAGAATCATGTTCATGATAGGAAAAGAATGCATCCAAAATAAAAGGTACAAGTGCCTGACTCAAAATCTATTTTGGATCTGATTCCAATTACTGGTGGAAAATCTTATGTTTCTATCCCAGACAGTAAGAAAGATTTAAACCCACTATCCTTCCTTAATTCTGAGTTTTTGACTGGATTGCAAAGGTTTTTTTTAATAAAGTCAAAACTCTTTCAGAAGTAGGAAAATCCATTGATTGTCTGGAAGTTGTCTTAATTAGAACTTATTGTTCAACGAATGTAAGAATTTGTGAAACAAAGCGAGAATCACTTACCCTCCAAAATAATCTGAAAGATTATTCGGAACAAAAACTGGATTTGTGTAATGAAGTGAATCAAAAAACTTCAGAGTGTGAATGCCTTACACAATCGCTAGATCATTCACGAATAAGGAATAGAATCCTTGAAGAAGAAATTCTTACAGTGTCATATCAATAGGTATGTTTTGGCAAATATTTAGAAAGACATTTTCAACAAGGTATGGACACCTTAAAAAACCATATCGAAAGTCTTGAAACAAAGATATCTACAATCTGTAAGATGACTGATCAAGACTACATGGGTGCGAGTAAAAGGGAAACACAATCCTGGGCTCAAAGAGTAATCAAGAATATAGCATCCCGCAATAATCATGATAAAAAGGATGTATCAACCATTTTCGAAACCCATATAAGGACACAAGATCATGTCTTTAAATATAAGAAGGAAAATGTTACTTCAAAGGTACTTGGTGAGGAAAATTCTTCTCACCCTAACACTTAGATGTGTTCGAAAGTGCATCCTTACAATGCCCAATCTATTGATGTAAGTAAGCACAAGTATCTGGGCATCTGGTATCCTGTTAATATCTCTTATTCAACATAGAGAATATACACAATCTACTTGAAGATATTTAATAATTCTTTATGTGTAGAAAAGTTGTCTTACAACAACTTGTGTAAACAGGATGAGTTTTATTGTTTAAGTATTTTTACTGCATGATTTTGAAGATTGATTCTTTTCAAAAAACTTTAGGATATGGAGACACATAAGATGCGAAATTATTTTCGAATCTGGTCAGAATTAGTTATTTAAGGCTGATACCTATGTTTGGCTTGTGTTGAAATCCTCTGGTTTATGTACTCATCTTGTTTGAGAACTTATATTAAAAAGATGTATCCTCAAACCAGGTCTCAAGCCAAGATTTTGAAAGCCTTGGGTGAAAAGGTTTCTAGTGAAACTATTAATCTTGTTGATTCCTTCAAGAAATCTGGTTGTGAGGATAAACGAAAAGAGAATGAAGATGTGACATCTCATGCAGGAGTTACTAATCTTCTTATCCAAAAACAGTTTGGATGCTAAGATTGATATTCTCAATCTTCGTCAAGTCCTCCTCAGTACTGTTGAAACTCATCATAGACAGGTAGCATTACTAAGAACAATTATCCGTAACCAAAGAAAGTTGATTATACTTGGAATCGGTAATAGAGAGTATGCTTTAGCCTGTGAATATAATCAAGGTATTGTGTGTAGAATCCGGGAAATCGGTCGTGATGTTGTAGATGAAGAACCCCAGAAATTTGAGAATATTGAGGACGATATTTGAAAAAAAACTGTTTAAAGATCTAATTGTAAAATAGACATCAATGTGTTGCTTTATTTCGATATTTTGTATAAGGTCTATTTTGAATAAAACTATCAATATTTATTTATGAATAAAATTATTTTTTTTTGTTTCATGTGATAGTTTCCGATTGCATAGCCCGTGAATGAATGTTTATATTTTTGCTATGTGATTTCGGTTTTATGAGATGTTTGATTTCGGTTTTATTAACCCTAATATTCGATCTCATATGGTGAATGTCCTTATGATTTGTGTGTCTTTTTGATTTAGCGGGATTAAGTTCTATCCCATGTTGGTAGGATTTATCAAAGGATCGTAAGGTGTTCTGATTGAAACTCATATGTGAAAAGTCACAATATGTTGATAATCAACTTATGTTTACATAAGTTGTGTATAGCATAACATATGTGTTTCGGGTTTAGACTTTTGCTATTGGCACGCATTAGTTAAAACCGATTAAACCTTTCTATGGTAAAGGTTGCTTTTGTTGTTGTTCGTTTGTTCTTGCGAGAGGATGACAATACACTGGGGGAGAGTTCTTATTTGAACTTGCGCTTAATGATATATCTTTCTGGGGAGTAGTGGCTGCAGAAATTGAGGTAACGATTTTATTTGTTAGTTAATCATTTTTCCTGTTTAAGAAAAGCCTGTTTATATTGCATATATTTTTCTTTTGCTTAACAAAATTTCGGTAGAATTGATATATTCCGTTATGTTGTGTATGTATTGTTTATATGATTCAATTGTTTCCGGTTAAGAAAAACTGTGTCAATTTATTGGCTTATGATTTGGTATCTTCTTTATCATGGGTATCAAGTGTTTTTGCTTAACAAAATTCGGTACAATTGCGGTGCTGTAATATTTATATTTGTTTCAATTGCTTCCAGTTAAGAAAAATAATTGCAAGTCAATTTATTTTGGTTTGTATCTATTGTTTTTGGCTTAACAAAAATACGGGATCATTTGTTTAGTCCATATGATTCTGGATAAGAGAAACTAAGTTAATTCTGATCTTAGTTAGACTTATCAATTAGAAGATTTGGTTATTCAAGTCTAATCGAATGCTTTGACAGGAAAAACTAGTTAACTAACACAGTGTTTGTCTTGTCTAAAGGGAAATGTCTAAGTTATTTTCTGAAATAATTAGAGCCTGATGAGAAAAATAAAGTTAATTCTGATCTTTATTTTGGTCTTGTCGAAATAAGCGATTGTACATACGCAATCGGTTCAACAATGGAATTAAGTATCTTAGTCAATTTGTTGGACTATAGGGAAAATTGCTTCGGGCAATTGTTTCCTTGATAACATATTGAAACTAAATAACTTTTGTAGTTTCGGTTTTAATATCGTTTATCTAAAATGGCATGTGAAACCTTCGTGCTTAACTCTTATAAGTTGTAAAAGTCTTATAGATTTGCAAGATCCTTTCGGTTTGACCTTTATTTGCTCGAACCTTTGTCATTTTGTGAAAAAAAGGGAGAGAAATATATGGAGTAAACAAGTGATTTTTAATTACTAGGAAAGGACAATTGTGCTTAAACGTTATATCTAACAAAAGAGTAAAGCATAGACTAAGGGGGAGAAACATATCATAATGTTGTGTGGTATTTCTGACTACAAAAGGGGATTAACAAAGATGTTCAGATTGAATATTTACCTAGCTTGCCTTTAGGGGGAGTAAAAGCTTTTGTTATTCAAATTCAACAACGGCATTTATTTATTGAATATATGCAGGATATTGTGCTGTTGAAACTTTGGAATCAAGAGTATGAAGAATGAGTTATTTTGTAATTCATTTAGCTCCATATGTAATAAGAGTTTTGTCACTAAAATTGACAAAGGGGGAGATTGTTAGAGTATAGCTCGGTTGAACTCACCAAGTGTCGACATGTCAAGTTTGGTTGTCATATTTTAGTATCAAAACTCATCTAGAGTCGCTTGATTAAATACTAGAGTTAACTTCGTTTAGGTTAGACTAGAAAGTCTAGGAATGTTGAGACATACAAGTATTACTCTGAAGACCTGAAGAATGTGAAGAAGTAACGACTACAACGACGACATCATCCTTCCACTTGAGGTTAGTAATATTGACTTGATCTCGTTTCCATTCCTAACTTATCTTTCAAGTCGTGCTATATTGAAAACATAACATGCGAAGCAGTATATATTTTATATAATACTCTAGTGATGTGACTTGGTCATAATAGTATGCTCAAAGTGTCAAGGAAAAGCATATTACGAAGTATGAACACTTATCTTTTGGAACTTCATAAGTACGACATCGACATAATCTATTGTAAATAATTATTTGATTATGTGTGCATTATATATGAATGATTTCACCCTAGGAAACAATGTTTTATAACATTTGTTTAAAGGAATTACATTTATGAACTTGTTTCATAATTGAAAGGAAATCATGATTGGTCTTGTTATTCATTGAATATCTTTTGGATGACCAATGGAAGATGACTTTGGTAGAACCTATCTTACCTTGTTGAGATTTATGGTATAACCGGTCATAGCCTATATAATTAATATAGTTTGTTGCAATCGGTCATGAGCTTCATTGTAAATCTAGTTGTAACTTATCACAAGCTATATTGGAATGCAAGTTGTAACCGGCCATAAGTTACTTTGGGAACCAAGGTATAACCGATCGCAAGATGAATTGGAAGTTAGTTGTAATCGATCACAAGCTACCTTTAGGAAGAAAGATGTAACCAATAACAAGCTAACTCAGAAAGTAAGGTGTAACCGATCACAAGCTACCTCTGGGAAGCAAGGTGTAACCGGTCACAACCTAGTTTGGGAAACATGGTATAACCGATCACAACTTACATTGTGAGGTTGGTACAACCGATCCCAAGAAGTAAAACCGAGTTTCCAATATTCACATATCTCTGTAAGTTTTGTGTGAAGCTTGGAATTAGGCTTTACCAAGAAACTTCTAGATATCGACATATTTGAACATGTACATAACTCTTATCATTTATAGTTCAAAGATATTCCTTAATACTCAAGGTGATCCCTTATCCGAAAAAGTGAAAAGCATTTAATTATGATTTTCATCATATATGTTTTAATTACCAGCATTTAAAACATGTCCTCTGGAAAATATTATTAGTTGATGTGCTAGACTAATAATAGAAGATTTTCCATGAGAGTTTTCGGAAATATTGGTTAACATTTATTGGGAATAGGAAAACCGAATTTAGGTGCTATAATGCATATCTTGAGAATATTTCGGTTTTGGAATTTCCTTGTTGTCCAAACAACCTTGGTCTATAAATACTTGAGTTTGTATTTCTTGAAAACTATCCTAAGAGCCAGACAAACTTCATTTCTTGATGTTTCTGGTGGAGCCGTCTATTCGGAGAGGAAAGTATCCTAATTAGGTGAAATCTCTTACGAACGCTCGTTTAAAGACTTTTGTGGGATCAGGAAGCTCTACGAGTACCGTTGGTGGGAAACTAGATAATTGCAGTGTTATTAGTTTTCAATTATTGATTTTATGGACTAACGATTGTTGAAACTTTGATTGCACATAGTTTGTTTATTCTTGAGAATATTCTCTTCTGATATAAGATTCACTGAGACTAGATCAAAGTATCGACGGGATCTTTAGATTCATCTTCGGATATAAAGACATGATAATCCATTGTTAACAGACTTCGTTCTGTGTGTGATTGATTACAAGAAGATCCAAGTGTTGTATTGCAGGTATTTGAAGGCAATAGACGATTTGAAGACGAAGAAGAATTCTTATTAGTTTTCGTATCTTGTGGATTTAGTGCACAAACCTTGATCGGTAGGGATCCAACTAGATTTTTTTTTTTTTTTGATAAACAAGTAACCTTTTCATTAATTGAAATTCGAGGTTACAATGAGTTTAAGATCGAAAATAAGATAATACAAAGTAACTAGAACATATCGTAAAAGTACAATACCGAGAAATCCAACAAGAGAAAGAAAAGGATTACCGGAGTAAGACAAATACAAGTATGAATAAGATCCAATTAAATCAGAGGAAGAATGGTTTTTCTCGGAATTAAAATCCAACCATTTAGTTTGTTTTTCTTCTTTTGAAAGATATGCTCCCAAAATAGGAGTGATTTGCTCAAATCTCTTGTAAATAGTGATGAAGCTTCCGTCGTCAAAGAAATCATCGTAGAGATTCTGATCCAACTAGAATCGGTTTATCTTTGATAAACTTGATTGATTAGTTGTGTGAGATCGGCAACTCTCTATAGTTTCTCTTTGAGATCTATATCGATTGAGTGCGAATCTAAACTTAATTATTTCGGTAGTCAGAGGATAGATTGATCTAACCAGACAAAGGAGTTTATTAGATTAAACATAAGAGCCTTTGTCAACGACTCACTTATATTTTAGCAAGATTGATTCAAATGGTTACCAAATAGATTCTTCCTTTGATGTTTGGAATATGAACCAAAGGACTTGTTATTCACGTGCATGACTCTATGAGTCGAAGGCGCAGGGATACTGAGGGAACTAAGTAGCTAGGGGTAGTCTACTTGGTCTCAACTATACAAAGTTGGTATTATATTTTGTATATTGGCTTAATCCTGAGAGTATTCAAAACTGGACTAGGTCCCGGGGTTTTTCTGCATTTGCGCTTTCCTCGTCAACAAAATCTTGGTGTATATTTTACTTTGTTTTCCGCATTATAATTGTTCTTAAAATTAAGTAAAATACACAAGTACGTTAACTCCGTAATACTTGATATCGATCCTATAGAGTTTCGGTTATTTTCGGACCTATTATCAAGTACACACTTTTTGTCGTATCGTCTCGATCTTGTATGTCAATCACACAAGTGATCTTCTTCTTGTATTGTCTCGATCTCGTATCCATAGACGATCACACGAAGTGTGAACCGAATTAGTTGTATTGTCTTGACTCAGTCCATAGACGATCACATTCGGTAGAGGACTTATAGGTTGATAATTAAAAGATTATGGTGTATTTGGGTACCCTCGTCTTTTCAAAAAGGATAAAGGGAAGAAGGTTCAGGTTGTTCCTAAACACACTCAGAAGCGGGTACCAAAGAAAGTCAATGAAGCATTGAGTGTGAAAAGGAATAATCTCCCAGAAAATTTCATGACTATGGAAAAGGCAGAATCCATGATGTTGGAAGTTAAAAGTTTCTTGGGAAAGATGGGTCTAGATATGAATGGATCTAAAAGTGATCTCCTTCATAATAATCCAAAAGTGAAACACAAGAATTGGTGGAAGAAGAAACGGAATAAACCAAAAACTATAGATGCAAAAAATGGGGCTTCAATCGCCTGTGGTGAGCAAGAGATTGTTCATCTCAACACAACTTGATTGTGTTGGAAGTGTACCCTCACCAAGAAATGACCTATTAGAAAGATGGTGTGGAAGGCAAAAGAATTAGTGCGCACATATTATGTTGGGTAAGATTTTGAATATTTGGTAAAGCTTAGGATTCACAATTGGATTCTTCTAAAGATGTATGTCTATAAACTTGAACAAGATTCATGATTATTTTTGTTATATGCTTGATGCCATGATCTATTATTTTCGCAAAGTGATTTGGTGGAAACCCGAGTGTGTCTTTAAAAATTTATTTGAAATTTAATACCTAATGTTTCAGGAGACAAGAATTTGCATCTCTACCTTGTTGAGCCTACGCTCCAAAGAGATGATACCATGTTAACAGGTTTATAATCTTCTTTTTTTAAATGGTTTATGACAATAAAATCCGTAATGGTTGTCATATTTGTCTTCTATGCACCTATAAAAGAGTCAATGTAGTAATATACAACTCAAGGTGAACCACGTCGTTTGTAATGACTCGATGTGGATATCAACACTTCTTATGCTCTTTGTAGAGTTCTCCCTGCCTATCTGACTCCTTACAAGAGACGAGAACAGGATCCATGGGAATTTCTGCATTAAAAACTAAGAAGGATATGCAATGGATAGTCTATCTAATCATAATGTTGATATTTAATTCTGGGTAGAACTATCAAGACACGATAATCATGTTGATTCCGGGTACATCATTCACTTTTAGTTTATTTGCTATCAAGGAACTATTTGAAGTGGAATTTCAGGTTCTACTCTACAGGCCTATGGAATGTGTGTCACAGTACTCGCAAACAGTTTATGAAGGAAACCTCGGATTATTGTTGGTTTAGTCTCAACACTTTTAAGGATATTCCATATTTTAATTCTTATTACAATCGATTGTTGGATTTATTTTATCGGCTCAAGCGGGATTACATAGGATTGGATACTCTATATTATACCATTACATACACGTTCAAGACTGACAATTCAAAGCTAGCGTTATTGTGTACTGGCGGGAATGTTTAGTCAGTTTAGAATTTTTGATGGGTGTGCGCCAAGATCATTTCTCAAGAAACTTTCTGCTCCACTCTTCATATAGTGCCCAGGTGAAGTCAAGATTGATTTTGAAATGTGCAAGGGTATCACAGGGATAATTATTGGCTTTGCTAAATTTCTAGAGTTTTCTAGTTTATTTGTGTTTGATAGGGGAAAAGTTTTTTCAAGTCATGTGTGGGGTTCGTGGTACCAGCTAAGAAGGGATAATAGCTGGATCCTTGTGACGTTAGTAAGAGTTCATCTTATAAATATTGAAGCTCATTTTTCTGATCAGGTTGGAAGTTTAATTGGGTCTGCACCAAGACCAGTTTACACTGACGTTTCTGGTGTCACGTTTTTAATAATGCTTACAAATGGGGTGAGGATCTATACTGGAGTTATTGTGCAGGTTAAGAGAACTCGCTTTATTAAGGAAACAAGTGGAGGGATTTGTGGAAGTCCTAGAAATTCCAGTTTTCAAGTTACTGCAAAATGTAAGGAAGGCTGGGGTAGTAGGACTGCAGGTTCAAAGCGTCCTCGTAGGATGATATGGCTAGTGGTTCTAGTTCAACATGGATTCTCACCAACGTTGTTCGCAAAAGGTATTTCTGCTAGCGCCTATGTATGTGTACTTAGTGGCATGATAGCGACTGGTTTTCCTTGGCGTGCCAGTAAGAATATAATATGGAGACATCATCACAATCTAGAACCTTATGAAGAGTTCTCCGCATCAGTTAGCAGGTGGGTATGGCATGTAGTTCTGCACCAGTGTCGATTCATGCTTGAGTCATTACAACTGGTACTTCTAATAGCCTCTGAGGATGCATACAACAGGATACTTGAAGACAACTGGGGACTGAATTTTTCATCCTTGAGGACAAGGATGTTTTTCGAGGGGTCGGTAATGTCATGTACCCTCTTTGAGAGAAGAGTTCTAATATAAGTTAGTGTCAGTATCTAATATAAGTTGTTGGTGGTAGTATTTAATTTAAGAGTGGGTGCGTTTATCAATTGTATGGATGGCTTGGATGTAACCATATGGTGGGATTATGGCCGTTAGATGTTAGGTTGGATTGTCTCTAGCTTTATAAGAGAAATGAGTCTGTAATGAAGAGTTTATCAAATTATCAATCAATTAGAAATTTTTTCTTAGGTTGTGTTCATTTGAACTCAGAGAGGCTTAATTCTCACGAATAAAGAGAGGTTTATCCTCAAATCTATCCACCCCCTCTTGTCATTATATGCAGGTACATGACACTGGGTAGGTATGCATACCGGGTATGGATATGCGTACCTTGCTCCAAGCAGTTCATGTGATTCTCCCACTTTTAATTTTGGAATATTCCCAATAGCCATAGACAGTTTACACTGTTTGTTTGGGCAATTTCCAAATAATCAACTTAAATTATAAATAAGTTTGTGAACAATAAATTGTTCTAACTAAGATTCATAAGGATCTATGAACATCGATTGGTCGAATCATATTTCGAAAGTTGAAACAAGACAAGCTTGAACTCAAATTTTTTTATTCGCAATATTAAATCTATTAAAATCGTACGACAACATCTTGTAAAATAGATAGGCAAACACGATGAGTAAATATGATAGGTCATTCTTCACATACCTCTTTTTGATGAAGTTCTCGCAAATGTCTTCGTTTGTTCTCCAGTTTCAATCTTCGAGGTATTTAAGTGATATCTACTCAATTATCATGCTCTAATCCTAGTATGAGACTTGACTTTAGTAGACTAGAAATCAAGATATAGTTTTGTGCATCTTACATTGACAACAAACTTGAAATAGCAAAACATGCGAGTTCGACCGAGCGAGGATAACAACTTTCACTTAAGTAACTTTTTTTTTTTGAAAGATACACATACTCATGTTGCAATTTTAAGACATGAATCGACACATATAAAAGGTCCAGGAATAAAGCCAGATCACTTGTTTGCTAACACAAAGTTTTAATATACGAGACGTTCACTATGAAACTATTGAAAGATTTGAGTCTATTGAGAAAGCATTTTAAAGAAACTAAAAAGGAGGTTTAAAAAACAATATTTTGTTGATATTTTGTAAAGGCAAAAAAAAAAAAAAAAAAAACCTTGCTTAAGATTTTGTTGTTGGTCACAACACCATTGTTGCAACATATTGTAAATTAAGTTACTATTTCATGTTGTTGCTAACTTATGCGCACCAAATTAAGGAATTTTGGTTAGAGCAGATCACAAAAACTTGGTTCAATTTTTACGTGAGGAAGTTTCACCTAGGTATCTTTTTTTTCTTTCTGAAAGATATAGATACTCATGTTGCAACTCTAAGACATTGAAGTGACACATATAAAAGGTTCAGGAAAAAAGCCATTCCACTTGTTTGCTAACATAAAGTTTTAATTCACGAGACGTTCGCTGTGAAACTATTGTAAGATTCGAGTCATGAGAAAGCATTTCGAAGAAACTGAAAAAGTGGTTTAATATACAATATATCAACAATTTGTTTTATTTTATGTATGTGCATCAACTGGTTTTGGAGCTACCTCAAGTATTTTTAACAGTACATACAATGTTTTCGGCCAGAACGCCTTTGGTCAACAATAAGGATCGACCTCATGTTTATTTGACTGCTTAGGCATCTCCATCTAGCTCATGTTTATTTGACTGCTTAGGCATCTCCATCTAGCTCATGGTTTATGTTGGTAATTATGTTGGTAATAATAATATAATTGTTCTTAGCCATGTTACATTAATATTTGTATTATGCTTCAGGCGTGTTATGTGGTGATAAAAATGCATATTTTCACATTTCGTGCTTTTTAATTTACTTGTTTTTCGTCTTGGTTGTGCGTAAGGTTGCACAACGGGTAGGGTGGGTAGGGTATGGCCTATTTCGCCACCCTACCCGCTGAATGGTGGGTAAAAAAAATTTACCCGCCACCCTACCCGCCAGTAAATGGATAAGATCCTACCCGACCCATTAATTGACGGGTTGGGTAGGATAGGGTGGCGGGTATATCCGTTTTTTTTTTCACAATTAGTCACTAGCGGTCAAAGAGACAGTCAAGGGTCAACTAACAGTCAACGCCAGTCAAAGGTCAAAGTCCAGTCCACAATTAAAGGTTAACTCGGTCAATGGTCCACTGAGTCAAATAGGGAATCGGTGAGTCAACTCAGGTTAAACAAGGTTCACTCAACTCAGTCAGACAACTGAGTCAGCTAAACAAATTGAGTCAGCTAAACTGATTGGGATGACTAACAGGCCTAATACTCAAGAACAGAAGTTTATACAAACATTAAACATTCCAATCATTCAAACCAACTTCCAATCTAATTACAAACACAATAAAGGATGCTTTAGACATCACATATCTTAGGACATGCTTATCAGCGAAATGTATAAACTTCCATCAATACGGGCGTGAATTGTTTCCCCACGTTGATGTCTATCAGGCCCAGAGCATCCATCTCTGTAGTTGTCTCTGCGCCCAACACTACCATAACTACCGCTGTAATATAACCAAAAAAGAAGAGAAGTGAACAATTTAGCCATTAGAATTGGGAACTACATGAATAATAAAAATTCTGAGATTGTTTATACTTCTGGACTGTTTTATTCTGAGATTGTTTATACTTCTGGACTGCTTTATACATCAAATTTTCACAACATATAGTTTATAACAGAAGACTCAATTCTAAACCTCTGGTGCCACAGCACTATGCCAGCAACATCAGAAGAGAAACATCTAGCTTTATTGGCAATTTGAACTAGGTGTCATCTACAGCTGCTAGCCTAAATCCTTGAAAGTAGAAAACCAGATAAGTTGCCATATCACATAATATGTGAACAGTTGCAACCCAGAACAATGTAAACCTGAGCACGCTTTTGTTAATACTACTAAATCAACAAACGCACACAACACAACTAAATATTTAAGATGTTTACATGCATAGAGTTGCTTATCATGGCAGAGCGTCCCCTTGACAATTAAAATGTTGGGCAATGATCAATGCAACTACCAAATTCGTAAATTCTCTTCTCCTCAGTTTACCAACTTCAGATTTCTTAGCAATGATTTGTAGCCCTTATAAGTATGTATCACAGGTTTTTCACAACTTATAGGTTAGACCTCTCAAATTAGTATTACAAGTTGGTAGTGGTAGCAATCTTTCCTAGAAGCAATTAATGTCAAACCATTGCATTCAGAAATCCAATGATATTATAACATTTGACATGCTAATTCATTTCGTGAACAAACAAAGGCAGTGTATATCCCATGAGAATACATAAGTCAGCATGGTTCACAATCTAAAGCGTATTTCAAAAATAAGGTATATGCTAATTGACTCATAATACCTTATTCTTCATGTTTATTCTTTAATCGTCATCTACGATGATGGAATAACCACTTAGATCACCAAATAGATCTGCAACACATCAAAATTCAGTCAAATCTCAATAACCATTGGCAGCAAAATCACTCAAACTCAAATTGCCCACCAAAATATGACTCGACAGCATAAAGATAAATTCAACAACAACAAGTTTTATACCTGACTCGACAGCGTCATCCTCGTCCGTCTCAGCTCCGAAAGTAGAAGGATCCATGTCAATTGGGGTACGCAACCAGTTTTGTAATAAAATCAAGGCCTCTACTGTCCTGGGCCTTAAAGAACTTCGAAAATGACCAAGTATTCGCTTTCTAGTACTGAAAGCGGATTCAGAAGCAACAGATGAGATAGGGATAGCAAGTACATCTCTTGCTATGAGTGACAGAATGTCAAACCTGGCAGCATTGATTTTCCACCAAACCAATATATCAAATTTAAAACCTTCTTTGTCTTTAGTTGGTGAGTAAATTGGCTCCGCCAAGTATCTTTCCACCTCTGATTTGTCATAATCTTCCAATGTAGACAGCTGGATTTTACGTGCATCTCTATGAGCCTTATGCTTTTTCTTTCTAGTTAAAATAGAACACGAACTCCCTTGACTAGAACTAACACTAGTTTCACCTACAGACTCTGATGAGGCTAACACACTTCCCACAACTGAATATTCTGATTTATAAGCTGCATATAAGTCATCAAAATCTTCTCTCACTTTCTCTACCCAATTTTTTACTAGTCTTTGTTTCTACGCAGGATTATCATGCACAATCAAGTCTTCTATTGTTACAACCAATCCACGTTCTTTTTCCCTTGGATAAAGAAGAACAGCAATAAACAACAAAGCATTCATTTTCTTGTAATCTCCCCAATACTTATTGTATTTCAACAGCATTTTTTCACCCATATGGCTT
Organism: Papaver atlanticum; assembly: GCA_023531105.1. Classification (NCBI taxonomy): domain Eukaryota; kingdom Viridiplantae; phylum Streptophyta; class Magnoliopsida; order Ranunculales; family Papaveraceae; genus Papaver; species Papaver atlanticum. The sequence goes on along the minus strand of JAJJMB010008429.1, from coordinate 1,535,935 downwards.
AAAAAGGCATCGTCATCAGTATTTTGCCAATCATGTAATTCTCCACGAACATCACTAAGTTCTTCCAAAAAAGTATGTGAACTGACATACGTAGATGCAGAGAACTCAACGGTGGCTTCATAAAATACCTGTACAAACAATACATAAAGTGTAAAAGATCCCTCAGCTACAGCATCTTCCAAATCATATTATAAGGATAATACTTATTTTAGTTATACTTGTGCATATGCATACAGGTTTTTGCATTAGAATCTAATAGTAGAGGCTATTAAGGTTACATCTGAGAGTAGAAGTAGTTTTTTTTTTCTATTCAGACATTTCACCTATGCAACCCAATAAAAAAACAAGGTTATTTAGTTGTTTAAGAGGACTCAATTTCATTTCCTTGTTTTCGCATATAAGGAAAATCTACAAACCTAGGGTTTCTACTTTCCTGTGAACTTCAAAGATATGAGGAGAAATTTGATGAATCTCAAACAAAATGGGCAGTGTTAATAGATTTACAAGAGATGCTTAGAATTACAGTGTTGGTCATTTTCATTTGTCTCCCCATTTAACATTTTAAGAGGTGAATACAATTGCAACCAAAGCCAACCATTACCTCACCAAACAACTATTTAGAGTATTAAACCTATAAACCTAAACATATTATAGACCTTAAAACAATATGATAAAGACCAACTCAATTCAAATTGAACTGTCCATAACAAAGATATGCATGTCCACAGCAAAAATAGCAGAAATGTAGAGATTTATCACATGCCATAAACATGAAAGTACTAGGCAAAAGTGCAAGGTGCAAGCAAAAACTATTTTATATACTTGAAAGCATGCCATACTACCAAATCAGGAACCACATGAACAGAGGAAATCAGCTTAACGTTCGTGAAAGAGGTTCAAGGTTAGTGATCTGAATCCTAAAAACCATAATACAACACCATAGATATGTTTAGTGATCTAACCAACAGACAACTGTGTTTAATTGTAGGCATAATTGGATTGGCCACAACCACTGCATCCAGGATATTGGTCAATTGGGAATGAATTCAGAAAAGTGTGAGTGTATATATCACTAAACATCTCTATAAGATGAAAACATTTTTTTGTGGTGTTATATCTTGCTTATATATGCATCATATCCTATCATACTATCTAACTAATTAGTAAGACAAGTGTTCTTGCTTATATATGCATCTAAGCATAAAAAAAATCCGATCACAATGCAAATTAGACAGAAATTGTAGTTATCATAACATAACATTCTGACCTTGTTTATAACATAACATTCTGACCTTGTTTTATCATGCAATCAGTTCTAAAATGATTGAGAAAGAAGCTTAAATACCTGTAGAAACTGAACTAGCACTCGAGCATTAGACCAATCATACTTTTCGGGAGCATGCACTTGAGGCTTTTTTTTCTTTCCTTTTCTCCGACCAGCTAATGGTTCTTCGGGAGCATCCGAATCAGATGAACTAGATTCTAGTTCATCAGGAACGTCTGTACTATCAATATCAGCACCCATTGTTGGTTCATCAGGAATATCAAAAATAAACCTATCATGAAATGCTTTGTCTGACCGTGCTAGCCTTATAAAGGCCTTTTCATACTTCTCTGCAGCATCCAGCATTAAGTAAATGGAATTCCACCTAGTTTTGACATCTAATACTAATCCTTTTTTATATTCTATCCTCTCAAGAGATACAGCATCTAAGAACTTTTTCATTCTAGCAGGAGAGTTCGTGACGTATTTTACCACCGACCTGATTCTAAGCACTGAAATATGATACTTCTTCAACCCATCCTTGACAACTAGAGCTAATACGTTGGCATCACATCTGACATGCAAATGTTTACCACTAACAATTGAGCTTCCCTAACTTACAACTCTCTCTTTGACATATTCAATTGCCTTTGTATTGGCAGAAGCATTATCAAGAGTGATAGTAAAAACCCTCTCAAGTCCCCACTCTATCAAACACTTCTCTAATGCTATTCCAATTTATTCCCCTCCATGACTACTGATTAAACAAAAGCAAATGATTCTTTTGTGTAACTTCCAATGATCATCAATAAAGTGAGCCGTAACTACCATATAATTGTAGTTTTGAATGGACGTCCATGTATCGGTTGTTAGACAAACCCTTACCTTGTTCATCTTGAAATAATTCACCAGATTGGCCTTTTCACTCACAAATAATCTGCAGATATCACGATATACTTTCATCCGAGATAGAAGTTTGAACCTTGTCTCTAGATACCTACAAAATGCCTTAAACCCTTCTCCTTCAACCATTCGGAAGGACTGTTCATCCGTGACAATAAACTTTAACAATGCTCTTCTACAAGCTTCTTGACAGAACGTAACCCCAACTATTTGCTGCTCATCTTCCATGATAGGATGAAAATCAAGAGAGTGTTGACCCGACGACCCAGATTCTAGGGTATCTTTATACTTGTTACACTTAGCCAAATGATAGTTTAAATTTGTAGTCCCGTAATCCTTACCACCAACCCTATACCTACCACTACCAGCTTCACAATAGTTGCACTTCGCCCATTCATTACCATCTGCATCAAAACTCGTCACAAAATGTTTCCATACCCAAGATGTTCTCTTCCGCTTCTTACTTCCGCTGATCCAAGGTAGAGAAGATGGTGGAGGTGGAGGTGGCGGAGATGCAACAGTACTATCTTGATAGGGAGGTCTCTCTGACATCTCTTCTGTAATCTCAACCATGTTTGCTCATACTAAGCCTGCACAAACTAAATGCAATAGTGGAATAACTATTCATAAGCCGTAAACCAAAAGAAGTATAAGAAATGGCCTTCTTAAAAACACAAAAAAAAATTTATTTATTTTAGCAGACATTGTTCATCAATCTCCCAAGTTCTATTTTAGCCACTCCAGTACATATAGTCACACAGGGATAAAAGCAAAAAAGCTATACAAGAGACGCCCACCCAAAGATCGTATTACAATTCAAAAAAAGGGGTTTAACCATTTAGATTATAAAGATCACAAACCATAATAAAGTCTTTTGTATCATTTGGTAACGTGTATAGACTTCACAAAGCACTCAATCAAAACAATGGTGAAACTATCAATGAAGCACAAGGAATACATTGTTTGAGCATATATATAATGATAGGGAAGTCAGTTTTTAAGATTTTCTAACAACTTTTATTTTGTCTAATGAATCTATCCATTTTTAGCCATCCAATCAAGTATGCAGAACAGCAAAAACCACTACACATACACAGGGTTACAGCAACAAGAATGTCAAGAGACACTTGCATCAAAACACAGGCATTCCTAGTGAATTTTCACTGACTAGTGTATTTTTATAGTCTACACACTTAGTCAAATGATAAGGAAAAGCTTCACTTACCCTCGTTCTTTGTTGGTTTAACCCTCCACTGGTTGCAATAAGCAAAGAGCCATTCGACTTGCGCTCACTTACTACAGCACCTATACAATTCATACCAAAATGTGAATACAAAAATACCAGACAACTAAATATTGAAAATCTGTACATTTAAAGACATAGGTTTTAGCTAGAAATCATGAAGAGACAATTTATGGAATCTAAGAATGGAGGATGAGATAAAAATGACATTCTTATCTAGAAATTGAAGTCTTACATATTAAAATATATGAACTCACAATCACTAAACATATTGAATTACAATTTCTATGATAATCTCATTGAAATTCGTCCTCCATGAGGAACAAACTAAATTCCTATGATAAATTTCATCAATCAGCTAACATGCATGTTAATTTCTCAAGATGGCAATCATATTACTCAACTGATTTCAACCAATTTCTTCAAATACAAATGAAATCACCAATCAGTACAACATATAAAAGAAAAACCCATTCAGATTATTAAAAAACAAATGATAGTTGTGTGATTATCGGATTACCTAAGAATGGAAGTATGGAACAATGTCTTCTCCATCGGATTTTGGTGAAGGAGGGGCCGGAACTAGAGATGAACCAACCGAGTAAAGGGTTTTAAACGATACCCTGAAATTTGAACATGAGATGGAGAAGAGAGGGGAGAAATCTGTGTTCGATTTGAGCCTTTGAGGTGAAGAAGAAAGAAGAAGGGGGCTTGGAATCTGATATTTTCTCAGATTTACTGTGTTCGATTTGATAAGCAGGAGAAGAAAAACAACTTCACTTTTTTACCCTTGTTATGTTTCAAAATGACAAAATAAATAGGCAGGAGAAGAAACAATGCAAGGACTATGAAGTCATTTCAGTTTATAAGCGGGTAGGGTAGGATAATTTTGAGCTTAACCCATCACCCTACCCATTTGACGGCGGGTAAGAAATGTTTAACCGTCACCCTACCCATTTGACGGCGGGTAGGATAGGGTACGGATAAAACAGTGGCGGGTAGGATAGAAATGTGGGTATGGGTAGGATATGTGCACCCCTAGTTGTGCGCAGTTCAAGCAGCATGACGCAAAGATCAGTGAGAAGAACGCGTATAGATACTCTGCCTAACTTATCCGATGAATATATTATTGATGGCTGGTATATAGTTTACGATCTCGAGAACCCATACACGTTTGTCAAGAAAAATGGTCACATTCCAACTCCATTGACTTGGCGAGGTCCGGATCATATAGAACAAACTGTTGTTTATATTGATGCAAGTGGGGAGGAAGGATCCCCCATTTTTGGCATCGGTGCTATTGGTCGTGATGCTTTTAGCAATATTTATATGGAGTTAGAAGGGTTTGAATGCATAAACTATCATCTTGAGTATGCGACAACAGATTCTTCTCAGGGTGAAACAAGAGATTCACCAACATCTCTTTTCATGGAGCTGTTCGCTGTGAAGGTTATTTTTCAAAGAGTTGATGCTTCTAGGCATTCAAATCTACTAATAACAACAGACGGCACAACAGCACACATAATTCTTAACAAGTTAAGGAGATCATGCGAGTTGGAAAGACTTTTTAAGGAGGAGGAGGGACAAATGGACCGTAGAGAAATGCTCTTGTTAATGAAGTATATAAGGGACCTTATGTATGAGAAGTATATCAGTCATGGTACTGCCAGAAGGGTGAATGTGGAATAGGTGTGTAGAGAGGAAAAATATCCAATGGATAGGCTATCCCACGTCGCTCGCAACCTCCAACTTGGTCGAAATATTTTGAAAAGGGCAAAAAAAAAAAAAAAAAAAAAAACAATCATTGCTTAAGATTTTGTTATTGGTCAACAACACAATTGTTGCAAGATATTGCAAATTAAGTTAGTATTTGATATTGTTGTTAATTTATATACACAAAAATAAGGACTTTTGTTGGAAAAAACTCATTAAAATAAAATAAATGATGATTTAAATTAAATATATTATAATGTGAGTTACATCAAGAATGGTGATTTAAATATGTATACCAAAAATAAAAATAAATGGTGATTTAAATATGTATACCAAAAAAAAAAAAATTAAAGACATGGTGATTTAAATATGTATACAAAAAAAAAGCATCAAGAATGAAAAAAATTATCAAAATCAAAAAAAGAAAAATAACTGCAATCATTATCAATAATAAAACAAAAATATATTCATATGTAAATGCTAACATGCAAAAAAAAAAAAAAAAGTCCTTAAAATTGTATATAAGTGTTTGAGGGTAAAAACTGATTCTGCTGTTTTTGGTAAATTTGGGTGTGTTGATGAGAAACGAATTCAAACCCTAAACAAATGCATTGCACGGGAGTACTTTAAGATTCGAGAGATCAATCTGTAAGACTCTGGCCTAAACCAAGAAATGGTCGTTCCAGATTCAATTCGGTCACAAAGTGAAGGAGAAGGGTTGATCTTAGGGAGGAAAGCGGAGAAGGTGTTTGAGATCAAAATGTTGAATTATGAAGGTGTGGCTGTTTTATGACTTGTATCAGAATGTGGAACTGACTTGCAGAACGTAAGCTATCAGTTCTTGGTGTTTTCTGGATACTTGTGTTGATAACACTTCTGTTGTGTTTGAAATAGGTTGAAATCCTATTTATACAAGTCATGTTCGAGCACACCTTGATCTCGTAGGAAGTGGAGGTGATCACCACGTTTCCAATATGAGGGAAAACTGGTCACACTTTCACCCACTACTCTCATTGTTGTTAACCATCCGTTCTTTCTTGACACTTTCTCGTAATGGGCGCGTTGCACGTCGCACGCTGTAAACCGCCAGACCAATACCCCAATGAGCATCCCCCTGTTTGTGACATGTTTGATGTCTCGAGTAAATGGGTCAAGTCGTGAGACTCGCCGCTAAAAACAGCACATAGTGCTTTTAGGTCAAATAATAAAATTATTTGTGAAATCAATATTTATAAAATATTGTTTATAATCGATGTATATAAAGCATCGCTTTTAAACAAGCAGCTAAAAATAACCGATGTGCAGGAAGCATCGTTGTTTTAGAGCTCGTTCAAATTAGTCGCGAGTTGAATGTCTTAAAAGGAGTGTGACCACTCTCTTTCAGGGAGTTGGTAGGAGCTATGCTTGCATCCAAGGGAGTGGCCGATCAGTTCCTATAGGAGAGTGGCGACTGGTAGTCATTCTAAAATCCTATCTATCGATCCAGTTTGGATCTGGACCGCTTAAATCGGCTAGCCAAGTTGAGTGGCTGAGACGATTTGCGGCAGTTAATGACTGTTGTTGAATCATACAAGTAGCGCGAATGGCCACCTTTGAGTGATCGTTTGGGGATCCTATGAACGAGTCATGACTTGGCCGATCGTTCCCTGTGGAGGAGGGGTGGCCGGTGATCACGGCGTCACCCTGTTGGCCATCTAGAATCTGATCTAAACCGTCCGACCAAGCTAGCGAAGTTGGACGGACGAGATGATTTGCGGCAGTTGTATGCTTCCGTTGATTGTATTTTAGGGTTTGAAGCCGTGCGGCCACCCTACCATTGAGCCAAGCGATTTGTGGCATTTGCCACTGATTTGGACAGACCGATTAGGTATGTGCACAGATGGGTTGCTGGTGAGTGTGCAAGAATCTCTCGTTGGCCTCCTGAAATTGGATCTAAGTCGTCCGACCAGGCTGGCGAAGATGGGAGGCCATGATTGATTTACGGCAGTTGTGTAATGCCGCTGACTCAATTTAGGGTTTAAAGAGCGCGCGATCGCCCTACTTTGGGCAAACGGTTTGACGCGCCCTTGGATTGCTATGTGTAGTTCGATCAACTAGGTATGGAGCTGGGTCGCCGATGAACGCGTCATCACCTCTTTGATCATTCGAAGGAGTATCTAAGCCGTCCAACTAGGCTAGTTAAGTTGGGCGGTCGTGATGTTTTTTGATACCGTTTTTGCCGGTCTTAGCTTGTTTGAGCTCATCTTTCAACAGCGCGATCACCCATGTTAGGGTTAGCATTCAAAGACGTTACGGGTGTACTAGATGGAATCCGATCGGTCGGGATGCTAGTGGTCCCGCCGGTGGTCATCATGGTGATCGCCGAGTTCCGTTAGGAGTAGGCTAGGCCTGTTGAATTGTGTGGCCAAATCGTGTGGCCGTGATCGTTTTTTAAGACTGATATGGACAGTCTAGATTTTCCTTAAGGAATTTAAACGCGTTCGATCGCGCTAACTTTTAATTAAAAAAGTGTGTAAACATGATGATCTCTTTATCAGAGAGTGGTGTAGCCTACGTGAGTGTTTTCATGCAGGTCTCGATACTGACATTTCGGGAGATTCATGATACTCCGCTGCGAGTGAACATTAATCGTCATGTCATGCCAATATTGAGAGTTCGGCTGGGAACATAGCATAGGAAAATACCAGGTAGGCCATGCATTATTGAATAATGCAATATGTTAAAATTTACAGAATATCTGGGATTGTTGCTTCACGCATCATTCTGGGTAAATTTCATAAATATGTTGAATTGCTCAATACATATGTAAGTAAAGAGGTTTGGACACTCATTACTTTTGAATGGCTCAGTCTCTTTACAGAATAATGGCGCATTAAATACAGGGTTTTACAATTTTAACCCTGAACTAAAAACCACCATCAACAATAAGTTAAAGGAATATAAATTTTTTAATACATGCAATGTATGGTAGAGCATTTTTTTGTTTTGTTTTGTAGATGACATAAAAAAGAATAACAATATTATATATATATATATATATATATCTTTAATGACAATGACAATGACATTTAGGTTCACATAAGGGTCCTATAAAACTTTGCACTGGCCCCATTAAATTTTGTTGATTTGTGCCATCTGACTGTAGTTTTGGCACAAGGATAGACGATATATGGGCTGAGGGTCAAGAAATTGAAAACCTCGATGATCGCCTAGTATGTTCTTTCACCTTCATGTATACAATCATTATTTTGTTGTTATTTTGGTGTTCTCATCTGCATATTTTAATTGTCGTTCTGTTCTTGTTTTGTCCTTCAAGAAAATTTTGAAATAATGGAAAATTAAACTTGACGAACACTTTGTTGCGTTCAAGAGTAATGCCTCTGGAGACCGGCTTAAGATTGGTGAAAGGAATTATATAAGTCAAGTTTCGAACCTTGAACGTTTGAGTTTTTGTTGTGTTTCTCCTTTATAAACAATATACAACCTTTCATCTTTTGACTATTTCTCTCTGAATATGTTTTAGGAGGAAAACGTCTCGCTTAAACATAAGGAGAATTTCAAACTTGAGAAGGTTAGACAGGTTTCAGAATTTAAACGTATCCAATTTGAGGATGAATCGCGCTTCAATGGTTTTCAAGTTTTAAATCACCGATATGCTCTGTTGAACCTTCTCATCAAGGACATTTTGGGGAGGTATTCAAGGTATGACTTCCTTCCTTAATTATTCCACATGTATATAATTATTGTTTTGCTTTTATCTCATGCATAATGGCGATTGAGGTTTCAATAAAAAGTGTCTTTTCTAGCATTGTTGAGAGAATTTGTTCAGTCATGTGGAGTAATGTAGAATGATAAGGGAAGAATGCAATACGGAGATTGCTAAGGATGGCAAAAGAAGAAAGAGATGCGAAAATAGACGATATTAAACAAGAGAAAAGAAAATATAAAAGAAAATTTGTGTTTAAACGAATAATAAGATTGGTAAATAATATGTTTGATAAAAGATTGTATCTAAAGATAATCCTTATGCATGTTTATATAGGATTCTACCGGATACTTAAAATACTAGGATTCTCAATAAAGGAAATAATAACTAAGGAAACAACAATAACTTGTAAACTAAGGTAGATGTCCTACATCAGCCCCCTTCTTGAGAAAACTCGTTCTCGAGTATCATCACAAAACATGAGCAGATTTCTTGACCAAATAAATGTCGTTTCTTCTGCTATCCAAATATTACTCCCAAGCCACCGATATAACTCACCACGATCAAAGACAAATCCCATAACTTTGGAGATCCTAAAACGAAGTAGAAAAGAGATGTTGATCAACACATTATAAAATGTGTGTTTAATTTTCTCGCGATCAAAAACAAAAGTCACACTGTTAGTGGTGATAATGTAAACCATGCCAGTAGCGACCACCATGAGTACATCATATGTATCTCCCAACTGAGCTACATATTTGAATGCACATTTAATTAACTCGTTCCTCCGCTGGTCCAAGAATTGAAATAGCTCATTGAGTTCAGTATCTATGTTTCTGTTTTGGAATAGAATCCACCAACCAAGTATTCTAACTTCAACGTAACGTCTATCATCAATTGTGTTATCTAGTATTATCCCAACAAAATGTACAATAATAGGTGGTGAAAAGAATGGGGAATTAAATCTCTCACTGAAGCATCCACCGTTTGTATTAACTGGTTCATTACTAACTTGGTTTCTTAAGTTCTTAAAATATTATGGAACCCCAATAGCTAAGAGCAGTGAAACTCCAAATACGTGAAGATAATTCAGCTGACCTTTAATAGATAAAACATCAAGGTCACAATAATCCCCCATATTCCGAGTACGAACAACACGAATGCAAGCATCATTTGACTTTATTTTCTGATCCAAATGTAGTTTCCAATCTAGAAGCACGATCTCGTCATCCATATTTCCGTTTCCTTCAAGAATCCTGAAAGAATATTCACATAAGGTTTTAATGGGTATAAACCTCGCTAATTGGAGTGCATTCTCTAGATCATTTAATTTAGTGTGCGCACAATCTTGCAGGTCTCTTTTACTCACAGTGGAACAAAAGCTCATAGCCGTTACACAGGATTTCGAAGTTTTACTGATGGAAAGCTTGTCGACATCAATACTTGCCGATCTATCCAACCAAAGTTCTGTAGTAGTACAAAAAAAACCATGGTTTTCTTTGCAAAGGTCACTCAAATCATTATCTTCAGGAATTGATTTTTCTAATCTAACTCTCATCTTCAAAGGTCTGTATTCTAACGCAAGGATTACTTTCCTAAGGCAACTAAAAGACGGACCCCTTAAAGTAGACTGAAGGGGAGGATAATGAGCTCTAGCTTTATTTTTTGTTGTTGACTCCTTCCGCAAGTCTATCTTACAAAGTCGCGATGTGTCTGCAACATATAAAGAGTTCCAGCTGGAAGCTCTAGATGTGCTGTTGAACTTCCAGAACAATCGAATCCAAAAACCCATTCCTCCATATGATAACCCATTTCACCAATTGCCTTTCTTTTTTCGTATTCAAATATCTTATCGGTTGCACACAAATCTTTAACGTATATGTCCAATAAACGGAATCCTATACCTCTTGGAGAAAACATCATCCCGGTGAGGATACTTTTTAGACTATGTTCTGCCAAGCTTTCTGGAACAGAAAGTAAAGTAAAAAGTACCAAATGGGATAATTGGTTCTTAATCGAGATGATGCCATATACCAAGATATGTCCTTCATAGGAGAGAATGGGTTCATCAGTAGAGTAATAAAACCCATTCATTAACGTTATCTGAATGTAAATATCATCATCTTGACATATTTTCATGTTGTAGAGTTGTTAATAAGATGGTAATATGTCATCTGCAATGGTCGATGCCATAAGTCCAGTTCTGCATCTTAAACTTCTTGTTGTCGGATATTTCACAAGTGTGGGTTTATAATTTACTGTTCTCGTGGAATATACCACAAAAGAAATCCCACGAGTTGATTCAACAAGTTGATCCTTACCAGGGTATAAACAAATGACTATTCCTGTTTCCCGATGATCAGATTATTCTCAACATAGATGAAGAAGATAAATCAAAATCAGAATCTACTAAATCATTAGGTTGATCAAGATTTGAAGACTTACCAATAACATCCTGCGAATCATGCGAAACCTCTGTAACCTGATTTTCTTCTTCTTTATTTTGAGTAGTAGTTTTCATCTCTTCCTCACCAATAGATATAGTAGAAACAACGTCAGTACTTTTAGATGATGCCAAATCCTCTTTAGTCTTGGTACCGTCATCTTTATCTTGATGTTGTGTAGGAAATTCTTCTCTAGGAATAACGAAATACGCCATGATTTTTTTTTACATATTTGAAGATATCTGATCTAGCAGTGTTAGTTTACTCATTATTATGTCAACATGAGACTGTATTGATTTAAAACTTGCGGAAATCTTATCAAGATTGTAATCAATATTAGTCTCTTTTTCCATTGTCCAAAAAAAATTAAAACTTTGAGAAGTAAAAAAGAAAACTAGGTTTTTTTTCTTCTTTAGGGTTTGAGTTGCGGAAGCAATCATATTTTAGATGACAATCTAAAATTCTTGGCTCAGATGCCAACTAATATAGAATGATACGGAAAGAATGCAATATGGAGATTGCTAAGGATGGCAAAAGAAGAAAGAGATGCGAAAATATACGATATTAAACAAGAAAAAAAAAAGATAAAAGAGAATTCGTGTTTAAACGAATAATAAGATTGATAAAAGATTGTATCAAAAGATAATCCCTATGCCTGTTTATATAGGCTTCTACTAGATACCTAAAATACTAGGATTCTCAATAAAGGAAATAATAACTAAGGAAACAACAATAACTTGTAAATTAAGGTAGATGTCCAACATCATGGAGTGACAATACAAAAAATGTATTTGGCAACAATACAACTTTCGCCGCGCGGCTTAACTTATGACGCTAGCGGTTGAATATGCACTAGCGGTGGTTGATCTTGAGTCGCTGATGGTGGAACTTGATGATGCATCTTCTAAGCGAAGACCGTCTGACATGAGGGATTCCTGTTTCGTATTCGAGGTACAAACAATTTTTTTATTCACATGGATGAAGTATGAAGTTGAATATTGTTTGTCAATCCACAAGAGAATACTTGTTTTAGTCTATACCAACATTTGCACGGACATTTTTGACCTTTCGAACTCGGATGTGCAAAAATTGGGTTTCATCGAACGAGCAGATCGGTAACTTGTGCTAGGTGAGATGTGTAGAGATGATCAGTCTTGGAAACACCTGGTGAGCCGCTTTGGGCTCAGATTGGGTGTACCGTTGTTATTTTTTTGAATGTAGAAGCGACAACCCTAGTCCTGGGGTTGTGCAGGTCATCCGCAATGATAATTGAAATAAGACCTAAGTTATAATTTATCGACCAACTTCTCTCATCTATGCTCAGATGATTGTTGCCACTCTTGATGAGGTAATTGCAGTTCATTCCTAGGATGCTCATACTTATATTAAGCGATTCGAGGTAGGCGCGCACCAATTGAGAATTAGGCACGGCCAGGAAAGAAATCTAACCAAGATTATAAGTTAGGGGAGATTGCATAAGCAACTTGCATCACAAGGATGATGCAACGAAAGGATAACATGAGCCTAGATAATGCACCCTTGGCACGAGCAAGATCAGTGCATGCTTTCTGCTCAATGCCGAAGCGAAGTAAAGAAGCTGGAAATAGGATTACAATGGCCTATGTGTTATCCCAAGGCATGACTTATGTCTGGACAGTACTCAGAAGCCAGTTATGTATGCCAATTGCATCACGATTAGCCTTTATGGCCTTGCATCCTTTGTAGAACAAGGGTAAGTTAAAACAGTAAGGAGCTACATACGAAAACTACGTTTTGAGTATCATGCTTAGAAAATAAAATCGATGTATATTTTTTTGGTGAGAAGTAAAGCTTTACGGCTCGGTCACTGCGTTACCTATGGCATATCGGGGAATTTCTGCCTACAGGGCACAGCGCCGGAGGCGGATTTTTCTTCTGTCACATGTACTTCAAAAACAATTGGGATAAAAATACTTGTGACCATGGAATGCTTTCCATTTGTTCTCAAATATATCAACAAATTACAAGGAGCTCTCCAAATGTTGTTTATTCTTACATCGATTTTACTGGTTTGTAGATCATGAGGTATAAGGTGTTTTGGATTATTCAAAATGAAGATTTGTTTTGTTTCACCATGGTATTGAACAGAGGTGTTTGGTATTTAGGAGAAAGACTATTTTTCCATTTACGGAGTACTTTTGCAAAAAATTAACCCCCAAAATAGACTCAAGTCTCTAAACATATTTTGACAAGTTGAGAGAGACGCATGGGAACAATATGAAAAGAACGTTCAAATGAATATAATTAAAGCAGAGTATTTCAGATTGTACCAAAGAATTTCGAAGCCTGTAATTAGTATTCATAATACGCATATATATGGGTTTGATATGCCTGATATTATCTCAGATGAGCCGTGATATGTTTATCATTCCTAGCCACCCGCCTCCAGAAGAACCATGCTTAATAACCTGCCATAAAAATGGAATTTCTTCATCATCTTCATCAAATATGTGCCTCAATTTGATTGGGGTTTTCCAAGAATAACTTCACAGAGGGAGCCAACCACGATCCCACTAGTTTCGACAGTTACATAACGTACTTATCCTTATTACAATGTATATGCTACTGAAGATTAATTAAAGCTAGAGTGTAAACAATTTATGGTAGATAAATCAACAAATAACGGCTTCGCACTTGGAGACGGTCCGAATGTGGCATGTGGATACCACCCTGTTTAGATTGAGTGCAGATTTAAATCCTGACGGTCGTCCAGATTCTAGCAATAATTCTAGTCACAATGATTCATGGCAAGAGAATGCCCAAGATACACTAGAAAAATTTCATACAACACAATATCGGGTTATTCAACCAGATGCTAGGCGCCTTTCTGCATCGTTTCCGATATAGGACCAGAATGAAGGTTATCATCCAGCTGCACAACAACCAACCTATTTTACGTTTCTACCAAACACTCTTGATTTTATACCACTACTTCTGCTTTTTAACAACACTCTGATATAAGAACATTCTCACATATGTTGGAAACGTGAAGCATTCCAGGTCTTGGACCTTGGAATCAAAATGATGAGTAGAACGATAAACAACTTTATAGGACATGTAAATTTTATATCTACTACTAATGTAATTCATAGTTATCATTTATAAAAAGTAATGCTTTCCGTTGAGAGCCGTTGGGCGATGAAACTTTAGCCGCGCGACTAGATTACCACACGACACAAGTTACACTGCTGGCGTCTCTTGTTCAGCCGCGCATCGTAACATGACATGGGCGTGTCTCGGTAGGCCGCAATGGGAAAACCCTCAAATTTGTTGGTTTGCTCATCCGTTTTTGTGATTTTCCATCCCATAGTAGGGTCAAAATTGGCAAATCTTTGATTTGCCAATTCCATAGGAATTGCCCTTAAGGTTACTAGTTATCCAGTTTTAGTTTGAATTCATAAGTCTATGTAACAATGTGAATATTATTTCAAAGAATTCACCGAATATTACCAGCTTATAAGTATGTAACCATGGTTCTGATTCTCCTGAAGCTACATCAAAGGCTAGTCAAAGCTTTTTGTCTCTTCAATTTCAAATAACTCAATCACCATTGTTACTTCTTTCCCTAATTATTTCAATGAAACTAATTACAGAAACCTATCTTTCAAATCCATAAGCCTCTCTTATCTTTCAAGTGAGTTAGCTTCTGCAGCTTTCTTGGCCAACTAGTTATACCTCTTTGCTTAATATATTAATATTCATATTTCCGTAACAACAAAGACTTCATAGCTTTCCTGCTTGTTTTCTTTCCACCAAATTCCCTCATATTTAGATTTTTTTTTATCTCTAGATTTTTCATCTTCAATAGTCTTCACTCTTTCATCCTTCTTGTTGCTTGAGTTCTCATCTTTGGGTTGTTTCTGTCTACCAACCTTTTTATCTTCAACCCCTTCATCACGAACCACTTTTTCTACTTCAACCTCAACTCGTTCATTCTTCATGGTGGTTAAGATCTTTAAATCATCATTAGAAGCTACAAAACTTTCGTCCTTAGTAGTGGTGATGTTTAACATATTTTATTAAGAAAAATAGATGGGGCTACTCTCTATCTTCGCCCCATTCCGAGAGATTTTCTTTTAACAAATAATCTCAGCTCCACTCCTAAAAAAATTATTCCAAATAGAGCATGAGTCAAATAGAGAAATCCAAGTATAACAGTTTACAAAAGACCGATGAACGATCCAATCATATATATAGTCAAAAATAAGGCAATAACATGCAAGGCACTTGGATACTAAGTTGATAAAATTATAGATGCACTGATAAAATGATATTAGGATAATATAAATAAAGTATGCTAAAATAGAAGTGCATAAGATGCAACCTGCAACTTAACATATGAGAACTACATGGGTCGAAATCAATGCAGAGTAGGTATATAAACCCTAAACAAAAAGGTAAAAAAAAACTAATTAAAGTCTTTACCCAAATAGTAAATAAAGTCCCTCGTTCGTATAAGTAGTTCTTATATAAATGCTGCATGTTTGGAAAAAAGTAAACAAGGCTCAAACACCAACTTAGGGCAACAATGTGATTTTAAAAAGCAAATCGAAGCAAGTCTTTTTCAAACTTAAACCGGTTAAAAAAATTGTTCGATGTGCTAGTGTATGAAAACAATCCTAATATTGTAAAACATCCCTTCTCACATAAGAGTCACAGTTTTATCACTCTAGTGTGTCGACCATGGTTAGTAATGTTAGTACGGAGTCTATGGACTCAAAAAAATGAAGTTGTTTTCTCTCGCACTCGACCAAAATTATTAGCATAAGAAGGGACGTAAATTAAGTACGAGGAAATAAGGTAAATTTGATTAAGATGTGAAACATCCTCTTCCAAAATAAGTGTTTCCAGGATACACACGATGCACATTAAACTAGAGAGGCCGTAATGTTTATCAAGGAGTTTAGTAATGTTAGTATGAACTCAAAAAACGAAGTTGTTTTCACTATCACTCTAGTGAATACAAATAAACATCTCAAATACTCTATAGCGGTCGTAATGCAAATTCATATTCCCTGTAGGAAAAAAATTCCGCTAGTGAGAATAACTGATATTATATAACAAATCAGAGTACTTGAAAAAGTGATTGTGACAATAATTCGAGAGTTTGATTGTCATTTTTTTTAATTTAGATTTCCGGAACAAACCATATAATAGAAAACCCTAGCCACATTTGTTCCCGGAACATGATAAAAAAAACATTTTATATAAATATTATTATTTAATGACTAATATCTTGTTTTAATCGATCTTCTCTTCTCCCTTTGTAGGTTTTGTCGACATTCCCAGATGACAACGATTTTAGGAGACTGAAAACAAACCAACTGGCGAAGCCACAAAAGTTGAGGAATATCCGAATCTTAAAAAACCAATGAACGAAGGAATATTATGTTTGTTATATGAACATGGTTAATTTTCAATGAAGTATCTTAGTATATGGGAAATATGGTTTTTAACTTCGTGTACATGGGTTATACACTTCCCCACCTTATTGCTCTTCCTTATTTTATGTATTGTTTTATTATTAATATTAACTACTGATTAGTTATTTTTTGAGCTAATAATCTATAATTTTGTTATTTTCTAATTATAATATATCAAAGTATGAAAAACAAATCTATAAATTATTATCCCAAAAAATTAAGAAAAACTAAGTTGAGAATTTAGAAGAAAAACAACAAAAATGATATGTAACAAGTTCTTCAATGTGGATAAACGGTCTATAACGACGAAGATGATGCATATTATACATAGTTTATTTATATAATATATCAAGAATTCATTATTGGAACCAATGGAGATTTCATCAAAGTATATGACATATGAAGACAACAAATTATGCTTCCAACCTATCAAAGTTTCCCTCTTAATATTAAGTAAAACAACCAGCCTTATTTGTTATTCATAAAATGATTCAGTTCCCGAGCGTGAGATAAGAGTATCACAAATTTGTCTTTCGAGACAAAAATATTGACTTGAAAAATGGAGTTAGAGTGATGTCTATCGCGGTTGGTCAAAACTTTAGACACAATAATGTAAAGAGGTTGCATAAAGACATTAGTCTAATATCCATCGAAGATAGTACTACACAAAAATGATTTGATATCGTAAGTTTTAGTTCAGTAGGAAGTTTGGGTGCAATATAAATATATATATATTTTTAAGCAAAACAGCCAGCCTTATTTGTTATTCATAAAATGATTCAGTTCCCGAGCGCGAGATAAGAGTATCACAAATTTGTCTTTCGAGACAAAAATATGGACTTGAAAAACGGAGTTAGAGTGATGTCTATCGCGGTTGGTCAAAACTTTAGACACAATAATGTAAAGAGGTTGCATAAAGACATTAGCCTAATATCCATCGAAGATAGTAACATACAAAAATGATTTGATATCATAAGTTTTAGTTCAGTAGGAAGTTTGGGTCATATATATATATATATATATATATATATATATATATTTTAATAAATGAGATTTTTAATTGAATAAAGAATGTTAATCACAGAAAAATATTCATTTAAGGTTGGGCAGGATGGACAAAAGTGAAATTGCCAAAAGAAGGTGGTGGTGCATGTATAAAGAAAATAAGACTAATGAATAAATCCTTACATGCTAAATGGATTTGGAGGTATGGAAATGAGAAAAAATCTTTGTGGAGAAAGCTCATTCATCACAAGTTTAGTGGCAATGAGTTGGTTTTTCTTCCAAATACTACAAATAAAGAAGTGGGTAAAAGTTTATGGACATGCATTTTGAAAAGAAGGGATCATGTGGAGCAAAATATGCATATCCAAGTGAAGAGTGGTGATAGGTATCTTTTTTGGAAGGATGTTTGGTTGAATGGCCAATCTCTAAGGTCTATGTTTCCTAATCTTTTAAGTTTGAGTTTATTACAAGATGCTACAATTCAGGAGATGCTTGATATGAATGCACAAAATAGTTGGAATTTTGCATTTTGCAAGAGTTTGAAGGATACAAAAATTGAGGATATTGCTCATCTGTTGGATTTGTTGTCTACTTTCAACTGTGGAGTTGGAGCTGATCACAGGATATGACAGAATGGTACAAAAAAAAAATTATTTATCAGAATGTTATAAATCTTTGGAGGATTAAGGTTTGTTGGTTTTCCCCTATAAGTGTGTTTGGAACCCAAAAATTCACATAAGGTAATCTTCTTTGTTTGGTCTTTTTGTTATAAGGTTGCACCAACAATGGACATCTTAAGAAATTCTTTTGCTGTGAATGGATGCCTTTTATGTAAGAAAAGTGCAGAATCAAACCATCACTTGTTTATGCATTGTGACATAACTAGAGAGGTTTGTAATTACTTCTCAGGGGGTTACAATCTACAGTGGGTTTTTCAAGACAATATAAAGAATACTATCTGGGAATGGAGGGGAAAAAAAGGGTAGAAATATGTGTCTGAGAAGGAAAATATGAGACATTATTCCTTTTGCAATCTGGTGGGCAGTGTGGCTAGAGAGAAAAAAAAGAGAGTTTTCAACGACAAATACAATTCTGTGGAGAATATGAAGGACAGTGTGAAGACTTTCATTTTCAACTGGTGTGTGGGAACAAGCATTTGTTATGGAATAACTTTGAACATGGTTTTATCTAACTGGGAAGCTATAATTCATTAGGCTTATATTCATTTTTGCTTTAGTTTTTTCATTTTTCATGACAACTGCTTAGGTTTTCTTGTAATTTTTTTACACCAGCTTCTATTACTTCCTTAGTGATGAACCGGTTTTTTCAATAAAAATTTTCTTTTCTGAGTAAAAAAATAATTAAAACAAAAGAGTCATCCCTAGTAATCCCTCTATCAGGCCATCGTTCAAACAATTGGCCAAATAGGAAGTGATAGCAAAACTACAAAAGGTAAACTTCTTTTCCCTTGACCATTCAGAAAGTTTGCATGCCTTACTATTACACTTCATATTTACAAACATCATATTAAAATTTCCCAAGTCAACTAGCAACATTACTAGTGCCGTATAAAATAGATTTTGCTCCCTACGAGCAGCTCGAATAGTGACCCTTCATATGTTGGACTACCCCTTTGTTGTTACTTTGAAATCCCAACAAAATCTTTCAGGTTAAGATAGCTTAGTTTACTAATCTGACCTTTTCAATGTGATATCTTCTGCACAATCTGCAGTGCACTTGTACGATGAACAAGATTGAATACCAACAAGTGCACAATCTGCAGAGCACTTGTTGGTTGGGGTCTCCTTAACCCCCTCTTCTTTCGGGAAAAAAAAATCAACAATATTATTAGTACACATGTATAAAATACCCACCCATGTTCCAGTCTAATCATAAAGGAGACATTCGCTGGGAAACTATTAGCAATGCAATTCTTATTATACGTTTCACTTAATCCTGGCCGTAACTTTGCAGATACATGTTGTTCATCATCAATAGGGTGTTGAATCCTAATTTTGTCTAAAACACTCAATAGATTCTGGTTTATTTTCCCTAAAACAACAGAGTTTCTAGTTTTCAAATATCTGCTAACATACAATATTATACAATACATTCCAATCTTTCCATGGGATAGCAAACCAAAAACTGAACCAGTAAGAGTTTGGAAAAAGCACTTTAGTATGATTTTTTAGAGTAGCACCGTCACCAATAGTCAAGCAATTAACAATTCCCGTCGAATAAAGCTGAACGGTCATCGCCCTTGCGCTTTGTAAGGGTTGTTCTAATGGTGGAATCCAAGCTATTATAAGTTCGTTTTAAAAGTGGAATGTCATGTCTAATGGCTTCCAAGCTGGGATCATTCCACACTTTTTCTGAGTCATTTTCGAAGGTTTATTGAAATGAATACCGGTGTTAAAAGGATTGATGCTCAATCTTATGGTTGATATTGTTCCCGAATTTGACTGTCATTTTCTGTTGATCGTATGGGCCAAAGATAGCACGACAATTCTTTTGTCGTTGAACGACAATCTTTTTGACGTTTTTGAACCTATTTTATCTTCCACCATTAGACTTCTGCATTTCCATGATCTATTCTAAATGATGAGGTGACATGAAACTGAGAGGATAAAATTCTTCCGCCATTAGTTTTGATCTAAGTGCCCATCTCTATAGTTAACAAAATAAAATTACTGAAACCCAAGTTGCCCTAACCGAACAAGTCTATATATCTCATCAACAAACAAAATTGAAAATATCACGCACACACTTCTTAGTCGTTAGAAAATATGCACAAAATCAGACTCGAGAAATCTCTCCTGGCCAGCCTGCCTACCCAAAAGATATCGCGGTGTCGCTGGTTACAACGGCCAATGGCTGCTTCCCTGCTAGACTAGTGTCACTATGTCAGCTGCATGACTAGTCCGCAAATTGACTACACTATAAACCAGATAACGCGTACTTCGGCAAATCTTTGGGATCCTTATATTTCTCAAAAGGCCATTTTTGTCATTTAAACAAAATAAAAATATTTCTCCCCGTCTCCCTCTCTGTGGTACTTCGAAAGCAGAAAAAGAAAAAAAAAAAGCAGAGAGAGCCAAGCAAAGCAAGCAATCCCTAGAATTAGTTATTCTCTCCAGAAAATCCCCAAATATAGATTTAGGGTTCAGAATGGTGGACTCATTAACTAAAGGTATGAAATTACTATCCCAACTCATATAATTTGTGTGAATTTAGGGGTCTGAGAATAATTTTCTCGGTCCCCAAATATAATGAGCACCAAATATTTGCACAGTCCATTTTTAGGGTTCACCCTGAATGGAAAAACCAACAAGAATTCATCATTTGGAGGTAAAACAGGAACTAGGTCATCTTCTTTCCCTAAGTATAAATGTGCAAAGCAAGACCATGACAAGGGTCATGGTAAAGGGCAAGGACAAGGGCCTTTGTTTTCACATTTTGGTTGGAGAAACTATAATAAATTTATATCAGGGGAGAAATTGAGGGATAGGTTGAAAATGAACTGTATAGAAGAAAGATTCTCACGAAGTAAAGCTCTAGTTAAATCATTAGTTCCGTTATGGAATGAAGGGTTGGCTTTAATTAGATGTTCTATTTTTGTTGCGGTGATTTCTGCTATTGGGACGTTGGTATGGTATGGTCAGTTAAAAGCTAAGACTGTAGTTGAAGCCAAGTTATTGCCTTCTGTTTGTTTAGTGCTGAGTGAGTATCTTGAACGTAAGGTTGATTTTGGTAAGGTGAAGAGGATTTCACCTTTGGGTATTACATTGGAATCTTGTTCGATTGGACCGCATTATGAAGAGTTCTCCTGTGGTGAAGTGCCTACTATTAAAATTCGTGTTCGTCCATTTGACAGTCTTAGGAAAGGGAAGATTGTGATTGACGCAGTTTTGTCGCGGCCGAATATATTGGTTGTACAGAAGGAAGATTTTACTTGGTTAGGGATTCCCTCGTCAGATGGTGTGTTCAATAGGCATTCTTCAGCTGAAGAAGGGATTGATTATCGGACCAAAACCAGGAGAATTGCTAGAGAGGGAGCCTCTGTTAGTTGGGCCTCTGAAAGGAAAACTGCAGCGAAGGAAGCTGCACAGATGGGGTATATTGTTCCGGAACATGCTTCTGGTTCGTCAGCTGGTGAGGTTTCCAAGGAGGGTGTTGTTCAATTTGATGATATGACAAGCTCGAATTCATTTTTTTGCGTGGATGAACGGTTGCATAGGAGGGATCATAATTCCATGGATCCAGGTGTTGAGTATAGCTTGAAACATGGGGATTTGGAAAAATCACTTGGAGTTGAACTACCTGGGTCGGGGCTCAAATTATGGTCTCGAATCATAGCCGCTCCTTTAAGGCGCAGATTCAAAAGGAAGGGTCGTCAGAAAGATATCTCCAAGGCTTGTTTTTTAGCTAAAAAAAGAAATCTTGAGCATAGTGCTGTAGCTGCAGTTGCGCATTTCCAGGGTATAGATGGTAGGAAATCCAGTGACCCTTCTCAGTCGGGAGGAGCACCTTCATCTGGAAGCAGGGATGCTGTCGAACTTGAAGCAATTGTGTCGAAAGGTGGGGATGCAAGTGATTCAAACAAAAAGACAGCAAATGAGCATGAACCAGTTGTCATGAAGATGGAAAAACATAGCAAGTCAGGAAACTCTGGAATAACTGCTGAGTTTTCTAAACCGAATGGAAAGAACGGTTTATTTAAAAATATGCAGGATGATCATGGTTATGCAAGCAATACTAGTGATACAACAAATAAGGCCCAAACTGATAATCTCAGCTGTACAACTGACCCATCTCTAAGTATTGGAAAACACAGTACATTAGAATCATCTAATGAACATATCCCTGGGAGTAGCACTTCTGCCGAAGCAGAGAAAACACTTAGTTATGATGTAACTGATGGGGTGCCGAGAATATTTGACGATGAGGATAGCCATTTCAACTCTAGAATCAGGTCCAAAGGTTTGCAGAAACTGGGGTCTGTTGAAGAAAGATCTGGCCACAACAGATATTCATTCCTGGCCGCAAGTTCTGTAAAGCTTGGCCCCTGGGTATTGACAAACCGTTGGGTTCCCATTTGGCCCTTGAGCCTGAAATCAGGATTTCCCTCCTTTTCGAAGGATTTTGGAGAACTATTATCTGGTTATTTGGGAGGTCAGATGCAGAAGCTGAAGTCATGTGTGAATCTAAAACTTGATGACCTTGTTGCCGAGCTTACTGAAGGAGTAGAAGAGATCCAGCCTGTGGGTATTGAGAAGATGCTTCCAATTACGCTGGATTCTGTCCATTTTTCAGGAGGAACACTAATGCTACTAGGATATGGGGACCGCGAGCCTAGGTGAGATAACTGCAACTACAAATGTTTCTAGTATGGTCTAGTATTTTTGTTTTTGTTGACTTAGAAAAGTGCCTACGGCTTCAATAATACCAACATGATAACATCTTGGAGGAGACTCCTGTTGCAATATCTTAGGTTGTGCAGTACTGTTTACTCCAGTTTACATGTTATCTTTGGTGTTAATGCATCCGGCTCCATTGGTCCTTAAATTTGGAGCAGCGGGTTATAATGTGTATACCTATTTCTGGATTTTTGGCACCTCTTGGAGGGGTCTTTCTTTTTCTTTTGGATAAGTGAGTTTTTTTTTTTTTTTGAAATACACGAAGGTTAAGGATCATAGAATACTTCTGGCTGACCTGAATATGGTCTTTACTTTAATCTATTTAATGTGATCTTCTGATTCTATATGTAATAATGATATAACTGCCTATTTATCTAATGTGTGATATTCTACATTTGTTGATAGAGAGATGGAGAATGCCAGCGGACATGTGAAATTTCAGAATCACTATGGTCGTGTGCATGTACAGGTGAGTGGGAACTGTAAGGAGTGGAGATCAGTTACAACATCCGAAGATGGTGGGTCTCTGGCTGTAAACGTGTTTGTTGACACCGTTGACGATAAATGGCATGTCAATTTGAAGATTGCAGACCTATTTGTTCCGGTAAGGTACTTACTGATGTCTTGGTTTTTTTATCAACGTTCTTGGAAAAAAGTAATTTCTAAGAGGTCGAAGTTGTTGGGTTTTAGTATTAAAGTTCAAAGTTTGCAATGGAATAGATCGTTTGGTGTTAACTTCTAGGTTTTCTATTTATTTGCAGCTTTTGGAAAGACTTTTAGATATTCCAATCATGTGGTCTGAAGGAAGAGCTAGTGGTGAGGTGCTTCTCCAACTTCAATCCAACTCAATTAGTTTCCATAAAAGTTATTTTAAATCTGTATTCCTGTGTAGTCATCGGTGTCATCATGTCACTAATCCAACATTAAGCTAGTGATTATTTGGCTTCTGGAATGTGACTGTGCAGGAATGAATCCTGGTGTTTGTTAGAAATAACAAACCAGGCTAGGTAGGCAATCCTAAAGCCGTTCCCCATGTCTATAATATTATTTTTTTTCCTTAAGGGTTTTTAATTTGAGTGAATACTGGAAAATTAGTTTGATAGCTAGCGCCTTGATTATGCATTCCAAGTCAATTTGGCGACCTGAAACAACAACATAAAAATCATCCTAATTATGTGTCCATCAAGGAACGCCTGTTCCATCATTACGACGGATGACAATTTTACAAATAGAGTTTTAAGGGTGAAATAGGGTAATAATAGGTATATAGGCAAAACACTCGAGAAGGGTAGTTGGGGTAAGGTGGAGCAAACCCGAAACACTACTGTGTTAGACTCTTAGTGATATCAGATCTATGAATTTCTATGTATTTAGATGGTTACCATTAGTGCTTGTGATCTCTTATCTTGTCTACAAGGTTTAGGTGGGTAGTTTGTTATGTTTATTACTATGGGTATATTTCATCCTTTCAATGCCATCATTTCTTGAGTTAATGACTTGTATTATGGTAAAAAAAAGTGATAGTGCAAGATGTTGGCAATTTCTGGGACCCAAGTTTTCTTGGATCATAAAATACTTTCTGTAATAAGGGTTGTTTGTTGTCTGACTTAAATGCGTACTGTTTGTTCGACACGGTTTTGTTACTTGAACTTCAGTTGTCTAAAATTTACACAGGTTCACATTTGCATGTCAAGAGGGGAGATTTTTCCCAATATTCATGGGCAGCTTGACGTAAAGGGGCTGGGATTTCAGATTTTCGATGCTCCGTCATGTTTTTCAGTAAGTTCTAACTCTCATTCTATTTTCTTCATCCCCTGGATTTCTATTTTTTGAAGCAGTTGATATTCATATTATATTTGAGCATTTGTTGATGAAAAACTCTATAACAGTGTTGATGTAGGTTGGTGTTCATATAATATTTGAGCATTTGTTGATGAAAAACTGACGTTGTTAAAAACTCTATAACAGTGTTGATTTAGATGTCATTTGTGTACTTCATCTGATTTAACCGAAGCATGATTGATATGTATCACGAGTCTTGAATCTCGATGTTCTACAGATGTTAAATGTTATGTGATCACTGCACTGATGAGTCAAACGACTTGTAAAGACCTTGAGATCTACTGAAACGATTCTCAGCTACCTGTGGAGTAAATTTGAGATAAGCTCTGCAAGTTGTATTACATGTCCTCCCTTCTTTTACCTTTCCTATCTGATCCTATGATCAATGGTTCTTCTAAAGATGACGAATCTTGGCCAACTATTTTCACTTTTTTAGGGTGGCCACCTTTGATAGTTGTTCTACTTCCCCTTTTTTATGGTGGCCACCTTTGATAATTGCGCAGTCCCTCTCAGCTGTCTTAATAAAGCATATAGGATACGCGAAATATGTACTTCTCCCCCTTCCTCTTAGTCTTTCCCTTTTCTTTTCTCATTGTTTTTTTGCAGTTTGCAGATTCAACTGAAGTGAGGAATGCATAAATCCTTGTTTTTGTTGATATCTTATCCAAGTAGAGACTTGAATTTTCTTATAAACAACTTTACTTGGTTATGTGCAGGAATTAGCAGCAATTTTATGTTTTCGTGGTCAGCGAATATTTCTACACAATGCTAGGGGTTGGTTTGGCGCTGTTCCTGTGGAAGCTTCTGGAGATTTTGGAATTAATCCTGACGATGGAGAGTTTCATCTTATGTGTCAGGTATTGCTTGTAAACTTTTCATGAGTGTCATATTGGAATCTGAAATTACTGACTTTCTTTTGTTTAAAAGTAGTACATAATGACCCAATTTCCTCTCATGTTCTTAAAGTCCTAATCCTGCCTCTTGGTCTAGAAGCAGGACTTGTGTTCTTAAACTTTCTGAAGACATTTTCTCTCTGAAACTTACAATCTATGGAGAATCATTTCTTCGTTATATGTTCTTGTCAGAGCAGAGCTCATCTGACATGCAATTTTTTTCCTGTTCTGCTTATCAGGTCCCTAGCGTTGAAGTTAATGCTCTTATGAAGACCTTCAAGATGAAGCCTTTGTTGTTTCCGGTATGTTTACCTTTTTCTGGTGCTTGACCTTCTCATGATGATAACTCCGGTCCCTAGATAAGTCACATATACCTGCCAATTGTTTGGTGAATGAACATTTACTACATAAAACTCTAAGCAGACCATCTTTCATTTGCTCGTGCTGATTCATGCGTTAAGAGCTAATATCTTCTGACACTCCTGTACAAATGGTTAAATGCTTGTTATTGGGATACATGTGGAGGACCATGTTTCTTGAGCTTGCTACAGTTGCTCGAGAAATTCTTAACATGGGCAGGAGTAACTTTCATTTTGTATGACCCATCGTTCTCTTTATCGTGTAAAGAATTTATAGATACAGCAAGCTGAATGAATTGTCTATCTGTGTACATTTCATTTACCATCGCGTTTACTGCAGTTGGCAGGCTCAGTAACTGCGGTCTTTAATTGCCAAGGCCCCTTAGATGCTCCTGTATTTGTGGGGAGTGGGATTGTTTCGAGAAAAACAAACTACTCAGCTCCTGACTTCCCATCATCCGAGGCATCTGAGGCTATGATGAAGAGTAAAGAGGCTGGTGCTGTGGCAGCATTTGACCGTATTCCATTGACATATGTGTCAGCAAATTTCACTTTCAATACCGATAACTGTGTAACTCTCTCTCTCTCTCTATCTATCCATCTCTCTCTCTCTCTCTCTCTCTCTATCTATCTATCTATCTATCTCCCCAGTTTATTATTTTAAAAATTCTTATTATCTGGTTACAGGTTGCTGACTTGTACGGAATCAGAGCCACCCTTTTGGATGGTGGTGAAATTAGAGGTGCTGGAAATGCATGGATCTGTCCAGAGGTAATGCCTAATTCTGCTACATTTCGTGGTTCTTTATCTTCTTTGATTGGTGTCCTTGAAGTGCCATTGTGTGAAAAGATAATCTCGCTCCCACCCCTCCTTCCCTCCAGTTCAGTTACCCTTTCGGCTGACTAAAAGTCAAATTAAGTAATATATATTCCTGATATCTTCATTTGCTCAGGGTGAAGTCGATGACACGGCAATGGATGTGAACTTTTCTGGAAATTTGTCGTTCGATAAAGTTATGCATCGATATCTACCAGGTGAAATTCAGCTGATGCCTCTCAAGATAGGGGAACTAAAAGGAGAAACCAAACTTTCTGGGGCACTTTTGAGACCGTAAGATTCGTTCTATGTGACAATTTATGATTGATTTAAAGTTATGACGTGACTATCTCTCTCATCCTTTCTCGTATTTTTTCCATTTTAATTTTGGATGTTTTCTTCAGTTTAACGGGCTTAACATTCTAGACTTGATATACCAGGAGATTTGATATCAAGTGGGCTTCTCCAAAAGCAGAAGGATCCTTCACTGATGCACGTGGGGATATTATTATTTCCCATGAACATATTACTGTCAATTCGTCATCAGTTGCTTTCGACTTATATACGAAAGTTCAAACATCTTACCCCGAAGAAAGCCGGTTAGACAGAAAACCTGATGATTTTAAGAGTGATGTACCCTTGACTATTGAGGGAGTTGAACTGGACTTCCGTATGCGTGGCTTTGAGTTCTTCAGCTTGATGTCCTCTTATACTTTTGATTCTCCAAGGCCTATGAATTTGAAAGCTACTGGAAGGATCAAATTTCAAGGAAAGGTTGTCCCCATCTGTGTTTCTAATACTAAACTGGCAGCAAGTGACGAGAATACAAGCACTCAGATGATGGACGATGCAGAGGAAACTGGTCTTGTTGGGGAGGTTTCCATCTCCGGTATCAAGCTAAATCAGCTGATGATAGCACCTCAATTGGTTGGATCCTTGAGCATATCACATGAAAAGATTAAGGTACGAGTTACGACCATGAAAAATGCATATATGTTACTATATTGCAGATTTTCTTAACGAACCTCTACTTGCTATTGAGAATTTCTAGAATAGTTTCCACTATCGATTTAGTCAGTCATTT
The DNA here is from genome assembly GCA_023531105.1 of Papaver atlanticum. Taxonomy (NCBI): domain Eukaryota; kingdom Viridiplantae; phylum Streptophyta; class Magnoliopsida; order Ranunculales; family Papaveraceae; genus Papaver; species Papaver atlanticum. The sequence continues at coordinate 1,507,784 of JAJJMB010008429.1, read as the reverse complement.
TCTTTTTGCTGGTCAATCTGAGTTAGTAGAGAACTTCCTAGTTTAGGACTCACAAAGTTCCTAGCTTGGCATTTGAGACTTCTATGTAGCGTAAGTTTTTGCAATGGCCAACCCAACGACTAGGTCACGCTTTGAATATTTCCTCTATACAGTCAGAACTAATTTAACTTAAGAGCTGTATCCTTCACATTAAAGTTGCTTGTATAGACTTTCCTCACGAATCATATCCAACTATTTGTTCAGAATATTTCTTGCGATACTCCACGTTAACCGAAATCTCATTGTCTATTATGTTTGTTTTCTTATTTGCAGTTGGATGCCACAGGGAGGCCTGACGAGAGCTTGGCAGTGGAGATTGTTGGTCCTTTACTCACTACATCTAAGGAAGAGAACTTGCAAAAAGGAACAATGTTGTCCCTTGCTATTCAAAAGGGTCAACTTAAAGCCAATGTCTGCTATCAACCTCAATATTCAGCTAATGTCGAGGTACCTAACTTCATTCTACTAGTGGTCTTAGTTTTTTTGAGTAGTTTCGGTTATGCTGTTCACTTGTTTCTCACTCTGTAATGTTGTAGGTGAAACATTTACCGCTTGATGAGCTGGAGCTGGCTTCACTAAGAGGAACAATACAAAGGGTGACAATAGTTTGTTGTATTTGTAGTTAGTGTTAAAAAAAATATTCCTGCAAGGCACCCTTGTTATTCTCATTTAGTCTGTAGCTTATAGTTTGAATTCTTAAGAGTTTGCTTTGTTATTTTTGTTTTATCCGCCCATACATGGTCGAGTCAGCCTAGTGAATCATGTACATCATTAAGATTCTGGTATTAGTCTCACATAGGGCCTGGACAGGTGAACAGCCTAAACTTGGTCGTAATTACTTAAGCCTGTTCTGTCATATGGTCAAACAGAAGTCTTAATTTATATATCTTAACATTTCATCCATATCCTTCGTACAGATTCAATGCTGTTCTCACATCAGAAACCCTAATTATTTTCTACTCAACACATACTTGCATATCCTTGAGATAGAAAAAGCTCAATGACCTTTGATGCTGAAATGATTTAAGCAATCATTGTTGTCATAACGGCCACTTATGAAAGACATCTCAGTTTGAGGGTGGATTACAGCTTTAATATACACACAACATATTATACTGCATTTATAAGTATTCTTCCTCTCAATTCGTATGTGTACTGCTGCATATTCGCCAGGGTTAAGGCACCAGAAATATATACTGCATACTTCTGGTTAACAATTGCTGATGCATATTCAAGTAAAAAGGTGTGATATCCGTTCTCTGTGATTGATCACATCAGGTTGGTAGGTTTTCTCATGCCAAGGAGCCAATGAAGTATAAATTTTTCCAGGGATTGAAATGTTAATCATGCAAGATGGTGTGAAAAAAAAAATGTGCATAATAGAGGTGGAGGATGATCTATATGTTCAAAGAATTAGTTTGTATGTATCTAAAAGATGTGCGGCATTTAAGAAATACTAAGAAAGAGCATTTGTTAATAAAGAAGGATGGTATTGTGTTGTGGCTCTGATGCGTTTAATCGTACCCGAGGAGAGACACTCCCTGAGGAACAATCATTTTGAGTTAACGCTCACCAAAAAATTTCTACAGCTTCACACTTTGTAGTCTTTGCATTTTTATACGATAGCCTATATACCTGGTTTACCAGAACCCTCTTATCAAAGATGATGTTTGACACATTATGAATGCTACAACAGTTCAATCCCTATCCCTTCAAATATTTGGTGTCTGCAGGCTTATGTGTCATTATTGTTCATCACTAGTCTTTCAAACATGAAATCATAATTATGACGATATTAACACTGCTCACTTTCAGGCCGAAATCCAGCTTAATTTTCAGAAAAGGAGGGGTCATGGAATGTTATCTGTACTTCGCCCAAAATTTAGTGGTTTACTTGGTGAAGCCCTTGATGTGGCTGCTCGGTGGAGTGGAGATGTTGTGAGTAGCTTTACTCTAACTAAAACTGTTCTAAGTCTCTTTTGCTGTAAGCAGTTCCAATAATTTAGATAAAAAGCCTGCGCATCACCTTAGTTTTTAGTTTTTTACTGTTTTTCTTGCAAGGTTGGACTGTCGAAATTTATAGACTTGTGTTTGAAAGAATTACCATCTTTAGTGTTTAGCGGATGTTAGGAACACATTTTCAACTTCAAATTGAAATATTTGTGTTTGAAAGAATTACCATCTCAAATCTTTGTACTACTTTTTGTGGATGAAAGGAAGTTTTATAAATTAGAAAAAATGATCAAACAAAGTAGTCTGTCGCATACATACTTGGGCTAGTGCCATTTTGTAAACAGCTGAGAACTCCACTTTTAAGTTTTAACAGACTGTGAGGAGCTTAAAGCGAAAGAGATGATGCGCCTCTCCCGTTGGCCACTTCACTATAGAAAGGGCAAGCTTATTACAGGACCTAGAAACAAAAAAACATTTGTAGGAATGGAACTTAAATAACAGACTTTTGATTCCGCTAAATGTCTCGTCCATTTTTCAACGTGTTTATTGAATTCTTATTTCTTATTGTCTGCTGCTCAGATTACCATTGAAAAGACTGTTTTGGAACAAGCCAATAGTCGATATGAGCTCCAAGGAGAATATGTATTGCCTGGACGGGATCGTCACCCTACTGGAAAGGAGAGAAGTGGCCTGTGGGAAAGGGCTATGGCAGGGCATCTGGGTAGTGTAATATCTTCAATGGGAAGGTGGCGGATGAGACTAGAAGTTCCTGGAGCTGAAGCGTCTGAGATGCTTCCACTTGCCCGACTTCTTTCTCGGAGTACAGACCCTGCTGTTCTCTCTAGATCAAAGGTAGTAATTGGCTTACTTGTGAATGTGCAGACATTATCTTGTCAAGTAATTGTAGTTTTCCTACTTGTGCATTGTGCTATATACACAAATTGGACACTGAGATTTGATAACTCAATTTCCTGGAAGCCCTGATGTGATGCTAACAATGTACCTGCAATACTCGACCAATATTCTCTAGCAAACTGGATAAATTTGAATATGCCATCAAAAGGGTTCTATTATTCGTATAACCTGCCGAAGTTTGGTTTGCTTGTTTTCTTCATAAGAGTTGGCATAAAACTGTGTGACTCATGCTTAATATGTTCCTTTGACCAAGCCACCTTCCAGTGTCTTAGAACTTCAGTGCTGGGAACTTGAACTTGACTTCATTGACACTTTGCCAAAATATATTGTTTAACCACCTCCCAGTCTAGACTATTTAGAAGGAAGTATTAACTACTTTTGTATAGTTAGCATTCTTTTGGACTTCTTCAATGCATCCTTTGGCCGTTAACTCATCCCCCAGTGAACCGTGTTCCGCTACTGGTGTATCCTTTCAGGAACCGTTCGCATAGCGATTTTACACAAATTGAAGTCTCCTATTTTTGGTTTAAGTTACAAAACAATGTAATATTTTGTAACACTCGGTTTCTTAGTTTCTCATCTCTTTCTGTTTTCTTTTATATCTAGCTTTTGGACTTGTGAACAACATTCAGTAGTGTTGTTTGCTGTTAGTGGGATTTCTTTCAGGTATAATAAGATTTTATGAATTTTGCTCTGTTGAAATGAATAAGAGTATTCGATTGGTATACCCCTAGCGTAAGGGATACTCTTAAGCTAACTTACCACATACCAAAACGTGTACTTTATTCTTTAACCCATACAGCGTATCTGAGCATACACTTGTATAGAATGATATGTTGGAGACCCTAATCCAGCCTTTTCTCGGGGTTGTCTTGATAACTTGTGGTGTATAATTTCTCTATTTTGGGCTTCTGTTGTGGTTACTTCTCTATCTCTTTAGTCCTGATTCTTTTTGTTGTTAAATCAACTGCAGGACTTCTTCATTCGCAATTTGCAGTCGGTGGGATTAAACGCAGGGAGTCTCCGCGACTTGCTTGAGGTACTTTTTAGACCAAAATGTCACTGCAGTTTCTGTGTATGTAATGGTTGCTGTGTGCACCTTGCTTTTATATCCTTATCAGCATGGGATATGTCATGAACATATTGCCTGGGAATATTGTAAATATTAGACATGATAATTTTGTTCAACGAAACCTTTTATTAATCATGGCTTTGCTGTTTGTTCTTTACAATATCTAAGTAGTTCAGTGACTTTTCAGCTTGTACGCATAGATCATGCTCCATTGGATGAGGTTATTCTCGAAGATATAAGCCTCCCAGGCTTGGCTGAATTAAACGGCCATTGGCGTGGTTGTCTTGATGCTAGTGGTGGAGGCAATGGAGACACGATGGTAAGCCTTAAGGGAACCATCCCCATGTGTGTTATACATTCATTTGGTTCAGTTAAAAGAATTCCTTGAGAACTTGATTTCAGAATTTAATATAAGAAATCATTTTCTTTACTTTGGAGGCTGGTGGATATAAGACGCCAGAGTATAGTTTTCATCTTACATAGCAGAAATTGCAATTGGTGAGGTCTGGATAAACGTTAGTCAATAAAGAATGTTCTCATTAAGCTTGACTGTTTTAGCTCATTGTGGTCAGACTCGGCAACCAATTTGAATTATTGTACCCTGAAGATCTGTTTAGGAACTGTGGCAGGCTTTCCTATTATATATGTAGACCTATTTTTTCTTTATTATGAAAGTAGGTGCTTTTCAGTTTCTTCTCTTTCTTTTTAATAAATTACCCGTTGTGTTTGGGACAAGGTTTTGATCATTATCTTCAGGTGTTATAGGTTGTGAAATGTACTTTCTTATTTTCCCAAAAAATTTATTTTTAAATTTTATTTTTTGAAGGACAACGTTAGGTAAAATTATTGTAGGAAGAAGATGGGTATTCAACTTGTCATGTTTAATCCCCATAATTAAGACTTCTTAGTTAATGACTTGCCCGTTTTTGTATAAACTGACTAAGACATGTTTTTTCAGGCCGATTTTGACTTCAGTGGGGAGGATTGGGAATGGGGAACCTACAAAACCCAGAAAGTTTTGGCTGTAGGTGCATACAGCAACAATGATGGTCTTCGCCTTGAGAAAATGTTCATCCAAAGAGATAATGCCACCGTTCATGCTGATGGGACTTTGCTGGGGCCAAAATCAAACCTTCACTTTGCTGTTTTAAATTTCCCTGTCGGTCTGGTCCCTACACTTGTGCAAGTCATTGAATCTTCTGCCACGGATGCCTTACATTCATTGCGGCAACTAATAACACCCATTAAGGGTATATTACATATGGAAGGGGATCTGAGAGGAAGTATTGCGAAACCGGAATGTGATGTTCAAGTGAGATTACTTGATGGTGCTATTGGGGGCATTGATCTTGGAAGAGCTGAAGTTGTTGCTTCCCTAACCTCAACCAGTCGTTTTCTCTTCAAAGCCAACATTGAACCTGTTATCCAAAGCGGTCACGTTCATGTCCAAGGAAGTATCCCGATAACTTCTATCCAAAGTAACATGTTAGAGGAAGAAGATAAAGAAATTGATAAAGGAGCAATATGGACACCAGGATGGGCAAAGGAGAAAGAGTCAGTTGATGAAATTAGTGAAAAAAAATCATCAGAAGGTTGGGATATTCAGTTAGCTGAAAGTCTTAAAGGGTTAAACTGGAACATATTAGATGCAGGAGAAGTTAGGGTTGATGCAGATATTAAGGATGGGGGTATGATGTTGTTAACAGCCTTATGCCCTCATGCCAAGTGGCTTCATGGCAATGCTGACATTATGCTCCAGGTATTTAGGTTTCTTGGAAGTATATTTTGAACTTCAATTTCTTGAATTTTTAATAGATCATGAAGGATTTGAAAGATTGTTCCCGACTAAGATTTGAACTGTTCTAAATCAATAGGTTAGAGGTACAATTGAACAACCAGTTCTAGATGGATCTGCGTCATTTCACAGGGCATCCATATTGTCACCAGTGCTCCGAAAGCCATTAACAAACTTCGGGGGTACTGTGCACGTGAATTCAAATAAGTTATGTATCAGTTCTCTGGAAGGTAGAGTTAGCAGAAGGGGTAAGCTGCTTGTTAAAGGGAACCTTCCTCTAAGAACGAGTGAAGCCTTACCCAGTGATAAAATTGATCTGAAATGCGAGGTTCTTGAAGTATTGGCAAAAAATATTCTAAGGTATTCCATGCTATCCATGAGAATTTTGAATTTCACATAAATTAGGGCTTCAACATTTTTCCTTAGTTCCACGGAAGCAAACTTACAGTACCTTACTCAACTTAACAGTTGCCAGGTTGACAGTCAGATGCAAGTATCTGGTTCCATATTGCAACCAAACATTTGTGGAATGGTGAAATTGAGCCATGGAGAAACATATCTGCCCCATGACAAGGGTAGCGGAACTGCTGCCATTAATAGGTTGAATTCAAATCAGTCAAGCCTTTCTACAGGAGGACATAGTCGAATGACTGCTTCTGGATATGTTTCACGATTCTTCAGTTTGGAACCTGCTGCTTCACAGGCCAAATCCCCTCCTCCTTCAGGTGCTGTATACACTAGGCTTTTGCTTTGACTATATTTTAGTACGTGTAAGGTTACACACATTCATTATGTTAAAATATTCAAACTTTATCTGGTTCCTCTGAGGCGTCCCGTGGTACTTGTTTACCTGTGAACTCAAGTAGAACCGATTTCCCAGTTTTGGTTCTACATATAAGTAGTGGATTCTCTAGGAATAGGAAATATTACTATGAAGACTACTCAGTTCTGGATATGTTGATATCCTATGGAACCGGAATCAAACAGTAGAAAGTACAAGCATACAGATAGTGAAGAACTGAAATGAACAAGAACGTTTAAGAAACAGAACTGTCTATCCATTTCTGGTTACACTGAAACTGTAACCAACTAGAACTATCACCAAGTTATCTAGCGCCTGCCGCTTTAGGGACCGACACCTCTTGTTTGCACAGAACCAAAAGCAGTCGAATGACGTTGCTTACACCATTAGTAGTATATGTTCTAGCTTCTTTGTTAGGCGTTTTTGTGTTTTCGTGAATGCCACTAGAAGATATGATTATAGGCAGAATAATTAGCTGAAGTCTTGCCCAATCCATAGAGGCCTCCCGATAAGTTACCCAAAAGTGTATAAAGATCAAAGGGTAACATGCTTACTTGGGGTTTTCAGGTGAACAAGTGGAAGATGAAGAGAAAATGGAGCAAGCAAATGGCAATCCAAGATTTGATATCCGTCTTACTGACCTAAAGCTGGTCCTTGGGCCTGAGTTGAGAATAGTGTATCCATTAATTCTCAACTTTGCTGCCAGTGGAGAAGTTGAGCTAAATGGTGTGGCTCATCCCAAAGGCATAAAGCCAAAAGGAATTTTAACATTCGATAATGGTGATGTGAATCTTGTGGCTACCCAGGTGAGGTTATCGTCTTTTATCTCTTGTAACTTGACTTAAAATTTAGATTGTTCTCTGTATTCAATATTATGTTGACTCTGCTTATTTCCTGTTCAAATCCAGATGAGGTTAAAAAAAGAGCATGTAAATATAGCTAAGTTCGAGCCTGATCTTGGGCTAGATCCCATACTAGATTTTGCTCTAGTCGGGTCTGAATGGCAATTGCGGATTCAAGGCCGAGCTAGTAATTGGCAGGATAATTTAGTGGTGACCTCAACACGCTCCGTTGAACAAGATGTCCTCTCACCTACCGAGGTACTGCCACTACCTTTAGGGCCCAATGCTTGTTTTTTGCAGCATATATGGTTATTGTTAACCCCATCCCATTATTTAAATATGGTTAATCCTTGATCAGTTATGGAAGCTTTTGCAGCTGAAATTTTAGCTGTTGAAGCTTCTTCGCTTGTTTTCTACCGCCATCTTTTTTCAATCTTATCATAGCTTTATTGTGTTTATTCTTATGAGTGGTTGCATGGACCTAGCCAAAAACATTCGGCTTTATCATCGCTTTATTGTGTTTATTCTTATGAGTGGTTGCATGGACCTAGCCAAAAACATTCGGCTAAGATTCTGTATTTTCATCTACCTGCAGGCTGCTAGAGTCTTTGAGAGCCAATTGGCAGAGTCTATCTTGGAAGGTGATGGTAAGCTTGCATTTAAAAAACTCGCAACTGCAACACTTGAGACATTGATGCCGAGGATAGAAGGAAAGGGAGAATTTGGGCAGGCTCGGTGGAGGCTAGCATATGCCCCTCAGATTCCTAGTTTGCTTTCTCTTAATCCCACTGGGGATCCTCTCAAATCACTTGCGAATAATATGTTTTCTGGTGCTGAAGTTGAGATCCATCTTGGGAAACGACTCCAGGTTAGTTTAGCTTCACAGAAGCCTCATGTTCTTTTCAATGTCATCTTCCATCACATCAGCTTATCTTCCATTTCGCGTGGTGATCATCTCTTAAACAATAATCATCAGCCCTAGAAGTCAATGCCTTTTTAAGAGCTTAGGTTTTAGAGTTAATGGCCATTCACACACCTGAAAGCTAAACCGAGTTCTCTGATATAGGCATGTTCGTCACATACGGTTTACAAATCTACTAGACTACTTCTCTGATTACTGAGCAGACTCCATACTCGGATGTGCATGCAGCTATGGTGGTTAAACTTTGCTTGCTCATTGATTTCCTTTTTTCCTATTGGAATTATCAGGCCTCAATGGTGAGACAAATCAAGGACTCGGAAATGGCAACCCAATGGACGTTAACATATCAGCTCACAAGTCGTCTACGTGTGCTCCTTCAGTCTGCTCCATCCAAACGCCTCCTGTTTGAGTATTCAGCTACATCTCAGAACTGATCCAGATCATCTGTCTGGTGAAGTTGGAAGCAACTCACATTTTTCACCAGGAAAGGAATGGCCCGAAACATTTTGGGGATTTGGGTCCTGTAAGTGCTCAGTCAATCTCGTGTACATTATGGACTTACAGAACATACATCTTGTTCAGTTAATCATTTTGATTGTAAAGTTAGATGCTGTAAATATGAAAAGTATCCAAGTTACTCTAGTGGTAGAAGTAATAGTAATAGTAGTAGAACATTCTTTTGCTCAGTACATACCGAGCTTGTCTATCTGTAAGCTCTTAAAATCAATTCAATCAATTCTTTCTTTAAAATGAACGCTGTTCATTAGGTTTTTGTTGCACTCCAAGAATAGTTCGATATTATGTTTGTTCTTTTGGTTTGGTTTTAGCCTTTTAGGTCATTCATAAAATAGAATGCAGCAAGGTTTGTTATGGTAGTTGTGGGGTGAAACTGCGTCTTGATGTTGGGCATGCAGAATGCACAGTAACAGTGTAGAAACAATTTCTCTTGGAACTCTTTTACAATGAGGATTTTACAATGTAAAATTGTTTTATGTTAAATATACAGAAAGAACATCAGAAAACTTGAACACAAAAATCTCTTTCTAATCACTGATGCTACAAAAGTGCGCATTGTGAAGTGAATGATACTGGTCGCCAGCCTTGAACTCTACAATTCAAAAGAGAAAATTGAAAATTGTTGCAGGAAACTATCTACTGCAGTCACCAGAATCTCCAAGGATCTTGCCCTGGAGAAACGTAGTTATCAGTTGGAGGAAGAAGGCGGAATGAGGACACCGTTTTCTCTAAAACAGGTCCCATCTGCAACACAGGGAGAATGAAAGAAAAACATTTCTTTGTCATAGATCTTTCTGAATGAGTCGATTCAATTTAGTTAGTGGAGGCAGACGGGACTTAGTTAGTGCAACACAAGGAGAATGAAAGAAAAACATTTCTTTGTCAGATACAATATTTAAGAACATAGATCTATCTGAATGAGTCGATTCAATTTAGTTAGTGGAGGCAGACGGGACTTACCATATCCCACTTCTTATCAAGAGTGGAAGTGTTCAATGAATACAAAAAACCTACAGGAAATCATGAAAATCTTTATGGTATACCATAATCGCAAGGAACAGAATATTTTACACAATTTGATGATATAATGTCTTACCATCTCGTTCTGCAGTTACAGCAGCATACCGCCGGAATATGTTTGATTCTTGAACCTGCAATTCATCCACAAGGATAATTGGTGATCATTCGACAAGAAAACACTGACAAGTTTGTTGACTATGAAAAAACTTACAGAATTTGTTGGTGATTTCCGGACAAGGTATTCATAGTACCAATATGGTTCACCGTCAATCTGTCAGGCAAAACTAGACATGGTCAAGCTTTTGAATTTGTGTACAAAAGAAGTACATTTTCTAGGCTAAGTTGGTATCATGGTGTTGTAACAACGCATTGAAGACAATAGTATCTTCTTAACTAAAAGTGAAAAATAAGACCAAAGAAAGTTATCCTTGGCAGAGCACATAGGACTTCTAAAACGAACAGGTCAAAACAAGGAGAGTAGGAATTTACTTGGCTTGTACGAGTCTCAAGAAGTTGACTCTCTGCCTTGCGCTCTGCTGAGGTTACTCGCTGCACAGTTTATGCATGTGAGTTCAAGCATCAAGTGACAATGACAAACAAAATATCAATGAATTTAATTGACTACTGGGGAAGGCCAAAACATCCAATTACCAGTGCAGATTTGTAAGACAAAACAGAATCAGCAACATCTTTTGCATTCCATTCTTTCTTGTCTGCAGATGCTATGAATTGAGAATTCGGAGGACCTATCTGAACCAAAGAGCGTCAAATTCACAAATCATGAAATAGAGGATCACTATTGTTTCTGCTTTATACGGGTTCAGTGTAGTTACCGAAACAGAAATGATAAGGTTATCAATTATGTCAACGCGCTCAGATACAATTCGCATCTTCGCATCAGCTGTTTAATAACAACACCAAGAGGAAAATTCTATTAGAAGTCCTCATGAAGACCGCTATCTAATCGTAGAAATGGTTCGGATAATAAAACATACGAGATAGTGGTGCAGCTGATGAATAACGCTCGGGCTTTCTGGATTCCACCCTTCAATTAGACGAACAAAGTCAGTTTTCAGATACATCTAATTCATTCATAACTTCTCCATAGTGCAACAACCTTATGTTAGCCATACCGAAAAAGGACTGCCCAGTGGTGTTAGACCAAAATTCGCAATATGCCCAGTGGTAGTGCAGTGAAGAGACACATTTGTCAATAAGATTGTTCCAAATGGTATCAAGCTGGACTAACTTAGATTATAAACCAGCTGGGAAGCCAGTTTGGTCAGGGTACTACTCTCGTATTTGAGGTCAGTAGTTCCAGTCCCCACACTGACCCTTTCAAGATAAACCTTAGATTCATGAGAACTAGTCAAATTCATAGCCTATGCCAGGATGACCTTAACAGATTGATATTCTAAAATTAACTTACCATTTGAAGACAAACTTCTTTGATGGCAATTCAAGAGGGTACATAAATGAATAAGCATTTATATCATCAACAAATAAAGCCATTTTCTCTTTCTCCATCTCAACAGCAGCATTTGAACCTAAATGTTGCAAAATCACAAAAGAAATAACCAAATTTCAGACCCTTTTCATGAAATTTCTTAGTAACTATGAAATGAGTTTGTTCTGTTTAGATGATACCTGGAGTTGATAAGAACATAGAAACTGAAGAAGAGAGTCCAAACAGCATTAATTCCCTTTTACCAAACTGAGTTGTTTCCACAGAATTTAGCATTGGGGATGCATTTTCTGAAGTGGGTTTTGAATAATTACAAGAGATTTTGTGTGATTTCTCTTGATTTAGACATAGTTTCTGGTTCATAAAACTAGTGCTCTGAGGTCTGTTGAAGATAACAAAATGAGTTAAGAGAGCAAAAAAAAAAAAAGAGTCAATAAAAGAGAGAGCTAGAGATGGAGTTTAAGAGAATTTACCTGGAATTCAACGGATTTGTGAGGATTTTAGAGAGAGATGGAGGTTGAGAGAGAAGAGCAGTTGCTGCTGCCATTCTTTCTTTCTTTCTCTGTTTTTCTTGTCAGCTCATCCACTCAGTGGTACTTAGCTTTTGTTAAAACGAAGACTATATTTTCAAATTAAGTACCTATACATATATAAAATTATAATTTTACCCTTATATATATTTAAAACATTTTATACCCCTCCTATAAAGGTACATATTTAAGACACCCCTAAGAAATTTTGGAATGATCAATCCACGTGTAATGATTTCGCATTAAAATGTCGGTAAAAACATGAAACAATTTGTGTTGGATAAATGCAAAGTCATTACGAGTTTTTCTATTTTTTCAATTTATTTTTATCTTGTAGGTTTTGAGTCATGTTTTTCCTTTCTAATGAGTAGTGCATATAAATTTTTTCTATTCAATTTCACAAAAGTTAGTGCGTTTTAAAGTCTGATGTGATATATATTGTGAGCCTTATGAATGCACGCCATGGCCTAATCTTGTGTTTTCATTAATGAAAATTACAATTAAAACTTCAACAGTTTTACCTTGAAAAAAAAAAGATTAAAAATGCACTAAGCACAAAGAACATTGAAAGTTATAAAATCTATTGAAAAATCATAGATTAAATTTCATGTGTGCATTCACTCTCAACTGCTTCATACCAAACCTCCTCTACCCATGAAATGAAGCTTTGCATGTCATGGAATAAATTTCCCACTATAAATTACAGCAGTTTCCACTCTTTAGACTCTCCGTTCTCTCTTCTATATTTCACTCTCATGGCTTCATGGATACAAGAGCTTCAATTCCCTCACCTAAATATCCCTGTAAGACATGATCGTTTCCATACAGTGGAACCAGAATCGCCAATTCCTGCAGCTCATGGCGACTGTCTTTATCTCTCTAATCTCGATGACATGATCGGAGCACGAGTTTTCACTCCGACGTTATACTTTTTCGAAGCAAACAATCAGAGTTCTAACCGAAAGTTTGAACCCAAAATCTTGCATGAAGCTCTAGCCAAAGTTTTGGTCCCTTATTACCCATTTTCCGGGAGACTTAGAGAGACAAAAAATGGAAAACTGGAGGTGTTTTTTGGACCGAAACAAGGTGCGCTTTTTGTTGAAGCTTCTTCGGAGCTCGAAATGTCAGATTTAGGAAACCTGACAGTGCCAAATCCGGCATGGATTCCCTTGATTTACAGATATCCTTATGAAGAAGCATATAAGGTTATTGATATGCCATTGGTAATTGCACAGGTTACTAGATTTAAGTGTGGTGGATTTAGCCTCGGTTTACGGCTTTGCCACTGCCTTTGTGATGGTCTTGGAGCAATGCAGTTTGTCAGTGCATGGGCTGGCACAGCGCGGTCAGGTTCCCTTGTGACTGATCCTACACCATGTTGGGATCGCGAGTTTTTTCGGCCTAGAGATCCACCAAAAGTACAGTTCCGGCACATTGAGTTCACGAAAATAGACGACAGCTCAAGCCTTACAACGACATTGTGGCAAACAAAAGCCATTCAGAAGTGCTACCGCATTTCAGATGAGTTTCAGACGCTCATTAAAAGCTTGGCTCAGCCAAATGATGGGCATGGCTGCACAGCTTTCGACGCAATGGCAGCTCATGTCTGGAGATCTTGGGTCACAGCACTTGATGTAAAACCATTAGATTACGAACTAAGGCTTACATTTTCTGTCAATGCTCGACCGAAGCTTATTAATCCGTCGCTAAAAGAAGGGTTTTACGGTAATGTGGTATGTCTAGCTTGTTCTACAGCCACTGTTTCACAAGTCATAAATGGAGACTTACCGGAAACAACTCAATTGGTTCGCGAAGCTAGAAAAGGCGTAACCGAAGAGTATTTAAGATCAACGATCGATTATATTGAAGTAGATAGACCACAAAGACTTGAATTTGCTGGTAAGTTAATGATTACACAATGGACAAGGTTTGGGATGTATGAATCTGCGGATTTTGGATGGGGTTTGCCCGTTTACGCAGGACCTATCGATCTAACTCCAACGCCGCAAGTTTGCGTGTTCTTACCGGATAGAAATGAATCTCTTGGACGCTCAATGGTGCTATGTATTTGTTTATCTGAATCTGCTGCTTCTAGATTTAAAGAACATTTGTCTGAAGTTTTAACTCTAAATTTATAAGCAAGTTTAACAGACATAAATCTAGTAACATTATATCAGTCATTTTGAAGAGTTTCAAAGACCAATATCAGTATCAGTACATAGTTGGCGAATATTTATCGGGTAAATGTCTTTCGAGTCACCATCGAGCAATCGTTTAGCAACGATTAAGTTGACAGCTTCAGTAGGATGAACTGCATCCCAGAAAAAATATTTCGATCTGTCTGAACAAACTTTCGCTGTTGGACCGCACAAACCCAATCCTCCGTATTGGCCTAGTTGACGGCAACACGCAGAATTATAGTTCTCTAAGCCGTAAGATTGATAATTTTCGATGATATCCGAAGCAATGTAGTAGAGATCTGCATAAACAAACTTCGATCCGACAAGATTTGAGTTCAACTCGGATACTAATGTTTTCAGTTTCGCGTTGAATAACATCGCTGCATCGTTCATGGACGTGACGCAGGAATCCCCAACCCATAGATGGTTCAAGTCTCTCTCTAATGGGACGCATCCAATGGGTGGAACATTTTGAATGACAAACTTTCTTGCACCCATTTCATACAATTTCTACGTACAAAAATTTTAGGCATTTTAACACAATAAAAAAAAGAAGGTAAAAAAGTAAAATTTTGAGGTAATTTTGTACTTACTGTTAGTTGAGGTCTATATTCGGAGATCATTGCATCTACAAATACTTCTGGAGGAATTAACGTCTGTTCAAGTATTGAGAGAACTGGAGTGTAGTAGTTGACAAGAAAATCGTTTGCACCCATACCAACTGCGAAAATAGCATTCGAGAAAAGCTCGGTAGCAGCATCAGTACCAATACTGGAGATTATGTACTGCCTTGTTTTCGCGAAGTTAGCAAGTTGATCATTCATACAAATTCTTTGTCCCTATACATATTTCGACGAAGTAAAATGATCTGAATACGAAATGTTCCAAGAAATAATTGGGATTAGCAACCGATGTAAGATTTACTTACAAAGATGTAACCAGACTTGTCAAGAATTCCACTCCCACCAGATGCATAATTGACTCCATGAAAAACAGTTTCTCCAACAGTAGCTGGATTATTGTAAGCTGGAATGAAATTCTTGAAACCCAAGCCTTGAGCTACAAAAAAATAAAAAACAGCTTCTAAGAATGTGCAAATAGAATCATCTCAAACACTGTAAGTTAGTCGGAATTATCAAGGAACTCACCAGAAATATCAACAGCTGTTCTTCCGTTAGTGTATCGTCCAGTAGGTAACCCGCCTGGAAAATCGATTCCGTTCGGCCAGACATTATACTTTGCAATGTTATCAAGTCTGTTATTGTTACCAGGATCAACTAAAGAATCTCCAAAAACAAAGAATGCTGAAAGTTTGCTTTCACTGTCATTATATGCCAAGCAAATCCTAAACAAAGCACTTAAGACAAGAATATTAAGAAGAAAACACAAATAACTGTATGACCAAATCTTTGTACCCATAACTTCAACTGTGAACTATGAAAAACTAGTTCGACCTCCATACATATATATAGCCGAGCTGCCGAAGAGTCGGTATGTTGTAGTTTTCTGATATAATTGTATGGCCAAACTGATCATAGTTGCATATATTAATAGTACAAAGTTAGCAATGGAGACGTGTAAATGCATATAACATCCTGTTATAAAAGAGTGATTGTGGATATTTGAACAATAAATAGTGCTTTCTTAGACATTGTGACTTGTGGGTCATATCTCGTTTACTTATATCTCACTATTTGCAAGCCAAATTGATGTAGTTATGTATCGCATAAGCAACTGATCAGCTTTTAATTACGTTCCTCATTTGGAATGTTAGTATCTTATAACCGCTACTGAAGGAAGTTGAAAGCTTATCAACAAGCTTTGATTACTTTGGCATTTTTTGCTATAAGTTTGGTTTTTCTGATTAATTGATTTAGTAACACCAATAATGATATCGAGAAGAGTAACCAACTCATTTTAGATTGAGCCATATTGCTTAAATCTTGGGCATTTTATTTTCCCATTGGTTCAGATTAGTCCGCTCGAAACAAATATCGGTTTTTTTATTTTTTATTTTATTTTTTGATGATTCGATCCTTGACTAGGCACGAGTCAAATGTCAGTTCGTTTTTTTAGTTTTTGAGTCAAATCTAACCGCGACCTAACTTAGACCTAGTTCTTACCCAGACCCATTTCAGATCCACATGAGTCAGATTCAAAAGAACAAAAGCAAATGTGGTGTAAGTTTCCAAATCGAACCTCGAAAATGATATATATCCCCCATCCCCTTCCCCCGCCTATGTGTCATGCAGGTATTGATTAAATCCAATAATAATGAGTCCCCCTGTTATTCCATGGGGATTAAAAGTGATGAAATTTAAGGCCTAGATGAAGCCATCTAATGGGGGAAGGGAATGGTGGTAGGCAGTGGGGGATATGTAGCTGAAGCGGATGAGATGCTTCCACTTGCTCGACTTCTTTCTCGGAGTACAGACCCTGTTGTTCTCTCTAGATCAAAGGTAGTAATTGGCTTACTTGTGAATGTGCAGACATTATCTTGTCAAGTAATTGTAGTTTTCCTACTTGTGCATCGTGCTATATACACAAATTGGACACTGAGATTTGAACTCAAAACCAATTGGCAATGAGTGGAGAGGCCCTTAGGATTATAAACCGCATGATCTTAGATTTCCCAGACAATGTGGGACTAATAATCTCAACAATGTACCTGCAATACTCGACCAATATTCTCTAGCAAGCTGGATAAATTTGAATATGCCATCAAAAGGGTTCTATTATTCGTATAACCTGCCGAAGTTTGGTTTGCTTGTTTTCTTCATAAGAGTTGGCATAAAACTGTGTGACTCATGCTTAATATGTTCCTTTGACCAAGCCACCTTCCAGTGTCTTAGAACTTCGGTGCTGGGAACTTGAACTTGACTTCATTGACACTTGGCCAAAATATATTGTTTAACCACCTCCCAGTCTTGACTATTTAGAAGAAAGTATTAACTACTTTTGTATAGTTTCTTGTGAATAGGGAATGAGACAGAAAATAGAGAGCAGAGAGGAGAGGAATTCTTATTATTATGTGTATAGAATACAATGTTTAAGAATCTATTTATATAGATAGAAGACTTGGTGTCCAAGATATGTAAACCCTAAATTTAGACACGAAGGGAATCTTTGTAAATAAACTTGGTTTATAACACTCCCCCTGATGACCATTGTGGGTAAGTCATTACAAATATATCAGGAAAACTCAAAAGAGAAAAACCCGAAATAGCATAAGCATGTAAAGACTCGAAATAGTGCTGGACACACAAATGTTGCCTCATTAAAACCTTGACAAGGAAAACCCAGTGGGAAAAAACCTTGACGAAGGAAAAAGAGTACAACGCGATAAAGTCCAGTGAATGCACCTTAATTTGATGATGGCGCTCCCCCTGATAAATACTTCAGTCAAATCTTGGCGTGCAAATCTTTGAGTCGAGAATTTCCAATTTTGAAGAACGAATTTCTTGAATGCAGAAGAGGACTGTGCATTCATGAAGATGTCGGATAGTTGATGAACTCTTCATTTGTGTTGCACAAGCAGCAATGCCTTCGATTAATACTTTTGCGGAGTCTACATTCTTTTTCGACACATTGAGAACTTGTGTCATGGATTGCTAGCTTCCCGAGATGATTTGCAGAAGTTGTTGATGTATTTTCTTCAACATAGAGACAAGATGTAGATAAATTACCATAAGTGAACAAAACTGAATTTGTGGTCATACCTTATGTGGATCGGAATGACATCCAAATTACTAAGGGCTTGTTATGTTGATTTTACCTAACAAAATGACCTAGTTAATGGTGGGAATCCACCAAATAACAGAAATTATACAACTCCCTCTTGGATGACCACCATGTTGAATATATTGCCTCACTAAAAACTTTCCGGTAAAACCCAATGGGAAAAAATTTGGACGAAGGAAAAGAGCACAAATATCAACATTTTGAAAAAAAAAAACGTCAACAAGATGTTGCCTCGTTAAAACCTTGTCAGGAAAACCACATGGGACAAAACCTGAAAACGAAGGAAAAAGAGTACAACTTTTGACGATTTATGGATGCTAACTCAACTATATGAGTATTACAAAAAGCAACCATCAAAATAGATACTTGAATCTATATCATGTATCACAATAAATAACGTTCATGCAAGCATAATTTTTAAACTGCAGATTTACGAAAAAAAAGAAAATAAAAAAAATGCTGCAAAGGCGTGGATTTATGTGTTTTTAAGGACTCTTCAAGAGACCTACAAAGTTGATATCATCAACTAATCCGGATTTTATTACTTTGCAAAGCTTTGGAAAAACACTTAAAGGATTGTTAAACCTGATATAATCGAGTCAGGTGGCTGCCTTAATATAATTTGAATCCTCCAAGGATTACAAATTGAATATGTTCTCCGACCACATTTCTTGTGTGAATGCAATATGAGTCCTTAAAGGACTACCACACCAAGTGCATTATATAAAAAGAACAATTATTGAATCAATCCCAGGGGTCTTGAAAAATAATAAAATAATAAAATAAAACCCTCAAATCGTTTTTACAAACGAAAAAATTTCTCGTACAACGACGCATGATGAATACACCAACCTTTAATTAATATGTTTGGCATCTTTAAGGTGTTAAGTTTTGGATCCAAAAATGTGTCAATCGAGAAATTAATCCAAACTGATTTGGATTGCATGCCAACCAATCACATATGTCGATATTTCTCTGCAGAGGGGTTAACAACCACCATCATTTATCATTTCAGTAGCTAATGTAAACGAATATTAGACAATATTTAGCTTATCACGACCCCACAAAATTCTCAAGTGTATGCATATCTTGAAAAATATTCACAGAAATACTGGTACCAGCGCCCGCGGCATTATAATCTCCTTATCTTCCAGTGAGGAGATATGAATCATGAGAATGTGGATCTTGTTTTGATAGACTCAATTGGAGCACTATCTGTAGCCTCCTACAAAATGCTACAAATTTCATATATGTGACTGGATTTTTCTTTCCAAGAGGCATAAGCTTATTAAAAGCATAATGAAATTTTTTCGCGCCTTATTTGAGATGGCAGCCTTTTCGATTTGATCATGATGGGAGAGAAATATAACTTTTTAAGTTAATGAACACCAACATCTGGTAGTGTGTAGTCTCCCCCTGATTATGGAGGAAATATTTTCATCTTATTTACGAAAATAAGTTTCATAGAGTATTATCTGATTAATTCGAGACATATACTCATTATGAAATTTGTCTTTCGACATAAAGAAAAAAGAAAAGAAAAAAGAAGGTAGTCTTAATAGACATACATATATACCATCAACCATGGATTACTTTTGGAACACAAACAAAAATAAAATAAAATAAAGATGATATGTCAAAACCAAAAGTATTAAAAATATGCAAAGAAATCTCCTATAATTTCGTAACCTCAAGAGCCAATGAGATAATGGTTTAGAGTGAAGTTAGGACACTTTCTTTTATCAAAAGAAAATTAAACTAAGATCCATATAGTCACTACAAGGACTAATAATATTGGCTAACAAGCCGGGTGCGCACCCATTGATCTTTTGTGTCTTACCGTATTCCAACTACAAGTGGAACGGTTACGAATTTTGGAGATTAATACTAGGAGGAAGAATAAAAATTTCTCAATATCCCTCGGGAATGCAGCAAATATTCCTCGTTTAGTTGGTGTTTGCAATTTGTATTATAACGGTATCTCATCCTTCCAGGATCTATAGAGAAACCAATTTCAATATATATGATTCTTCTGTAAAAAATGAAGATATCATTGTCGTTATCGATTTTGGAAGAAAAAAAATCCCATTATTGGTTGAAAAATTCACTCCTTATTGGCAAAAATTTAGGGAATATGCCAATTTATTTTCTCCCATCTGATAAAAATGATGGAGAAAAACCAATACCGATTGGTCTATACGGTACACCAAAATTGCATCGACAAAAAAAAAAAAAAAAAAATCGCGTTAGTCATTGCATATGGAAAATCCATTTTGTGTTGAGTTTGGTTTCTAAATCACATGATCTTCATCAGATAGACGAAGATACCAAAATTAATTGGCCGTAGGTTTTTCAACCATGCATGTAATTAACCGTAAAGGTAACCAAATTGCGATAACACCAATTTTTGGTGATTACAACTTTATTAGGGGATAGAAATTGTAAACCATCTTTCAATGGAATATAGGACAGAAAACACTAATTTTTGGTGATTACAATTTCTTTTAATGGAACAGAAACCGCAAACCATCAACAGATGGATTTTTTTCTTCTTCTTTAGTTCTCTATGAAAAAAAAATAGATAAAGAAGAGGGGTAATTTGCATTACCTCCCTTGTAAAGATTGGGAATTTGCATTACCTGCCCTACAAAAATAAAATTAGCAAAACCTCCTCTGGTCAATAATTCCGTCTATTCCAAGTTAGCTGACTCAGCACTAATTTACACGTGGTTTTTATTTTTTGGGGGTAATTTGCGTTACCTCCCCTGTAAAGATTGGTAATTTGCATTACCTCCCCTACAAAAAACCACGTGTAAATTAGTGTTGAGTCAGCTAACTTGGAATAGACAAAATTATTGGCGAGAGGAGGTTTTGCTAATTTTATTTTTATAGGGGAGATAATGCAAATTACTGATCTTTACAGGGGAGATAACACAAATTACTCCTAAAGAAAATAATCAAGATTTCTTTAAAAGTATAGAAATCCATATGTTCTCGTGCGAAGACTGACAAAAACTGATATACCTCTATTTAAAAGGCAAACCATAACTCGGTAAAAATATGAGCTTGCTCAATGCGCACTATGGGACCAGAGAGATGACCATAGTGCTCTGAACCGAATGGCAATATTGCCTTATACAATGAAAGTTTCTTTAGCTATGGTGTATGTCTAACCATCTACGAATAAGCAAACAGATGTCAATAGTTATTAATCCAATGACAAACCTTAAAATAACAAAACAACAAAAAACGAACAGTTGGATACTGTTCACGCCTTTTCTTTTAATGTGATATCTCTTGGCAGCGTGATCCATGAAAGTTGCTTTCGGGCTTTTGTGAAGATCATACACAAACTCCTGTTAGTAGCTTCGATATCTTCGATATCATGGTATAGCACGGCAACCCTATGACAAACACCATAAAATTTTTATTAGAAAATAAATTTAAAAGAAAAAATAAATAATAAATCAAGAGAAGGTTAGATATGGTTGTCAATATCTTTTCCGCTTCCGTCGATCAGTTGGTAGAACAATATGCGTGATAACGTCTTGTGAATAGGGAATGAGACAGAAAATAGAGAGCAAAGAGGAGAGGAATTCTTATTATTATGTGTATAGAATACAATGTTTAAGAATCTATTTATATAAATAGAAGACTTGGTGTCCAAGATATGTAAACCCTAAACTTAGACACGAAGGGAATTTTAATAAATAAACTTGGTTTATAACATAGTTAGCATTCTTTTGGACTTCTTCGATGCATCATTTGGCCGTTAACTCTCATCCCCCAGTGAACCATGTTCCGCTACTTGTGTATCCTTTCAGGAACCGTTCGCATAGCGATTTTACACAAAAATTGAAGTCTCCTATTTTTGGTTTAAGTTAGAGATAATTAGTGTTTGGGTAATCTCTTTCTGTTTCCTATTTTACACAAGACAATGTAATATTTTATAACACTCAGTTTCTTAGTTTCTCATCTCTTTCTGTTTTCTTTTATATCTACTATCTAGCTTTTAGACTTGTGAACAACATTCAGTAGTGTTGTTTGCTGTTAGTGGGATTTCTTTCGGGTATAATAAGACTTTATGAATTTTGCTCCGTTGAAATGAATAAGAGTATTCGATTAGCGTAAGGGATACTCTTAAGCTAACTTACCACAGACCAAAACATGTACTTTATTCTTTAACCCATACTGCGTATCTGAG
This sequence comes from Papaver atlanticum, assembly GCA_023531105.1. NCBI lineage: Eukaryota > Viridiplantae > Streptophyta > Magnoliopsida > Ranunculales > Papaveraceae > Papaver > Papaver atlanticum. Next base: position 1,485,788 of record JAJJMB010008429.1, on the reverse strand, counting down.
CATACACTGGTATAGAATGATATGTTGGAGACCCTAAGCCAACCTTTTCTTGGGGTTGTCTTGATAACTTGTGGTGTATAATTTCTCTATTTTGGGCTTTTGTTGTGGTTACTTCTCTCTCTCTCTTTAGTCCTGATTATTTTTGTTGTTAAATCAACTGCAGGACTTCTTCATTCACAATTTGCAGTCGGTGGGATTAAACGCAGGGAGTCTCCATGACTTGCTTGAGGTACTTTTTAGACCAAAATGCACTCACTGCAGTTTCTGTGTATGTAATGGTTGCTATGTGCACCTTGCTTTTATATCCTTATCAGCATGGGATATGTCGTGAGCATATTGCCTGGGAATATTGTAAATATTAGACATGATAATTTTGTTAAACGAAACCTTCTATTAATCATGGCTTTGCTGTTTGTTCTTTACAATATCTAAGTAGTTCAGTGACTTTTCAGCTTGTACGCATAGATCATGCTCCATTGGATGAGGTTATTCTTGAAGATATAAGCCTCCCAGGCTTGGCTGAATTAAACGGCCATTGGCGTGGTTGTATTGACGCTAGTGGTGGAGGCAATCGAGACACGATGGTAATCCCCACGTGTGTTATACATTCATTTGGTTCGTTAAAAGAATTCCTTGAGAACTTGATTTCAGAATTTAGATTGAGCCATATTGCTTAAATCTTGGCATGGGGCATTTTATTTTCCCATTGGTTCAGAGATTAGTCCGTTTGAAAGGTTTTGCTGATTCGATCTTTGACTCGACACGAGTCAGACTGTTCGTTTTTTTAGTTTGAGTAAAATCTGACTCGCAATCTGACTCAGACCTAGTTTTGATCCAGACTCGTTTGAGTCAGGGATTAAAATGGTCCTAATACGGGGGACAAAACCACCGATTCACATATTTTTTAGTCAGTTGAGTCGCTGACTCAGATAACAAACACATTGATTCAGTTCCAGAGGAGTCCAGTGATTTCAGATCCATATGAGTCAGATTCAAAGGAACAAATGCAAACGTGATGTAAGTTTCCAAATCGAACCTCGCAAGCCAGTAGCATACGCGACCCACTTCTGATCCTAAAATTTTAAACCATTTTATCACAAACACAAGTTAGTGTTTAATTGGTTACCAAACCATCCAAAGTTCCAAATAAAGTAGGACGCATGTTTGCTTTTGGCAACCAACAAAAAATCTGACAACGCAACCTTTGAGAAAAGTTTTAGTTTACAAAGGTGAAGTCCAATTAATTTTAGAATCATGTTATCGGGGTTGAGATGGGTTGGGATTTATGACAAAATAGAAGACAAAGGGGGTCATGAAGTAGTAAATGGCATAACCCCTTATCCTACCATTCTTAATAAAGGTAAATATATCCTTGATTAAATTAGTATTGATTAACTAAACTAATTACGATTAGTGAATGAATTAGACTAATCGAAATGATTAATTTTTAAAAATCAAAACTTTGGTTTACTTTTTTTTCTTTCATTTAGAAGAATGAGAGTGGTGGATGAGCTTTTCTGAAGAAAATGATGACACATATCCCGAAAATAGTCAGAGGATACTTATTGGGAGCTCCCAATAACAATTTTGCTGATTGAAATTCGTAAACATGTGCAAAAAATCTGGGATTTTGTACAATTACGGCTGGAAATCATTGTCGAACCAGTCGTAAAGGATATTAACAGATGGGATTTTACAAACACCCAGACATAAATATTACCACAAGTGGGAAACTAAGAATTCCTATGTGTAAGTTCAATCCAGAATTACCGTGTTTGCTTACGGCTGGCTAGGTTCGAGTCCCGGCCACCTCCTTTCTTTTCTTTTCCTTCCTTTTTCTTTTTCCTTCTTCTTCCTTCTCCTTCGTTGTTTTTTCTTCTTCTTCTTGTAACGAGAAACTCCAACAGAGAAACTCTCGTCCCCGTCCCCAAACTCCAACTGAGAAACTCGAAATGCCACCTCCACCTCGCTGCACCACTACCACCATCATCATCGCCGCAACTAGTTCTAATTCCTCTTTCAAGTTAATTCCCCTCTTAAGATTGAAATTGGGAAATTTCAGTGACCTAATTTGAGGTTCTATTGATGAATATGGTGGTTCAATTGACGGTAAATTAGTTGGGTTTTCATCTTCTTCATTAGGGTTTTAATTGAGATACATACTTTAATCTATGGAGAAGCAAATTGAAGTTGCAAATCAAGATGGGTATGTTGATGTTTGAAACAATTAAGGTTTACATGAAGGATTCGAGTCGGTGATTGAGATGAATTTCAAGGGTTTTGACTGAATGACATTGGTAAGAACTACTTCCAAAATGGGTCAATTCCACGTCCTAAATGAAATTTTTGCTTACCGAGTTCTTCTTTCAATTTTTCCTTTCTTTCTGAATTCTTATGCATGAAATCTTTGTGAACACTGGTTGTTTGTATAAATGCCTAAAAGAATTTTAGTAAGATGAATAGATGAAGTAGAAATGTGATAAAGGAATCTTAAATGGAATTACAGCTCTCTTAGGGTTCTGTTTTTTGTTTCATTTAATTTTGAAATTGGTATGGAATGCTACATAGTAATACAGTAGATCGTGATCTTTAAGCCTGTGAAAATACTCATAACGAGTTCTGTAAGGGAATACTAATTATGGGTTTGCTATGTTGATGTGCTTGAATGGGTTTAAGCTTTGTTGGATTGATTAAGATAAGCAGTAACCACATTTTCAAAATAAGTAGTAGTTTCAGGTATTAGGTTTGGTACAATTCTGGGTGGTGCTTTATTGGATATCGAGCATGAGATCATTCAAAAGAGGGCAGTCATCCGCTTTGGCTTTGAAAAGGGAAGCAGGTAAAATTAAGCGATAATTTTGGATTGATATCTATTGTTGAAAACATATGCAAAGCACCATGAAACTTCTGAGAAAACAATTTTCTTACCGCTAAGCTAAAGACAGATTGTTCAGCTAAACAAGGTGTCTCTGTTGCTGTTTAGCTAAACTAAATGAAATCTTTAATTTTGAATAGTTCATATTTGCACTTCGGGTATACATTTCTTAATTTCTCTTCTCTTCATAATGTGTGATGAAAAGACGAGGGTACCCAAATATACCTCAATCTAAAACTTTTCCACCTATAAGTCCTTTTTCCGAAAATGATTGTCTATGACTGAGTCGAGACAATACAACGAATCGGTTCACACTTCGTGTGATCGTCTATGGATACGTATCGAGACAATACGACTACAAGATAACTTGTGTGATTGACTATTGATGCAACTTCGAGACAATAAAACAACGAAGTATGATTACTTGATAATAGGTTCGGACTTAACCAAACACTATAGGATTGTTATCAAGTAATTAGGAATTAACGTTTGTGTATTTTACTTCTAATTATAATAAAAAACAATTATAATTGCGGAAATAGAAAAGTAAAAGACACAACAAGATTTTGTTAATGAGGAAACCGTAAATGCAGAAAAACCTCGGGACCTTGTCCAGAATTGAATACTCTCAGAATTAAGCCGTTATACAAATCTAAACAAACTTCGTATAGTTGAGACCAAGCAACTAAACCTATAGTTCACCTAGTTCCCTCAGTATCCATGCGCCTCCAACTTGTAATAAGTCACGCACTTGGAACAATTCCTTTGGTTCGTATTCCAAACAGTAAAGGAACAACAAATCTGTTTGGTAACAACTCTTTTCAAACAACGTGATATGAGTTTGACAAAAGGCTCTTCCGTTTATCCAGATAAACTCCTTTGTCGGGTTCGTAGATCAATCTATTCAACAACTACCAAAGTAATTCTTTAGACTATGCAATCAATACTATGAATTACAAAGAATTGTATTGATGCCGATCTACTCAACTAATCAATCCAATCTATCAAAAGATAAACCGATTATAGTTGGATCCCTCCAGCCGATCAAGTTTTGTGCACACCAAATATTATGAACTCAAATAAGAAATCTTCTTTGTCTTCAAATCTTCTTAGATCTTTAATAAACACCTGCACACAAACAACTTGAATATCTTGTGATCAATCACACACAGAACGAAGTCAGTTAGCGATGGATTATCACAAGACATCTTTAGATCTACAAACAGTTCTAAAGATCCCTGTCGATACTTTGATCTAGTTTGAGTGAATCTTATATCAGAAGAGAAGATTCTCAAGCATAAACAAACTAGGTGCAATGAAAGTTCAACAACCGTTAGTCAATCAAATCAATCGAAAACTAATAATAAACTGCAATTATCTAGTTTTCCACCAACGGTACTCGTAGAGCTTCTCAATCCCAAAGAAGTCTTTAAAACGAGCGGTCGTAAGAGATTTCGCATAATTAGGGTACTTTCCTCTCCAAATAGACGGCTCCACCAGTAACAACATAGCTAGGTAGTTTTGCTGGCTCTGAGGATTAGTTTTCTCGTAATGTAAACTTCAGTATTTATAGACCAAGGAAGTTTGGACACCAAGGAATTTCCAAAACCGAATATTCTCAAAGATATGCATTAAAGTCCAAATCGGTTTTCATAATTCCTGGAAATGCTCTGTCCAAATATTAACCGAAATCTCAGTAGAAAATCTCCAATTAGTAAATGCACATTACCAATTTTTATTTTCTAAAGATATGCATTTAATTGCTGGAAATTAAAAGCATATAAAACTAAAAACCTTAATTAAAAGATTCTCAATTTATTTCGATCCGGGATTCTCCTTTAGTTAT